>JAAGEH010000354.1:698-39017 GCA_011751065.1 Lasiurus cinereus
TCGGGGTTCCCGAGACAGTGGAGGCGGAAAGCAGGGGAAGGCACCGCGGCCCGCCGCTCGGGGGGAGGACGGGGACAGAGAGGCGGGGGACGGACGGCCGGACCTCCCAGCACTCCTGGCCGGGCCTGCGGCTGCGGACGTCCCCGAGGAGGAGGGGGCCCCCTGCACGGGTGTGACCCCCGGGCTCCACGGCCCAGTCCTCCCGCCCGAGCGGCCAGCACAGCTCATTGGCTGAGCCCTCCGTGTGCGCCCGAGGCGGCGCCGGGCGGGCGGACACCTGTCGCTTTAAGGAGGGAAAAGGGATGCGGGAACGAACGGGCCAGGGGTGATGGCGCCCCGGCTGACGGCCGCTGCCCTCAGCGTGTCCGGTGAGGCCCACGCTGCCGCCCTCACCACTGGGACCGCCCGCTCCTTCCACCCGCTCCTTCCCGCCCAAGCCACTCCACCCCCTCGTTCTCAGCTACAAACAGTGGCTGCTTCCCCGCCCCCCCCTCTGTCTCTCTCTCTTTTTTTTAAAATATATTTTATTGATTTTTCACAGAGAGGAAGGGAGAGGGACAGAGAGTTAGAAACATCGATGAGAGAGAGACATCGATCAGCCGCCTCCTGCACGCCCCCCACTGGGGATGTGCCCGCCACCAAGGTCCATGCCCTTGACCGGAAGGCCGACGCTCTATCCACCGAGCCACACCGGTCTCAGCTCTCTCTGTCTCTTGGTCTCTGTTTCTTTTTCTGTCTGCCACTCTCTTTCTGTCTCTGTCTCTGTCTCTGCCTCTGCCTCTGTCTCTTTCTGTCTGTCTGTCTCTGTCTCTCTCTCTCTCTCTGTCTTTCTATCTGTCTCTCTCTGTGTCTCTGCCTCTGTCTCTCTCTCTCTCTGTCTCTCTCTGTCTCTCTCTGTCTCTTTCTGTCTCTGACTCTGCCTCTGTCTCTCTCTCTGTCTCTCTCTCTCTCTCTCTGACTCTGCCTCTGTCTCTCCCTCTGTCTCTCTCTCTCTCTCTCTGTCTCTCTGTTTCTCTCTCTCTATCTCTGTCTCTCTCTGTCTCTGTCTCTGTCTCTGTCTCTCTCTCTGTCTCTGCCTCTGTCTCTGTCTCTCTGTCTCTCTCTGTCTCTCTCTCTCTGTCTCTCTCTCTCTGCCTCCGTCTCTCTCCTCTCGTTCCTCTCCGTGGGGAGGCTGCTGGAGGCGGGCAGGGAAGCCCTGGCAGAGGCGGCTGGGAAAAGGCCGGGGCTCAGGGGCTCAGCCGCAGTGCCAGGTGCCAGGGTCTCGGCTCCGGGCGGGCAGCCTCAGGTGCTCCCGCTCTAGCCCCAGCCCCAGCCCCAGCCCCTGCCCACGGCTCAGCACCTGCTCCAGCCGCGCTCCCAGCCCCGGGCTCTCTCTCCCTCTCCAGCACCCTGACCCTGCGGGGCCCAGAGGCCGCCGGTCCGGCTGTAACGGTAACTTACACGGCGCCTGCCCCGCGTCACCTCCCCGCCTCCACTCAAGGAGGAGGACACAATGTCCCGTCCTCTCCGGGCGCCCGACAGCCGGCCGGGGCGGCGGCCTTTGTGCGGCCGGAAGAGCCTCCTCGGCCTGCGGAGTGTGCCACCTCCACCCTGCACCCCGGCCATAATACCCTCTTCAGGGGTTCGAGTGGCCGGCGGGTCCCAGCACGGCCTGCCCGCCGTTTGTCACGGGGAGCAGAGGGCAGAGCCGGCCGGCCGGCGCCCCCCGGACCCACCCGCGGCCCATTGTCCGCCCCGAAGACAAAGCACCCGCCTTTCTCAGGTTCCTCATAAATCAGCGCGGCCTGGCCATTCAGACCCGGCCCAGGGGCCCTCCGGGGGCTCCCCCCGCCCCCCGCCCCCGGGGGCCCCCACCACCACCACCCGGCCCGGCCAGGCCCGGCCTTGGGGGGGGACAGGCAGGTTAGGGGAGACGGGGAGCCTCCCTCAGGCCTGGCGGGGACCCGCCCCCTCGCCTTCCTTTGTGGCCTCTCTCTGTCCGGGGCTCCGGGGAACAGAAGATGCGTTTGTCGTCCTGAATCAGGTGGGGGGGGACGGTCTCCACCCCCCGGCCATTCAGGCCGCCCCTCCCCTGTTGTAAAACACCGGCCGGGACAGGGCCCCATTGTGCGGGGGGCCCATGCCACCCAGATTTCACCTCGCCAGCCCGGAGACCTCTCTTTGTTCCCCGTCAAAAGAGAGGGCCCGGGCTCCCGGGAGGGCCGGCCGGGCCCCGGCTTCCACCCACACGGGGGGCCGAGGGGCGAGATTGATGGGCCCGTTCACCTAGGAGCCGGGGTGCGCGAGGAGGCCGCATTGTGGGGAGCCGTGTTTTTTTGTTCATTATCTCTCACTCTGCCTTGTTGTGGCGCAGAAAGGAGCCGGACGGGCAGAAAGGAACAGGATATCGGGGTCAGGGGTCCCCCCCGGGGCCACCTCGGTGTTCGGGCGGGGCAGGCCCCGGGGGGACGGGGTGTTGGACAGCCTGGGGGTGTAAAGGAGAGAGGGGGAGCCCGGCTCAAGAATCCCGGGTTCGAGGCTGTTCTGGATGGTGCCCACGGCCCACCCCTCGCCCCTGGCTCCGGCCCCCGGTCCCTTCCCTTTCTGCACCTCCCAAGGCCTTTATCCCCTCGACCCCTGCACCCCCTCCCCAATCCCCACCACCACCACCACCACCCACATACCCACACACACACACACACACATGCACACACGTTTTCCTTTTTAATTTTAAGCCCTGAGAATCGGGAAGGGGCGTTGGGGGAAGGAGAGGGGGGGGTGCGAGGCGGGAGAGACGGCGAAGGTTGGTCGAACAAGACCATGTTGTCAAGGAAATGGGCCTCGGGGAGGGGAGGCATGAGCCAGCTGCCGGACTTGGCGGGCTCGGACCCGCGCCGGGACAATGATCCCCGGTGGCAGGGCCCCAGCTCCGGCATGAAAGGGGCTCGGACTGAAAGGGGAGGAAACGGAACAAAGCCTTTCCTTGGGTGCCCCTGGCAGAGGAGCGCCATCCATTTCGGCCTGGGGGGCAGCCAGCGCGTCCCCCCCCACCCCCCACCCCGGGTCCCCCCGCGAGCAGAGGCACGTCCGGGGCCGCGCCAACAAAGTACCTTTGAAATGCAGCTGCGCGGGCGAACACACGGCCTCTCTCCGCCAGAGAGGCGGCCCTGTCTTGCCGGGGAGAAAGGAGCCGAAGAAAGCGCCCACTATGGAGCCCAGCCGAGGGGGCCCCGGGGGGCGGGGGGACAGGCGGGGGGCGGCCGGGGGTGGTGGGCCCGGGCACAGGAAGTGCGGGCCTCTTGGCAGATGCCAGCCATGAGCCGCCGACCTGGCATAAAGCGAGACCCTCTCTGCCTGCCCGGGAGCGGGCGCCGTGAATGGCCACACAGAAGCCCCCGGGGGCCGCAGGAAGGAAGGCGGGGGGCAGGCCCGGCTCCCCGGTCCCCAGCGCCTCGGCCTCAGAGCCCAGCCTTTGAGGGCCCGCAGCTGCTGCGCACCCGGAGGAGGAGGAAGAGGAGGAGGAGGGGCCCGAGGATGCCTGCGCTGGGGGGCGGGGGGGTCCCCCTCGGGGTGCAGCTGGAGGTGCCCCCTGCCCGGCCCTCGACCGACCGTGCGGGTGGCGGAGGGCTGGCACAACCAGCTTCTAGAGAGAGGGAAGAGCCTGTGGGAGGGTGAGCCCAGGTCAGGCATGAACTGGAGTGGTTGGTTGAGTGAGAGAGACAGACAGACAGACCGAGGGGCAGGGGTGGATCCACAGCCGGCACTCGGCCACGTGCTCTCCGCAGACTGCTGCCCGCCCGGCACCTTTTCCTTCTTCTTTTTTTTTATTTTTTAAATGTATTTTTATTGATTTTTTTACAGAGAAGAAGGGAGAGGGATAGAGAGTTAGAAACATCGATGAGAGACATCGATCAGCTGCCTCCTGCACACCCCCCACTAAGGATGTGCCTGCAACCAAGGTACATGCCCTTGACCGGAATCGAACCCGGGACCCTTCAGTCCGCAGGCCGGCGCTCTGTCCGCTGAGCCACACCGGTCTCGGCACCTTTCCTTCTGTTATTTATGTCCCTCCTCACCCGAAGGCGCTCCGCCCTTGAGGTGAGAGAGAGAGGAAGGGAGCGGGGGAGACAGAGAGGGAGGAACTGCGTGGTGAGAGAGACCCACCTATGGGCCAGGGATCGAGCCCGCAACCCGGGCCTGTGCCCTGGACCGGAATCGAACCGGGGCCCCTCTGGTCTTCAGGCTGGTGCTCTACCCACTGAGCCGCACTGGCCAGGGCTCACAGGATACCTTTTCAGCCTCAGGCGCCAGCCCCCAGAGGCCGCTCGGACGCTGCAGCGTGACCTCTGACCTGCTGTCTCTCGTCCCCGCACGGCGGCGGCGGCGGTGGCAGGGCGTTGGGAAGCCACGTCTGTGCCCGGATGACAGGCGGGCGAGGACTTCCCTACGGAGGCCTGGCACCAAGCACGCGAGGCCCCACTAAATACACAGACCCCCCATCCCCCCACCCGGAGCCGCCCCCCAGGCTCCGGCCTCACGAGCACCCACAGCTACGGGGTGGGGGGGGCAGTCTGAGCCGAGACTCTGAGCCCGTCCACCGTGGTGGGGGTCCCTGGCCGACAACGCAGGTTCCCCCAAAGCCTGTGAGCGAAGGGCGGGGCCTCCCCGAACTGGGGAAGGGCCTGTGCCAATGGGGGTCCCTTCTCTGCGTCCCTGGCAAACAGGCAGCCTCTGCCCACATGGGCCTCCTGGTCAACCTCTATGTCTGCCTGCACCGCTGGGTCCTGATCGGCCGCACCGGCCCTCCCCCGCCTCCTCCTGGGAGCCTTCCCTGATCTCTGCAGAGGGAACCCGCACCAGGTGGGCACGCACGCCTGGTGCTGCTGGGCCCCCAGGAACCGGGGCTCCGTCTCCCTCCCTCGGCAGCGCCCAGAGCGGCAGGCGGCAGGCGAGGAAACGAGGGAGCAAACACTCGCAGAGGTCAGACCCCGAGGGGAGCTGACCTGGCCGAGCGGGTGCGGCTAACAGGGCCGGTGCACGGAGCCGGTGCCGGGGAGAGGACCGTGGGTAACCGAAAGGTCTCAGGGCGCTCTCCAAGGCCAAGGAGAGACGTTGCTCGTCCCCCCCGGTGCCCAGTGGCCGCGCCCCCACTGACCCCTGCTCGCCACGGTGCCCGGGACCCTGGGGGGCGGCGGCATTAGGGTTTAATGGGCGTGGGATCTAGGCCGGGGGCTGGGATCGCAGGGAACGAAGGAGTCACTGGGGCCAGACGCTGCCCAGACCCACACAGCCCAGGGGGCGGGTCCACGGCGCAGAGACCAGGTGTGGGGGGCCCGGTGGCCGGGGCCAGGCCCAGGCTGGGAGGGGCCTGGAACTGGGGTGTATCCCGGGGGCTCCTTCCGTCCAGCCCAGCCTGAGGGGGAGCACGGAGCAAGGAGGAGAGGAGGGGAGCATCGCACCCAGAGGAGACCCCTCCCCGGTGGCTGTAGGGGGAGGGAGGGAGCGGTGACTCCTCTGGGGGTGACAGGAGTGGCTGTCCCCCTCAGCCAGCCTCACAGGGGCGGCAGCTCAGGTTGGGATCGCCCATCCGGGGTCCAGGGTTTGGTGAAGAGTCTGTGGGAACTAGGTTTGCTGGGCCTCCGTCCTTGCCGTCCCCGAATTCTGTTACTCAGGGCGACGAGGCTGGGGACAGCCGGGCTGGACCAGCGTGGGGGCGGGAGGGGAGAGAGAGGGAGAAGAGGGGGAAGGGGCTGGGCGGTGGGGACCAGGCCGCGGCTCTGAATGGCCGCTGACACGCAGGGAGCGAGAGCCATTCAGCGGCCCCCGGCCCGCTCCGTCCTCTCCAGTGGAGGGCCTCTCCAGAGACCCCGCCTTTCCCAGCGGCTCCTCCCTGCCCCTCGGCACTTGACCTCCTCACTGGCCCCGAGCCCTGCCCGGAGGCCCCGGGACACGGCTCTCAGCGAGCCCTGACCGGAGGCCCGGCCAGCCTGTCCCCTTGGGCGTCCCCCATGACCCGGTGAACGGACGGGGCCTCTTGGAGCGCACGCTGACCGGCCCGGCCTGCCTGCCCGGTGCTCCAGCCGCGTCCCTCCTCGAGGGGCAGTGACCAGTGATGCGGGGGGGTAGGGGGCCAGACCGGACGGCACCTGGGTTCCCAGCTCAGACTGCGCCTGACCAGTACAGTGGGCGAGGGTGCAGTCTGCGTGGCCTGGCGTCCCATGCCTCCCGGTGGACAAGGACAGAGGGACGCTCGCCCCCTGAAGCCCACCAGCCTCCCCGTGAGCCATGGGGGTGCTTCCGGGACAGGAGACGCTTCCTCTGCCCCTCCCCCCCCCCCGCCCCTGCGAGCCACGTGCCCTGGGACCTGGCCGGGCCCCTCCTCCGTCTGCCCGCTGCACGGTGAGCACCCCTCGCCAGCCTGTGGCATGGCACCCTCACTGTGTGTTTCAGCAGAGACACACTGCCCAGTCCATTGCCCAGGGGCTGAGCGTCCACCTAGGCACCAGGAGGTCAGGGTTCGATTCCTGGTCAGGGCACAGGCCCGGGTGGCAGGCTCGGTCCCCAGTGGGGGGTGTGCAGGAGGCAGCCGGTATGTGATTCTCTCTCATCATCGATGTTTCTCTCTCTTTCTCCCTCTCACTTCCTCTCTGAAGTCAATAAAGAGCCGAAACCAGTGTGGCTCAGTGGATAGAGCCTCGGCCTGCAGACTGAAAGGTCCCGGGTTCGATTCCGGTCAGGAGCATGTATCCTGGTTGAGGGCACCTCTCCAGTAGGGTGTGTGCAAGAGGCAGCTAATAGATATTTCTCTCATGGATGTTTCTAACTCTCTATTCCTCTCCCTCCCTCTCTGTAAAAAAGGCAATAAAAATATATTTTGAAAGAAAGAAAGAAAGAAAGAAAGAGATCTTCAAAAGTCTGACTCCCAGCCGGAACCGGTGTGGCTCAGTGGATAGAGCGTCGGCCTGCAGACTAAAAGATTCCAGGTTCGATTCCGGTCAAAGGCTTGTACCTTGGTTGCAGGTACATCCCCAGTAGGGGGCGTGCAGGAGGCAGCTGATGGATGTCTCTCTCTCTCTCTCATTGATGTTTCTGGCTCTCTGTCCCTCTCCCTTCCTCTCTGTGAAAAATCAGTAAAATATGTTTAAAAAATAAAATAAAATAAAGACCTAAAAGCAGAAGAGACACCCTCCCTGAGCTGAGGGGCGTCAGGGATTCACGACTCGGGGACGTGACCGTACCCTGGCCGTCTGCCGAGTGCCGCCCGGGACCGGGTCCATGTGCCGGGACCCCGTGGAGCGGAGGCCGTGCCCCTCAAGCGCCCCCGGCCCCCCAGCTCCAGACCGTGAGTCTTCGCCACAGAAGCCAGCATTCCGGCTCTGGTGTGCGGCAGGTTTGGGTAGTTCGGGGACCCCCGTCTCCGTTCTCGGGGTGCTGCTGGGAGAGCTCAGGGACCCTCCGCGCCCTGAGGCACCGGCCTGGCTCGGAGTTCTCCTGTTTCCTCAGAGTCACCGAAGGCGCGCTGAGCTGCACGGCGCGTCCCTCGCAGGCACCCCGGGGCCGGCTCTGAACCCCAGGCCGCTGCCCGGAGTGGAGGACAGACAACGGGACCCTCAGCTCCTCGCCAGCGGCCGGCGGGAGAGGCGGGGGAGGCGGGGGGAGGCGGGATCTCATTCTCCGGGAAGAGGCACAGTGCCTTTAGAGGGCCATCCATGCAGGTCAGAGGTCAGACAAATGCTTGTACTCGGCGACCCCGGCTTCTCCTTCTCGGGGATTTATGTCGAGGAAGTGACTGAAAAGGAGGAAGGGGGTGTGTGTGTCCGTTATTTATAGCGGGTTATTCACGGCAGGGGCGCGGGGAGCGGGGACGTGCCCTGCCCGCATAGCTGGGCGAGCAGTGGACAGAACGCAGTGTATATACAGCGGCTGCTGCCTGCGGACCGGAACCGACCAAGCCCGGCAGCGCCCCACGAGGCCCTCGGCCCGGCCCGGCCAGACCGGCGCGAAGCCGTCCCCCGGGTGAGCAAACAGCCACGGGAAACCCGGAGAGAGGCCGGCGTGGACGGCGGCGTGCGCAGCCGGTCTGCATGGACACGGCCGATTCCCGCTTCCACTTCTGTCCGGCCGCTCTCGCTGCGAACCCCGGTCTGGCTTTGTGAGGGGGTTCCCACAGCCATGGACTGGGATACCCCCCACTATACCCCCACCTCTGTTTTCTTCCTCGCCGCCCCTGGCCCAGCCCCGGCTTTAACGCAGACGCTGGTGTCCCTCGGGAGACGCCAGTGGGAACATGCGCGGAAACGGCTCACCGTGGCCTTGAACCCCGAGCCCAGGGGGAGGAGGCAGAGCCCCCAGCTCGCTCCCCACCGGCCGCAGGCCCTGGCTCGGCCTGTGCCCCAGCCAGCCTCCGCGGGGAGCAGAGCAGCCAGCTCCCGAGTGTAAAACACGCACAGAAAGCAGCACAGAGAGCACCCAAATGTTACTCCCAGCTCCGCCACGTGAATGGGGCGTCTGTGCAGCCTGTGGGGGTGACGCGCCCGGCTCTCCAAATTACCGTCCGCGGGTCGGGAGGACGGGGCCGGCCCTGTGGGGGGGAGAACACTGGGCAGCTTCAGGCGGGGACTGCGCAGGGCTGAGGGGACAAAGGCTGCCACTTGCCCCTGCACCAAACTGCCGGGCCGGCTCACCCTTTGGCTCCCCCCCCGCCCCCGGGGTCTGTGCTCTGCGGGCCCATCAATCACCCAGCTGTTGGCCCCGCCCCACGACCCGGCCCACCAGCTGCTATGGAGCGAGTGGGCAGCCTGGGCCGGTGCGCCATGGTGGGGGCGCAGAGACGCAGGGGATGGGGATGGGGATGGGATGGGGCCAGAGGTGCGTCTACAGGCCCCCGCCCGCCCGCCCGCAGGTTTGCGCCAATAGGCAGAGAGGCCCCTCCCCCTCGGTCCACGGGGAGTGTTCCTGGGACTTTCTGGGGAGCCCCAGAGAGGACCTCGTCACTGAGCAGAGCAGAGCACAGCGGGGTTCGGGCCGGGCACCTTCCTGCCGGGCTCGCCCCGTCCACGGGACGCCAGCCTGTGTTTTAGAAGCGACGCTTTCAGGCGAAAGTGTGTTTTGCAGTGTGTGCGTTTCCTGCCTTTCCTGCTGTGTGTTTTGTTTTGTTTTGTTTAAAATATATTTTACTGAGTTTTCACAGAGAGGAAGGGAGAGGGATAGAAAGTCAGAAACATCGATGAGAGAGAGACATCGATCAGCCGCCTCCTGCACGCCCCCCACTGGGGATGTGCCCCCCCACCAAGGTACATGCCCCCAACTGGAATCGAACCTGGGACCTTTCAGTCCGCAGGCTGACTCTCTATCCAGTGAGCCAAACCGGTTTCGGCCTGCCGTGTGGTGTTTAAAAGGGTGGCTTAATCGATGTAAAA
The DNA here is from genome assembly GCA_011751065.1 of Lasiurus cinereus. Lineage (NCBI taxonomy): Eukaryota > Metazoa > Chordata > Mammalia > Chiroptera > Vespertilionidae > Lasiurus > Lasiurus cinereus. The sequence goes on from JAAGEH010000354.1 coordinate 10,097, forward strand.
CGCCCCGTTGGTCTCAGGTGGACATGCCTTCTGACCGGATGGACGCAGAGGACGGCAGTGAGTCTAACACCGGCGCCTGCTTAGTTACAAAGTGTCCCTGCTCCGCGACGAGAAGGTTTGAGACCGTCCTAGTGACCGTCATATAAGCCACTCCAATACGCGTTACCAAGCCTATGTCACCAGCCCATCACCTCCCAGCATGCACTTCCCTTAGAACGGAACACGTCCTCTCTCATCACCGATATCTCTCTCTCCCTCCCCCCCCTCTCTCTCTGTCTCTCTCCTCCCTCCTTCTTCTTCTCTGAAATCAATAACAATATTTTTTGGAAAACCAGCAGTGTTTATTGACCCCATAAGGCAGTGGTTCTCAACCTTCCTAATGCCGTGACCCTTTAATACAGTTGCTCACGTTGTGGTGACCCCCAACCATAAAATTATTTTTGTTGCTACTTCATCGCTGTAATTCTGCTCCTGTGATGAACATATCTGATAGGCAGGATGTATTTTCGTTGTTACAAATGGAACATCATTAAAGCATAGGGATGAATCACAAAAACAATATGTAATTACATATTGTGAAATATTTATTTCTAATGACACATAAATGAAATGTTGTCTTGAATTGTGGTGTCGCATGGGCAACCGTCTTCCTAGGACAACAGTAAATGACATGGCTACACGTTGCTGCACCGAGGAGCGGTCTGTTGGTGCCTAAGACCATGGGAAATAGGTGTTTTCCGCTGGTCTTAGGTGGCCCCCGTGAAAGGGTCGTTCGGCCCCCAAAGGGTCGTGACCCACAGGTGGAGAATTGCTGCCATAAGGGAAGGGATGTGGGAGCTCAGCCACCAGGAAGACGTGGAGTGGTGTTCTCCCGCTGGGTGCCCGCCTGGGGCACAGCTGGACCCGGAGCTGGGGCCACAGCTGTGGGTCCCCGAGGCGGTCCCAGCCGCAGGTGCGACTCCTGAGGGGAGGAGGGGTCGCCGTGGGGGAGCGGGCCGCTCCAGCCAGGGAGGGAACCCAGCCAGAGGCGGCTTCGGGTGTCCGTGCGCAGTTTGGGGAGCACGTGAGCCAACGCAGCGGCTTCAGGAGAGAGAATCGCTTCTTTCCGGAAGGAGCTGGCGAGCAGCCTCCGCCGAATGCGGGCAGGCTTTGTGCCCCCCGTGGGGGACAGCGAGCGCGGGTTATCCCGGCGCTAAGGCGATTATCTGTCGCGTTCTGCTCCCCGTCCCGGTGAGGCCTCCCAGCGGCGGCGAAGACGGAGGCAGAGAAACCAGGGTGGGCCCTAATTCCCCAGCCCGGCAGCTCCTCCTCCTCCTGCAGACCACCCGGGAGCCGGGCTGGCCCCCGGGATCAGGGGAGCCCTCAGTGGAGCCCTGTCCTTGTGAGCAGCTATGTCCATGGACCTGCTCGCTCTGAGGGACGCTCCCACCAGCGTGCGGATTGGCTGGGGTCACCGCCTCTCCAAACGCCGACAGCTGTCTTTCCACAGGACACTCTCCCCCGCCTCGGCCGGGACTCAGCCCCTCAGCCTCCCCCCGACCCCGGGACCCCAGGGCCACTCCACGCGCAGGCCGGGCCGGGATCCGCACCCGGAGCTGAACCCTCGGACAGCGCAGACCCGGCTTCCTCCCGCCGGTCCTGCCCGTCACTCATTTATTTGTGATTTTTCGTGATGTCGTCAGAGAGGAGGGGGGAGAGGGATGGAGACAGCAACGCTGAGGGAGCATCATGGAGCGGCTGCCTCCTGCACGAGTGTGGGCATGAACTTGCGTGTGTGAGCCTGATGCTGCGTGTGTGAGCATGAAGCTGTGTGTGTGCGTGTGACGATGTGTGTATGAGCATGACGCTGTGTGTGACGCTATGTGTGTGAGCATGAAGCTGTGTGTGCAAGCATGATGCGTGCGTGTGTGAGACGCTGTGTGTGTGAGCCTGACGCTATGTGTGAGCATGCAGCTGCGTGTGTGAGCATGAAGCTGTGTGTGTGAGCGTGATGCTTTGTGTATGTGTGTGATGCTGTGTGTGAGCATGACGCTGTGTGTGTCCGTGTGATGCTGTTTTTGAGCATGATGCTGTGTGTGAGCATGACGCTGTGTGTGTCCGTGTGATGCTGTGTTTGAGCATGATGCTGTGTGTGCACGCACACACATGTGGAGAAGACAGGAGGAGCGTGTGAATCGTCACATGGTCCCCTGGCTGCAGTGAGGACGGACTCTGCCCTCTCAGATGGAGGGCCGGCTCCCGGCAGCGGCCTGTGCTGGCCGTGTCCTCAGCCCAGATTGGACATCGTGTGCCGCCTGCTGCCCGTGTCCAGGTGAGGGTAGACGCCCCGGTGAGAGCTGACGGGGACGCGCTAGAGAGCAGCCGCAGCCCCGGCGGTCACGGGTGGCGCCCACGACAAGGACCCGGCCTTGACATAGCCCCCCCTGCGGCGTCACCCTCACCCGGGACGGACTCCGCTGTCAGTTCCAAGGAGCCCTCGGCCCCGGGGCCTCTCCAGCCGCCCCCTCTCCCCCCTCCTGCAGGAGGCTGAGGCAGCGCCTGCCCCTGCCCGCCCAGGGAGGCGCCCTTTGGAGACAGCCCTTCCCGCCCTTCTGCCAGCAGCCTGCTGCCTCCCGGGCTGCCTCCGGGCGGCCACGGCTGGCTCCCAGGCTCCGTCCCGTGGGGCGGGGAGCTGCCCTCCAGGAGCCAGGCCCCGGGGGAGCCAGTTCATCCCCACATTTTCCCCGCGAGCTTTTTCTCTGCAACAGAAGCCAAGAATTTCCCTGCTTTATTGTTTAAAAAATAGGTGTTTATTGATCTCAGAGAGGAAGGAGAGAGAGAGAAAGAGAGAAACACCAATGATGAGAGAGAATCATGGGTCGGCTGCCTCCTGCACGCCCCCCACTGAGGATGGAGCCCACAACCTAGGCCTGCGCCCTGGGCCGGAATCGAACCCGGGACCCTCCAGTCCGCAGGCCGGCGCTCTACCCACTGAGCCACTCTCCCCGCGGAGCGGCTCGTCCTGCCCGCGGCGATGGGCCCTGCACAGGGGGTTCCAGGCGGTACATGCCGCTCGCGGGAAACGGGCCGCTTTCTTTAAATGTCTGATTCCCCGCGAAGCGAAGCGAGGGCGTGGGCTTCTGGGTAAGGGGTGGTCACTGGGCAGTTCTGCCTGTGCCAGCGCCTGGTTGGAAAGCAGGACAGCGGCGTTAGGACGGGGCGGGGGGCTGGGGGGAGCGGGGCCTGGACGCAATGCCGCCCCCCCCACGGCCCCCCGTGTCCTGGCCCAGCATCGGAGGAAATGGCAGGGCTTGTCCCCGCTTCCTCCAGCAGCGCCGGCCTCCGTAGGAAAATCACAGCTCCCGCCCGGCGGCCGAGGGCCGGGTAATCCCGGGCGCAGTCCTGGCCGCCGCTCGGCTATTTTTAGCGCCGCAACCGCTCAGCAGGAAGCGGGACTCGGCGCCCGGGCCCCAGGGACGAGGCTCCCCCTGGTTATTTTCCTCTGCGTCTGCCACGCGGTGACCGCTGTGCGTCCTCGCCCCCCTCCCATCCCCCCTCTCCCCCAAAGAAAGATCAGAGAGGAGAGAGAGCCACTGATCAGCCGCCTCCTGCGCGTCCCACCCTGGGGACCGAACCCACACACATACACAGACACCACACAACACACACACACATACACACAGAGACACAGACACACACATACACAGACACCACACAACACACACACACACATACACAGACACACACATACACATATACACACACACAAAAAAAATATGTGTGTGTCTGCGTATGTGTGGGTATTTGTGTGCATGTGTATGTGTGTGTGTGTGTGTATGGGTATGTGTGGGTATTTGTGTGTGTGTATATGTGTATGTATGTGTCTGTGTATGTGTGTGTGTGTGTTGTGTGGTGTCTGTGTATGTGTGTCTCTGTGTGTGTATGGGTATGTGTGGGTATTTGTGTGTATGTGTGTGTGATATCTGTGTGTGTGATGTGTGTGTGTGCATGTTATGTGTGTGTGTGTTGTGTGGTGTCTGTGTATGTGTGTGTCTGTGTGTGTATGGGTATGTGTGGGTATTTGTGTGTGTGTGTGTGTGTGTGTGTGTGTGTGTGTGTCACTGTGCACCTAGGCCGCTGCCAGAAGCATCGCCAGGACCCTCTCCCGCAGCCGGCAGAGCAGGCAGGGACAGCACCGGGTCTCGGGCTCCGTGGGCGGCTTTGTGTGGCGGCCGGGGCGGCGGCGGCGGCACATTGAGCGCGGCTTTGTGCGCTCCCGGGTTCACGGCTCCAATGGGTGCATGTAGCCAGAAAATGCGGCCTTTCAGCGCGCTTTCTCCAGCCGCAGGGAGGAGGGCTTGACAGGCGGCTGGAGGCGGGGAATTAGCGCGGCTGAATGCGGGGAGGCGAATCCCAACGAGGAGGGTTGGTCTGGGGTGGTGGGCGGCGGCCGACCCCGCCGGGGTGGTGTCGGCCCTTTGATCCCGGCCGTGTGTGTGTGTGTGTGTGTGTGTGTGTGTGTGTGTGTGCATGTGTGTGTGCGTGTGTGTGTGTGTGCGTGTGTGTGTGTGTGTGTGTGTGTGTGTTGGCAGAAGTGCTTGCCCAGACCCCGTCGACGAGGGAGAGCAGAAAAGACAGACAGACGCACACGCAGACGCACAGACACTCCCGCCTCACCCCCCCACCCAAGGTCGCCAGCTCGCTGCAGAGGCCAGAGGGGCCCGCAGCCCGACACGCAGCTTTTAAAACAGCGGTTCTCCACCTTCCTCAGGCCACGGCCCTTTAAGACGGCTCCTCATGGGGTGGTGACCCCCACCCATAACATTATTTCCGTGGCTACTTCATCACTGTCATCTTGCTACTGTGATGAACTGTCATGTACATATCTGATAGGCAGGATGTATTTACGTTGTTAAAAATGGAACATCGTTAAAGCATAGGGATGAATCACAAAAACAATATGTAATTGTATATTGTGAAATATTTATTTCTAATGACAAATAAGTGAAATTTTGTCTTGAGTCGTGGTGTAGCATGGGCAACAGTCTTCCTAGGACAACAGTGAACAACATGGCTACACTTTGCAACACCGAGGAGCGGTGTGTGGGTTCCTCAGACCATGGGAAATAGGTGTTTTCCGCTGGTCTTAGGTAACCCCTGTGAAAGGGTCGTTCAACGACCCCCAAAGGGGTCACGACCCACAGGTTGAGAACTGCTGTTTTAAAATAACATGGGAGCGGCACTGGCATGCCGCGGCTGAGGCTGCTGGCTGCTTCCTGTGTCTGGTGTGTTCTCTTTGTCTGACTCAAATCAAGGTCCAGGTCTCTCAACGGACTCGATGGGAACAGCCGCCCAAAGCCACAGCACCCTTAGGTGCTCTGTACGCTGGCAACCACATTAGAACAGAGGGGGGGGGGTCATTTAAGATGCATAAGCAGCCCTGGCCGGTGCGGCTCAGTGGAAAGAGCATCGACCTGCAGACTGAAGGGTCCGGGGTTCAATTCCCTGTCAGGGCACGTGCCCAGGTGGTGGGCTCGATCCCCAGTATGGGGCGTGCAGGAGGCGGCCGATCCATGACTCTCTATTATCGCTGATGTTTCTTTCTCTCCTTCCTCTCTGAAACCAATAAATATGTGTTTTTAAAAATACTGATTAAAAATAATAAATAGCCGAGACCGGTGTGGCTCAGTGGATAGAGCGTTGGCCTGCGGACTGAAAGATCCCAGGTTCGATTCCGGTCAGGGGCATGTACCTTGCTTGCGGGCACATCTCCACTGCGGGGCGTGCAGGAGGCGGCTGATCGATGTCTCTCTCTCATCGATGTTTGTGACTTTCTATCCCTCTCCCTTCCTCTCTGTAAAAAAACAATAAAATATATTTTAAAAATAATAATAATAATAAATAATGAATAAATATAATAAAGAGGTGATACGCAAATTGACCCTCACGCCCTCACGTCACAAGATGGCTGCCTCCACGTCATCACAAGATGGCTGCCTCCACGTCATCACAAGATGGCTGCCCCCACGTTGTCCCAAGATGACTGACAGGGGAAGGCAACCAGGCTTGCAGGGGAGGGCAGTTGGGGGTGATCAGGCTGGCAGGGAAGCGAGCAGTTAGGCATCGATCAGGCTGGCAGGCAGAAGCGGTTAGGGGCAATCAGGCAGGCAGGCAAGTGGTTAGGAGCCAGCAGTCCCGGATAGTGAGAGGGGTGTCTGACTGCCCAATCCCGGTCGGACCTAAACGGGCAGTCGAACATCCCCCGAGATTGAAGAGGGTGCTGGCTGCTGGCTGGGTTGAGGAACACACACACACACACACACCTGTGCACAAACTTTGTGCACCAGGCCTCCAGTAAATAAATAAAAAGCGTGAGCAGCACCTTTGGGAACTGAGCCATCAGGGGTGCGGTGGGCGGGTGGGTTTCCCACCCGCCTTCGCAAGGTGCCTGTGCGGAGCTCCGTTTGGAGGCTTAACCGGGAGCCGGAAGCAGCAACCGGAAACTTCCTGTCTTCCATTTTCCAGAGAAAGGGGGTCTCCCCATCCTCTCCTGCCAGTTTGATGGGGAAAAGCAAGCTTGGCACCCCAATGTGAGTGTGGGGAGGGAGGGCTGCAGCTCCAAGACCTGCTGCTCAGCCGCCCCCTCCCTGCACCCCCGCTCCCGAGGGCGGGGAGGGCTGGTGTCCGGCTCAGAGCCAGGAGGCCTGCGCCTTGCTCACTGCACAATTCTGGCGGACTCTTCTGGAAACCCCTGTGACCATCAATGTGGGCGCTGGAGGGAGCAACCCATGGGCTGGGGAGAGGCTGGTTCCATCACTGAACTCTCAGCACGGTTAGCGTGGGAAAGGCATGGGTCCAAGCATTTGTCTGGTGCGCATAAAAAATAAGCCTTTTCGCCCTAACCAGTGTGGCTCAGTGGATAGAGCATCGGCCTCCAGACTGAAGGGTCCCAGGTTTGATTACAGTCAGGGGCATGTACCTTGGTTGCAGGGAACATCCCCAATGGGGGGTGTGCAGGAGGCAGCTGATCGATGTCTCTCTCTAATTGATGTTTCTAACTATCTCTCTCCCTTCCTCTCTGTAAGAAATCAATAAAATATTAAAAAAAAAAAAAAAAGCCTTTTCCGTGTCACAGAGCCAGGGACACTCCGGGAGCCGGCCCGTCCTGCAGCCGTTGCTGTCCTCTGCGTCCCTGAGGCCTGAGCTTTACCAAGCCCCTCCCTCTGAGTCAAACACACATCGCCCGCCACTCCGACCGACGTGGAGGGCCGCCCGTCTCCCGTAAAGATGGAAGGGACGCATTTCCGCGTGTGCGGGGAATGTGATCGCTCAGCCAGTCACTGAGCAACCGGTGTCGGTTATAACCACAGAGGCGCTGGCGGTCTGCAAGTCCGTGTCCGTGTCCGTAACCAGAAAGACCAGGTTTCCCCCTCCTCCCTCCCACCCACAATCCCACAATCTTCTCACACCCACGTGACAGCAATTATGCAAATCAAAAACCGTTTCTGAGGCTTTAAATTCCTTTTTTTGCCGGGTGTGGCTCAGTGGATAAAGCGTCGGCCTGTGGACTGAAGGGTCCCGGTTCAATCCCCGTCAAGGGCATGGACCTTGGTGGCGGGCACATCCCCAGTAGGGGGGCGTGCAGGGGGCGGCTGATCGATGTCTCTCTCTCATCGATGTTTCTAGCTCTCCATCCTCCTCCCTTCCTCTCTGTGGAAAAATCAATTAAATGTTTTAAAAAATAAATTCCTTTTTTTTGTTGTTTTTTTAGCGGATTCAGGATGCGGCCTGTGCAGGAGCCCGGTGCCCAGCGCCAGCGAAAGGCTGTTCTGTTTTCCTGCCTGTGTGTCCTGTGTGTCTGCGCGTCGGTGTCTTCTGGACCCCGTGATGGGAGAAAGGTGCCGCTCTGGGTCCTGTCTGTTAAGAAAAAACCCTGCCAGGCCCAGCCGTGTGGCTCAGTGGGTGAGCGTTGACCTCTGAGCCAGGAGGTCAGGGGTTCGGTTCCCAGTCGGGCCCAGGTCCGGGTGGCGGGCTCCATCCCCAGTGGAGGGCGTGCAGGAGGCAGCCAGTCCCTGATTCCCTCTCATCACAGCTGTTTCTATCGCTGACTTCCTCTCTCCCTCTCCCTTCCTCTCTGACGTCAGTAAAAACCTATTAAAAGCACCTGCCAGATCTGTCCCTTTGCCTGAGTTGGGAGGTACCTGCCTTGGTTCTCGTCCCCCCAACACCCTCTCGCCTCACCCGGAGCAGCGCCCGCCTGCGTGCGTCCTGGTGAGTCCTCAGCTCCCCGGCCTCCCGGTGGCCAGGCCTCACCCGGCCCCAGAGCCTGGGACCCGGTAGGGTTCTCCAGCTCTCACAGGCTCAGCTTCCCACTGGGAGGCAGCCCCCCCCTGCAGAACGAGCACCCCCACCCTCTCTTCCATCCCAGAGACGTTAACGGCCCTCGAGCATCTCGACCAGCGGTTCTCAACTTTTTTTCATGCTGTGACCTTTTAATGCAGCTCCTCATGTGGTGGTGACCCCCCATCTTAACATTATTGTCGTGGCTACTTCATCACGGTCATTTCCCTACTGTTCATGAGTCATCATGTGAATATCTGTGTTTTCTGATGGTCTTAGGCGACCTTGCTAGCAGTTTTCAACCTGTGGGTCCCGACCCGCAAGCTGAGAACCGCTGCTGTGGATTCTCGACGAACAGGCCGCGGCCACCACCAATGGGGAAAGCGGTGTGGCCTGCGGGCGGCTCTGCCCCCTAAGGAGACGGGGTGATGAGGGGCATCGCACTGCCGCTGGTCTTCCAGGCGGCAGGCCGGCGGACGGACGGTGCAGAACCAGCAAACCGGCAGGGCTGGGTGGGACGCTCCCCCGGAGGGCGGGTCTCCGGCCGCTATTGTTCGGCACTTACTTCTGCTCCTCTACCTCCTCCGCGGTAACCGGGCCCGCGCCCACCTTCCCGGGGCCAGGAGAGCCGGCAGCGGCGACCTGTGTGCCCCACGTGTGGGTCCGCCCCCGGCGATGAAAGGGGAGGGACGTAGCCACCCCCCGGCCGCTTTCTCCGCGTCCGGGAGCCCTGGAAGCCTCTGAAATCCGCATAATACCTCCATTCACGCCCCCGAGATTAATGGCCCGGCTGTGTGTGTGTGTGTGTGTGTGTGTGTGTGTGTAGGCGGGTGGGGAGGGGAGGTCTGGGGGGAACCACATTGTCTCACTTTGAAACCTTCCTCCCAGCGCATCAGGAAATGGAAGCGATTGTGTCCCCCCCCCAAAAGTGACTGTGCATCGGATTCCGACGCAGGAAGCGTCTGTCGGTCTGTCTGTCTGTCCGTCTCCCATGTGGCCGGTGGTCCCTCCTCTCCCCGCCCGGCTCAGCCCTCTAAAGACCGTCGTCGCAGATGGTGGTCCGTGCCTTCACTTCTTCGCCACATCCTCTGGGTCTAGCCTCCCCGCCACCCCCCTCTTTCCCGGGGTTTCCATAACAACCCGCCCAGCTGTGCTGGGACCAGACCCCGTCCAAGCGCGCTTTGCTTCTCGCACACACGTTGCGACGCGGAATCAGAGGGACAGTCGGTGCGGGTCACCGGCTTTTTGGCTCCGCAGCCTGGGCACGAGGCGATGCTGTTTGCCGGCTGTGGGCCCTGGATCGCGGGCAAAAGAAAGACGGACACGCAGCCCGAGCCGGGGCCGGTGTGGCTCGGTGGATAGAGCGTCGGCCTGCGGCATGAGGGGTCCCGGGTTCGATGCCGGTCAAGGGCAGGTACCATGGTGGCAGGCGCATCCCCAGTGGGGGGCGTGCAGGAGGCGGCTGATTGATGTTTCTAACTCTCTATCCCTCTCCCTCCCTCTCTGTAAAAAATCAATAAAATATATTTTTTAAAAATAAATACAATTCGGTTCTCCTCTTGCTACAGCGTCTGTCTCAGCATGTGCATGGGGGTGCCCTCTCCCAAAGGGTGTGGGACTGCCCCTTCTCCCGGCGGGATACGGGAAATCGCTTTCAGAGGGACCTGGCTCAACTCTCTGCACCTGCGCTGGCTCCACCCCCACCAAGGGCCCCGCCTCTCCAGGACGGAGCCCATCTGGGGGGCTTCCCACGAGCTCACGCCCAAGCCAAACGCGTTTCCCATGGATCCAGCCGGTGCTGGCATGACTCTGCACACGGAGGGCAGGTGGCCCGGGCAGGGGGCACCGAGCCTGCAGAGGAGCCGTCACCCATGGACCCCGTCCAGCTGCCGCCCGGCTCCCGGGGTTCCGGCGGAAACCACCGCCCCCTCGACCTGGGCACCGAGCAGCAGTCAGTTCCCGGGGCCCCAGGGCCGCGACGCCGAGGAACAGGGGACCCCTGTTTGGACTGAATGGTTCCCCCCTAGCCCAGAGGAGCTGCGGTCCGCGCCCCGGCACTGGGACCGGGGCCTCATTGGGAGCCAGGGTTTCAGCAGGTGACCAGGGAGGAGGCGGTGGCCCCTCATCCGGTGAGTGGTGCCCGATGGAAGGGCACTGCGGCCCGGCCGGCCTGACTCTGTGGATGGAGCATCGTCCCAGGCACCAGAGGTCAGGGTTCGATTCCCGGTCGGGGCCCAGGCCCGGGTGGTGGGCTCCGTCCCCAGGATGGGGCGTGCAGGAGGCCGCCGGTCAGTGACTCTCTCTCCTCACTGATGTTTCTCTCTCTTTCCCTTCCTCTCGCTCTAAACCAGCGGTTCTCAACCTGTGGGTCGTGACCCCTTTGGGGGTCAAACAACCCTTTCCCAGGGGTCGCCTAAGACCATAGGAAAATGCAGATATTTACATCACGATGCATAGCAGTAGCAACATTCCATGGTTGGGGGTCGCCGCCCCATGAGGAACTGTATGCAAAGGTCGCGGCCTTGGGAAGGTTGAGAACCACTGGTCTAAACAATGAATAAGAACATATTTCCTAGAAAAAGGGGGTTTGGGCTCAGCCAGGCACAGAGGGAGGGTCCGTGTGGCAATGGAGGCAGCACCCAGAGTGGTGGGAGGATCAGCCAAAGAAGCAGAGTTCCGGAAACATCCAGGGCAGGGGGAGGGGAGCCCGGAGCAGACCCCCCCCCACTCAGCCTCGGGGGGAACCAGCCTGTGGACACCCTGGTCTCCGGTGTGCTCGGGAACGCACGCTCCGGGCGACCCTCCCGCGTCCCTCAGGAGCCCAGAGTCCGGGAACCGGGCCTCGCCTAGCGGAGGGGCAGCCACCGCCCTGCCCGCCGGGTCACGCGGCTCCCCGAGGAGTCACAGCGGGCCTGGCCGGCACCGTCCGCCCGTCACTCCCCGCTCCCCGGCCGTTCCCGGTGGACACCCCTCCCCCGCTCCGCAGGGAGAGTCCCAGGGGCCAGGACACAGCCTCTCCCCCACCACCACCTCCCCCCCCTCAGGCCAAGGTGTACTGGGCGATGTTGGGGGCCTGGCTGAGCCCGTGGGGAGTGAGGTAGAGCAGCCACCGCCTGTGGACAGGTCCAAGCCTCGGGCTCACGAGAGGCCGTCCTCCCTGCAAAGCCCCGTGCAGGTGCCAGCCTGGGGCAGAGGCCCCCTCCACCCCAGCACAATCTGGCCGAGGCTGAGGCCGTGAGCTGGACCTGAGGTCCCAACCTGTGGCCCCAGGAGGCCGTGTGACGTGAGCTTGATGGGGTTCAGGTGCACGGGATGGAGTAGATTCAAACCCACGAGAACGTGGTGACCGCGCCCTTGCTTTGCCTCTGGACAGGCAGACACGGACAGACAGGCGGACAGGTGGATGGACAGGCAGACAGACAGATGGATGGACAGATGGACAGGCAGGCAGACAGACGGACGGACAGGCAGGCGGACAAACAGGTGGACAGGCGGACAGACTGACAGGTGGACAGACAGATGGACAGACAGATTGACAGATGAACAGGCAGACTTACAGGCGGACAGACAGGTGGACAGGCAGACAGGCAGCCTGACAGGCGGACAGACAGATGGACAGGAGGACAGACAGACGGGCGGATGGATGGACAGGCGGACAGGCAGGCAGACAGGCGGACAGGCGGAAAGGCAGACAGATAGGCAGACAGACAGATGGATGGACAGACGGACAGGCAGGGAGACAGACAGACGGACAGGCAGGCGGACAGACAGGTGGACAGGCAGACAGGCGAACAGGCAGGCAGACAGACAGACAGGCTGACTGACAGGCAGACAGGCAGATGGACAGGCAGACAGACTGACGAACGGACAGACGGACAGACAGACGGACGGACAGACGGGCAGACGGCTTTGCCTCCTGGAATCTGGCTGCAACACAAAGACTCTGCCTGCAGGCCCTGGCGCTGCGGCTGGCTCTCCACCAGACCGGCTTTCTTGTCTGTCTGTCTGTCTGCCCGCAACCCTTCACCGAACCAGGCTGAGCTGGCGCGGCACAGGGAGGGGCTGAGAGAAGGGGTGGGTTTAGGGGTGAAGGATTGAGGTGGGACCTCCATCTCTTTCCCCAGCCGCTGGGGTCCCAGGTGGAGACGGACAGGCAGGCCGGCCCCTCGCCTCGTCCTCTCTCGAGCGCCCCCTGGTGTCCTCGGCGTGGACGCAGCGGGGAAGGAGCTGCCGGGACCGGCTTCTCATTTGGAAGCTGGAGGTGCTGCCTCAGTGGCGGCATTTAGGGTCCCCCCCTCCCCCCCTTCCCAGGGCCACAGAGGGGGCGGCCCCGACCCCGGGTTCAGCTCACTCCTGGGCTCCCAGCGCTCTCCCAGCCCGTGGTGGCGGAAGCGCCTATGTTGACGCACGTGTCGTGTGATGCGTGGAAATGGAGCCGCCACATTCGAGAGGTTCTCCTTTGCTTCCAGCTGTCAGTCACAGCCTTTCCTGCCTCCACTCCCCGATGCCGGCTGCTGGGGCGCCGTGGCCCGGCGAACCGAGCTCCGTGTTCTCTCCTGTGGCGGGAGGTGACGCCGAGGGAGCCGACCAGCACGCACACGCGTGTAGGGAACATGCCTTCCTCAGAGTCACAGGTGCTGTGTCCCGGGACCCCCCGCCCCAGACGCCCGGCTCCGCTCTCAGAGCGCCTGAGGCCAGGTCTGAGGGTCCCCGGCTTCTCCCTCGGCACCTCCCGTTTGGAAGGGCGCGCTCCCTCCTGCCGGTCAGGCGAGGAGAGTCTGTGTCCCGGTCTGCAGACAAGCCGGAGGACCCGCCCTGGGCCCAAGGTGGCTTCTCGGGAGCCGTGACCTCCGGGCGTCTCCTCCAGCCTGGCTGAAGCCCCAGGTTCTGCCTGCAAGCTGGGGTGCACTGTCTGCTAGGGATGCCTCACTCCCCCCCTCCCCCGGGAGCCGGTGCCGGGAGCCAGGTGTGGGCCGGCGGCTCCTGGAGGACTGTCTCCTCGCGCGTAGCCCGCCGTCTCCTCCCGTGTCCTCCATGATCGTCCAGCTGAGTGGGTGTCCCGCCCCCGCCCTGTGGGACCAGACCCCGCCCGAGGGACCCTCTTGTAACGTGGTCAGCTCTTTAGAGCCCCATTCTGAGGTGCTGGGGTTCACACATCCACTTGGGGGTCGGGGGAGGACTCCGGCAGTCCCCCGGTGACCTAGCTGTTGTGGGGTTACAGGGGCGAAGGCACGGGACCCCGGAGTGCAGTGGGTCCCAGACGCCGAGGCGGGGTGCCCGGGCCCCAGCGTTGAGGCTTTGTGTGGGAAGCGGCCTGGAGAGCAGGTGACCCTCCGACAACTGGACTCCTGTCAGGCGCTAATCCCCGCAAACATCTGGCTGCCCCCCTCCCTCCTCTCCCCTCCCCTCCCCCGCCTGCAGCTGGTGCCCAGGGACCGCCCTGCGCCTCGGCGGGGCCCCCGCAGCTGGCAGCTGGGGACGAGCCCGCAGCCCGGGCCTGTGTCCCGACCGGGAGTCCACTGTGGCCTCCTGCGTCCTAGGTCGGCGCTCAGCCCCTGAGCCCTCGGACGCCCCCTGAGGCCCCTGAGCCCGCCGAGCTGTTCCCAGCTCAGTCACTGCTTCTTCGAGGGGCTCTGGCCACCGCCCGCCTCCTCCCCGCGCCCCAGGGTGCCACACCACAGGGCTGCCCCAGGCCCCATTAGTGGCTGCCAGTCAGCGCTCTGTCCCTTTGCTCTTCAGCTTCCACCTGTCGCCGCGTCTCGTCACGCGTGTCCTTCTCCCCGGAGGTTATGGTCTCCAATCGCCTCCCTGCTGGCGTTTGGGGGTCTCGGGAGGGACTGGAGGGGCCGTGTCCCCCACCCTCTCCTGCAGGGCCGGGGCTCCGGGCTGTTCTCTCCCGCCCGCCTCCGTCACTGCAGCCAGACCCGCCTGGGAACGCAGCCACAGCTCGGCCGGGCGCCGCTGGCAGGCCCAACTTCGCTTCCGAGGGACATGGCTTCCGGCCTCCCCACGTGTGGGGAGCCTCTGCTGGCGGGAGGAAGGGGGAGGGAGGAGGGGGGAGAGAGCAGGAGCGGGGGGAGGGAGGGGGAATGGAGAAGGTGATTCTGAAACCCAAGGTCAGGGTTCCTCCCGCTCCCCGAAACCACAGCCTCACAGGCCGGGACCTGCCCCAGCCGTGGACAGTGAGCGCATCACCGCCCCCTGGCCGATGGGCTGGGACGGCGGCCAGCTTCCCCTGCTGCCCACGGTGGGAGGGAGGGCGTCAGGCCAGGGCGGGTGAGATGGGAACTCACATCGTCGGGGAAGAGGGGAGCCCAGCCCGGTGGCTCCGTGTTCAGCGTCGACCTACGAACCAGGAGGTCACGGTTCCGCTCCCAGGGTGCGGGCTGGTTCCCCCGTGGGGGGCGTGTAGGAGGCAGCCGGTCCATGACTCGCCCTCATCACTGATGTCTCTCTCTCCCTCCCTCTCCCTTCCTCTCTGACATCAATAAAATATGTTTTAAAAGAACAGAAGCGGGGAAGAATGTTCTAGACGTAAACGTGTTTTCATTTCTGGGCGGTCAGCGTGTCCGTGAGGCAGCCACCTCCTCCCCCACAGGTGGGGGTCCGGGAGGGGGCAGGGCTGGGGCCGCCCGCTGAGAGGCACTGCCCCGCGGAGGGAGGGCGGCCTTAGGACCGGCGAGGTGACTCTACGAGAGCCGCACCCGTCACCGTCCTCCACTTCCACGCCCGCTCCCACGCGGCCCCGCCCGCACCCGTGACGGCCCACGTTCCCGTTCCTCAAGCAGAAACGGGCGTCCGTGGCTCCGGCCAACTCGGTGCAGCCACAGGCCGGCCACCTGGGCAGCGGCGAGACCTTCGCCTGGGGCCCCCCAACCCCCCCTCACCTGCACCGGGCAGTCTGCAGGCTCCCGACCGCTCCCACAGCGCCCTGCCCCTCGGCCCCGTGCCCTCTGCCCTGGGGGGGGGTCACAGCCAAAAGGGGCCTCCACCGCGGGGGGTCCGTGCTGCTCTCACACCCACCAGCCCAGCTGTCCCTCCGCAGCCCCCAGACCCCCGGTCCCACTGGCCACCTCCGCCTCCTTCTCTCCAGAGGCCGGGCAGCTAGGCCCCACCGCCCCTCCCCAACACCTGCACACATATACACACACCTGCACGCACACACACACATACACACACTGGCACACATACATGCATACTGCACACATGCAGACATATGTCCGCACACATACATACACATGTGGACATACACGCACGCGTGCACGCGCACATACGTTCCACACTTGTTCTTCGACATTCTTTCTCCTCCTTCCTCCCACCTGAAACAGTGCTCTCTAAATTGTGGGGTGCACATTCCCAGGAGTTGCCCAAAAGGATCCTCTGGAATAGAGAGAGAGAATGCATGGGCTTTGTAAATTTTTTAAAATATATATTTTTTTACTGATTTCAGAAAGGGAGAAGGAGAGGGAGAGAGAAACATCAGTGATGAGAGAGAATCATGGACTGGCTGCCTCCTCCACGCCCCACACTGGGGATCCAGCCTGCACGCCGGGCCTGGGCCCCCACCGGGAATCGAACCCTGACCTCCTGGTTCCTAGGTCGAGCCATCCTGGCCAGGCAGGACTTTGTTTTTAGTCTCCCATTTAAAAGGTCTGCTCTGTCCCATGTACCAGTGAGTGACGATACAGCGGAACAGTCATGTGCAGGCGTGGATGTGTGACAGGCGCACGGGTGGGGCGTCTGCTACCACTGAGCTCGACGAGAGCGTGTGTGGAGAGAGCATGTGCGGGACCGGCCTCCTCTCCTGGGCCCGCCTTCACCTCTCAGACCCGTACTCTGTCTGCTCAGCCCAGCTGATGGGGGGCCGGGGGAGGGCGGGCATGGACGTGCGTCCCAGACAAAACCCAATGGCTCCCCTCCCACGCGGCCCTGGGTTCTGGGGTTTTGGGGGGCTGCTTCCAGGGCCTCGCTTGGGCTTTCCTGCCAAACGGCCAACTCCGCGAGCGCCTCCCCCATGTTGTCCCGAAGACCCATTGGCAGGGCAGGGCCGAGAGCATACCCCCTCCAGTCACACGTGGTCAATAAGGACGCGGAGTTGGGGCGCCCAGGGGCTGCTCAGCGACACTCAGCTGAGAGCCTGCCCGCCCAGGAGGTGAGGGACTGGGACCCCCGGCTGCAGAGGAGGCGCAGCCAACAGGGCAGATCGACGCGTCCCCGGCCGCCGGTCCCCCCAGCAACGCCTCCCCACAGCTACAGCCTCGGTCAGGGGACGCCGGGGGCCACGTGTCCCTGTCCTCCCTGTCCCTAGGGGAGCAGCAGCGCCTCCCAGGCCTGAGGGGGTCCCCCGGCAGAGGAGTGGGGGCGCTCACAGGGGAGACCAGAGGCGAGGGCACGGCCTCCTCCTGCGACCAGCCTCTCCCTTTAGCGGCCTGTGGCCCGCAGGCCCGGGAGATGGGGTGCCTTACTATCCAGGAGGCCCCTCACTGCAGCCACGGCCCAAGCCCCTCCTTTTAAAGTAACAGGGTCCTGGTCCCAGCATGCCTCGGTGCCCGGAGCCGCTGAGCACAGAGCGGCCCAGGATGGGAACCTGGGGCCCCGGGGGGTGGGGGAGGCGGGAAGGTGCCGGGGAGACGCAGGCGGTGACCCCGCTAAACGAGAGCTTTCATCGACGGCTTTGTGATCGGCTCCGTGCCCAACTCTCCGTGTCCTTCCCATTCTGCTGCCTGCCGGTCCAGCAGTTCATTTGTGAGGTTCTGCGGTGGTTTCTGGCGGGGTGGGATTTTTTTTTATTTTTATTTTATTTTTTTCTTTTTATTTCTTTTTATTTATTTATTTATTTATTTTATTGATTTTTTTACAGAGGGGAAGGGAGAGAGATAGAAAGTCAGAAACATCGATGAGAGAGAGAGACATCGATCAGCCGCCTCCTGCACGCCCCATATTGGAGATGTGCCTGCAAGCAAGGTACCTGCCCCCGACCGGAATCGAACCTGGGATCTCTCAGTCCGCAAGCCAACGCTCTATCCACTGAGCCAAACCAGTCTCGGCTTTTTTTTTTTTAATTAAATCTTTATTATTCAGATTATTACATTTGTTTTTCTTTTTTCCCCTCCATCGCACCCCTCCACCCAGCTCCCACCCTTCCCTCTGCCCTGACCTCCCTTCCCGTTGACCTCATCCATAGTTGTACGATTTTTGTCCAGTCTCTCCCTGCACCCCCCTCACCCCTTTCCCCCTGAGAATGATCAGTCCCCTCCCTCTCTGTGCTCCTGATTCTAGTATATTCACCAGTTTATTCTGTTCATCAGATTTTTAACTCACTTCATTTTTAGATTCGCTTGTTGATAGAGATGTATGTGTTGTTCATAATTTTTTGGCTTTTACCTTTTTCTTCTTCCTCTTCTAAAAGAGTCCCTTTCAGCATTTCATACAATACTGGTTTGGAGTTGATGAACTCCTTTAGCTTTTTCTTCTCTGTTTTAAAGGACCGACCAGAAACATCTCGCGGCGTCTCCTGAGAACGCGGTGGCGGCTCTGATCCCCGGGGCTCGGAGACTCTCGGCCACTCGGCTCAGGCCGCGTTTTTGTTACTTCCCCTCGTTTGTCCGCGCTGACATCATGGCCCGCAGACCAGCGCTCGCAGGCCCGGCCCGGCTGTTCGTTAGCGTGTCTTTAATGAGCAGCTTAATTGCGCCGTGGAGGAGGCCACCTGTCGCCCGGCCTGATTAACATGCTAATGGCCTGACATTGTGCGGCTGACAGCGAGCCGGGCGGCGAGGTGATGTCTGGACGGGAGGGCTGGGTGCGGGCGACGCCGGGAAGGGGTGTACGCGACGCAGATTAACTCTTTGGTGTCTCGGTGCTGGTGGCTTGTTTGGGGGGAAAAGGGGGAAAAGTCCACCCCGTGTGTGGGGGCCGGAATGCGGGCCTGGGGGGCAGGCGGGCTCCATCCCGGCCCGGGCGCTGGGGCATCCGGACCAAGACCAGGCGGTTTCCTTCACAGCCTTGTCGCGGTGGGACCGACCTCCCGGGAGTGGGCGCCGAAAAGTTCTGGGCCTGCACGCTCCCCATGGGGCGCTGGGGACCACGGGCCGAGTCGCTGCAGAGGCTGGGCCTATGGAATCGACAGCGGCCCGATGTAGCCCCAGAGCGGAGTCCAGAACAGGCCTGTCCAGCCTGCAGCGGGCAGACCAGACAGTCTTTGGGGGAAGTCACTGAGTTCCCGCTCTGGGTTCTGGGCATGGGGAGGGGCCGTCAGGGTCCTCTGGGTGCTGGCGCCCAGCTGTGGGAAGGGGGGAGGAGGAGGAAAGGACAGAACCCTCACCCCACACAGCCAATCTGCCAATTCCTCTTTTTTTTTTTCTTTTATTGATGTCAGAGAGGAAGGGAGAGGGAGAGAGAGAGAAACATCAATGATGAGAGAAAGTCATGGACCGGCTGCCTCCTGCACGCCCCCCACTAGGGATGGAGTCCACAACACAAGCATGTACTCTGATCGGGAATCAAACCATAACCTCGTAGTTCATAGGTTGATGCTCAGCCACTGAGCCACGCCGGCCAGGCTCTGACCACTTTCTTGTGATGATAGCGACAATGATGATGGTGATAGTGATGGTGGTGATGATGATGGTGGTGGTGGTGGTGAGGTGATGGTGGTGATGATGATAGTGGTGATAATTACGGTGGTGATGATGAGGTAATGGTGATAATGGTGGTGATGGTGGTGATAGTAATGATGATGATGGTGGTGATGATGATGGTGGTGGTGGTGATGATGGTAATGGTGGTGGTGATGGTGATGATGGTGGTGATGATGGTGGTGATGATGATGGTGATGATGATGGTGATGGTGATGGTGGTGATGATGGTGATGATGATGACAATGGTCATGGTGATGATGATGGTGGTGATGATGATGGTGGTGCTGAGGTGATGGTGGTGATGATTATAGTGGTGATAGTGGTGATGATGATGGTGGTGGTGGTGGTGATGAGGTGATGGTGGTGGTGGTGTTGATAATGACAGCCTTGATTTGAATACAGCCAAGCCTGTTAGGAATATGATCTCATACACGGTTTCTATCCCAGAGTTTCTCAACTTCAACACAGTTGACCTTTGGGCCAGGTCATTCTCTGCTGTGGGGACTGCCCTGTGCGTTGCAGACTGCTGGGTGCAGCTCCCACCTGCACCCATTAGATGCCAGTAGCAGCTCCCACCCAGCGCTGACCATGAGAACGTTCTCCAGCTCGGAAACGTGGGTGCAGGGGCAGTGTCGCATCCTCGGTTTGTAAGTGAGAAGCAAACACGTGGGGTGTAACGGGGGACCCCAGTTCTCCCAGTTAGTGTGCATGTGGAGGGGGGCTGGGTGGAGACCATGTTGATGGAATCTCACACGTGGGTGGCTCAGCCCTTTGCACAGTCCTCCTGGCGGTGACGAGGGAGGGTCTAGCTGGAGGATAGGGAGGAGGTTGCTGTCCACATCCTCAGTGCTGACCATCCAGAGCTGCTGCAGGTTAGGGTTTTTAGAGGTTAGGGTGCGGCCAGTCAGGGTGCTGGCACCCAGCCATGGAGAAAGGGGAGAAGGAAGAGAGGGCAGAGTCCTCCCCACACACACTCCCTATCTGCCAATGTCTTAGGATTTGCGGAGGATGGTATATATCATCTCTAAACCCTCTCAGTAAACCTTTGAGTTAGGTGCTATTATTATTCTTTTAAGAGATGAGAAAACGGCCCGGCCAGCGTGGCTCAGTGGTTGAGCATCGACCTATGAACCAGAAGGTCACAGTTCAATTTCCAGTCATGGCACAGGCCCGGGTTGGGCTCTAATCCCCCATGTGGGGTATGCAGGAGGCAGCCGGTCCATGATTCTCTCTCATCATGGATGTTTCTCTCTCTCCCTCTCCCTTCCTCTCTGAAACCAACAAAAATCTACTTTATTAAAAAGAGGAAGGGGAGGAAACTGAGGCTCGGAGGTTTAAGTAACAGAGCTGGTGGGGGGAGGTTCCCCGCTCTCCCTGGCTTCAAAATAAGTGTCTTTTCGCCGAAACCGGTGTGGCTCAGTGGACAGAGCGTCGGCCTGCGGACTGAAAGGTCCCAGGTTCGATTCCGGTCAAGGGCATGTACCTTGGTTGTGGGTGCATCCCCAGTGGTAGGCGTGCAAGAGGCAGCTGATCAATGTCTCTCTCTCATCAATGTTTCTAACTCTCTGTCCCTCTCCCTTCCTCTCTGTAAAAAAATCAATAAAATATATTTTAAAAATATATTCAAAATAAGTGTGGAAACCCAGAGTCCCAGCCCCGGCACCCGGACACCCGCACCCTCTGACTCGCCCTCCCGTCCCGCCAGGAAAGGGGGCGCTTTCTCCCTTTGTCTTCTGGCTGACCAGGGGCTGTGCCCACCCCTGGCACCGGGAGGGCTCACTGTGTATGTCAGCACAGGTGGGCGGGGAGGCGCCGGCTACTTGATCAGACATGATGGTGGGCGTGCGGAGCGGGTGTTTGTGGGTCAGAGGCGCACACGCGGGTGGACTGACGAAGACGGGCTGCCCTCCAAGGTGGGGGTGGGCCCCCCGGATCAGCTAAAGGTCTGGATGCACGAAGGGAGCCACTCCCCCAGGTCACAGAGAATCCCTCCCCTCGGATGACCCTGGAACTGGAGATGGGCGTTTTCTCACCTTTGACCCCTGACAGACACTCCCCCGCCCCCCGGTGTCCACATCCCAGTCCCCTCTGCAGGCCTGGGGATGGATCGGATCCACAATCGTGTGCGCAGATACATGTGCTCGTGTTTCCTCTTGTTTTGGGGGGCGGGCTGGCGACCTGGGACTCAGGGTGTCCCACACGCCTCCTGCTGCTGGCCCGCAGGCCTGGCTGCACGACGCTGCCCCCGGGTGAATCCTCCCCCCACTCCCCGGTTCGTCGGCTCTCCCTTGAGCCAGACCGTCCAGACTGGTCCTGACTACCGAGCTTTGTGCATTGTGGCAAGCGTCCGCTTTATCGCCGGGATTTCTATATTTTTATTTTTATTTTATCTTCATTGTTGGAAGTGTTACATACGTCCCTCTTCCTCCCCATGGGCCCTTTTAGCGTCTCCCCTCCCCGCCCCGCCCCAGCCGTCACCACACGGTGGCCTGTGCCCTTGCGTCACGCCTCATGCACACAGGTCGTGGGTGGATGTCTCCCACCCACCCCTCCCCGCCCTCCCTCCCAGGTCTGGCCGTCGGCTCCGTGCCGCCGTCTGTGGATCTAACTGTTCCGCGTGTTTAAGCAGCGTCTCTTCCATGGCTGCCTGGTCCCTCCGAATTCTGATGGACCTGCTGCTCTCCCCTCTGACGCTCGGGACACGGCGCCGTGACCGTGCAAACCGTTTCCACGTGGCACTCTGCTTCTCACGTCCCTCAAGCGGACTCTCTCCTGATCGCTGCGTGTGCTGGGTGTGCTGGGTGTTGCGTGTGCTGTGTGTGCTTCATGTGCTGGGTGCTGTGTGTGCTGCGTGTGCGGCGTGTGCTGGTTGTGCTGCCTGTGCTGTGTGTGCTTCATGTGCTGGGTGTGCTCAGCGTGTTTTGTGTGCTGGGTGTGCGGTGTGTGCTGTGTGTGCTTCATGTGCTGGGTGTGCTCAGCGTGTTTCGTGTGCTGGGTGTGCGGCGTGTGCTGTGTGTGCTGAGTGTGCTGAGTGTGCTAAGTGCTGTGTGTGCTGCATGAGCTGCATGTGCTATGTGTGCTGTGTATACTGTGTGTGCGGCGTGTGCTATGTGTGCTGTTTGTGCAGTGTGTTCTGTGTGTGCTATGTGTGCTACGTGTGCTGCATGAGCTGCATGTGCTGCATTGCTGTGTGCGGCGTGTGCTGGCTTTGCGGGTGTGAGACCTGGCTTGTTTCGGTTTGTTGCGTGGTCTCGGCGCTCACCACGCCCGTTCCGGGGTCCTGTGGCGTCTGCCCGCCCCTGAGGGCCTTCATTTCAGAGGCACCGCGGGCAGTGGGTTCCCAGAGTTCACCCCGGACAGTGGGCCCTGCAGGCCTAGTGCCGGGTCCTGCCTGCAAGGCTGTATCTGTTTCTTCTTCTTCTTTCTCTTCCTCTTCTTCTTCTCCTTTTCCTTCTCTTTCTCCTTCTTTTAAATCCTCACCTGAGGATTTCTTTCTTTTTTAGAGAGAGAGAGGGAGGGAGAGAGAGAGAAGAGAGAGAGGGAGAGAGACATCACACGATGCGAGAGAGAGACAGCCAGCAGTTGCCTCCTGCACGTGCCCCACCTGGGTGCGCGTCCTGACCGGGACCCCAACCTGCAAGCCGGGGACGAACAGGACAACACTCCACCCCACCAAGCCCCACCGGCCTGGCCCGTTTCCCCGTCCCAGTAGGTGTGTCTCTGAGGCCTGGGCAGAGGCTGAGGTCTCTGTGGGGGCTGCACCCCACCCCCCGCTCGGCCCTCGTCTCTGCGTCTGCCGTGCTCGGGCCGCTGTGTGGGCGTCAGTCCGGCTGTGCTCCGGCTCCGGCCGCTGGCGATGGATCCTCGACAGCCCGCCACCGGGTTCCGCTGCTTCGTCTGAATCCACCGTGTTCTTCACGCTCCTGGTCCTGACATTTATCTTTAAATGTATTTATATTGACGTCAGAGAGGAAGGGAGAGGGAGAGAGAGCCCTGGGCTGCCTCCTGCACGCCCCACACTGGGGATCGAACCTGCCACCCGGCCTGCCAAAGGGATTGGGAAAACTTTCCCAGACAGACAGGACTCCTGGCAGCGTTGAGCAATGCGGGGGGGAAAGAGGGGCGCAGGGGAAGAGAAGAAACGCCCACACTTGTGCTGTGAGGGGCCTCTCCTGCTGAGATCGGGGGCAGGGGGGGTGGGGCGTGGAGAGCGTGGGTGCGAGCTGGCAGGGGTGCAGCAGAGGCTGAGCTGCCTTAGCCACGCTGCTGGGCCAGAGGACACACACCTTCGCGTTTCTTTTCTTTTTTTTCTAATATATATTTTATTGATTTTTTACAGAGAGGAAGGGAGAGGGATAGTTAGAAACATCGATGAGAGAGAGACATCCATCAGCCGCCTCCTGCACGCCCCCCACTGGGGATGTGCCCGCCACCAAGATACGAGCCCTTGACCAGCATCGAACCCGGGACCCTTCAGTCCGCAGGCCGACGCTCTCTCCTCTGAGCCACACCGGCTTTGGAGACACCGTCGCTTTTCTGTTCGCTTGTTACTCTGCATCTGAGGCTATTCCCTCCATTCATTTCTTAAAATACATTTTTATTGATTTCAGAGAGGAAGAGAGAGAGAGAGAGAGAAAAAAACATCCATGATGGCAGAGAATCACGGATCGGCTGCCTCCTGCAGGCCCCACACTGGGGATGGAGCACTCAACCTGGGCCTGGGCCCTGACCGGGAATCGAACCCTGACCTCCTGGTTCGTAGGTCAACGCTCCACAACCCTGAGCCAGGCCGACCGGGCACAGGGGCTCCATCCACCCGCCCCCTCTTATGGTCAGCAGCAGCGCCCTCCCAGGGACCTGCCGGACATGAAGCCGGGGCAGGGCCTGACCCTGCCCACAGGTGGAAAGATCCCCTCACAAAGTCCAGGGGACCCACCCCTGCTGGGCCCACCGGTCCCCGAGCCTCTTGAAGGGTCTGTGTTCACATGGTCTCTTCACGCAGCTGGCTCTGCAGGAACAGTGGTTCTCAACCTTTCTAAGGCCGCGACCCTTTAATACAGCTCCTCATGTGGTGGTGACCCCCAGCCATACTCCATAACTGTCATTTTGCTATTGTTATGAATTACAATGTAAATACCTGTGTTTTCCGATAGCCTTAGGCGACCCCTGTGAAAGTGTCTTTCGACCCCCAAAGGGGTCGCAACCCACAGGTTGAGAACCGCTGCCATAGGGTGTCCCTGGAGCGAGGTTGGCGCAGGCCCGGGTGGATATCAAAAACGTATCAGACCCGTAATCTCCCGACTTCAAACACGTGTTAAAGGCGCGGAAACAAATGCCGCCCCTGGTTTCAGCTCCGTCAGGGGGCCTGAGATTAAGCCTGGACGTCTCCCCGGCCGGCAGGGCATCGACCTCGGAACCAGGAGGTCAGGTTTCGATTCCCATCAGGGCACTTGCCTGGGGTGTGGGCTCAATCCCCAGGGTGGAGCCTGCAGGAGGCAGCCGGTCCGTGACTCTCTCTCATCATGGATGTTTCCATCTCTCTCTCTCCCTCTCCCTTCTTCTCTAGAAATCATTAAAAACGTGTTTTGAAAAGAATAGAGAGCCAAAACACCGATCAAAAGAAAAAGATTGCCACAAACCGGTGTGGCTCAGTAGATAGAGCGTCGGCCTATGGACTGAAAGGTCCCGGGTTCGATTCCGGTCAAGGGCATGTACCTTGGTTGCGGGCACATCCCCAGTGGGAGGCGTGCAGGAAGCAGCTGATCGATGTGTCTCTCTCATTGATGTTTCTAACTCTCTGTCCCTCTCCCTTCCTCTCTGTGAAAAATCAATAAAATATATTTTAAAAAAAGAAAGAAAGGGTCAAAACCAGTTTGGCTCAGTGGATAGAGCATCAGCCTTCGGAATGAAAGGTCCCAGGTTGGATTCCGGTCAAAGGCATGTATCCTGGTTGCAAGAGGCAGCTAATAGATGTTTCTCTCTCATGGATGTTTCTAACTCTCTATCCCTCTCCCTCCCTCTCTGTAAAAAAAATCAATAAAAATATATTTAAAAAGAAAGAAAGAAAGATCTTCAAAAGTCTGACTCCTAGCCGGAACCGGTGTGGCTCAGTGGATAGAGCATCCACCTGCGGACTGAAGGGTCCCAGGTTCGATTCCGGTCAAGGGCATGTGTCTTGGTGGTGGGCACATCCCCAGTGGGTGGCGTGCAGGAGGCGGCTGATCGATATCTCTCTCTCTCATTGGTGTTTCTAACTCTATCCCTCTCCCTTCCTCTCTGTAGAAAATCAATAAAATATTTTTTTTTAAAGAAAAAAGAAGAAAAAAAAAGTCTGACTCCCAGGAGTTCCACTTCACCGTCTGGGGAAGTGACTCCTGACCCGGATCCTCCGGGATCGTCCTGAAACTCAGCTGCCAAAGGAAGCGAAGGGTGAAGCCACGAGGCCACAGCAGCAGCAGGCCGCAGCGAGGACCCCATCCCCACCCCCCACCCCACCCCCGGGCGAGCCTGTGGGAGCGTCTCGGGTGCGTCCGTCCTCGAGGGGTGCAGCCCAGCTGTCTGTCCGGCCTCGGCGGTCACACGGGCACCGCCTCGTCCCCTCGCCGAGGCCTCAAACACCGGCGACCTCTCTCGCCGGCTGTCCCGTGGGTGAAAGGCCCAGCCATGTTCACTTGGGAGACGATTAATCCGGGGCGGCCTGCGGCCATTCAGCGGCGTCCCCGCCGCGGCCCGGGCTCCCCACGAGAGGGTTTTGTGTGTGTGTGTGTGTGTGACCGGGGCCGGCGCGCGATTGTGTAACCTTCAAAGTGCCCCTTTGTGCGCGCCTAAAGCCGGGGCCCTCGAGGTGGATTTGGCTCCGTTCACACACCTTGAGACAAAGGCTCCTCGTCGAGACGACGGGGCCGTTTTTGTGTGTGTGTGTGTGTGTGTGTGTGTGTGTGTGTGTGTGTGTGTGAGGCTCAGGGCGAGCGGATTCCGCCGCGGAACAGGGACGGCGTGTCCTCGGAAGAAAGGGGCCCGAGGGAGCGGGCCATTCAGACGGGGCTCGCCCTCGGCGGGCGGCGGGCGGGAGGAGGAAGGGCGAGCGGCTGTCAGGTCCGGGGTGTTGATCGGCCCCCTCGAGACACTTGACCCGGGGCCGCCGCCCCCTAATCCGCTGATCTGCATGCAGCGGCCTCCGCCCAGCCCCCACGCCCGCAGACGCCGGCCACTTGTCCTGATCCCCTCGCACATTGTGCGCCGGCCCCGGCTCCCCCAGATGGAATTCCGCTCACAGACCCCGAGCGGAGCTGTTGGGGCTGGATTTGCGCGCTGAATGGTCCGGCTAATGAAACAGTCTGTTCATTATACGGAGGCCGGACCCGCCGCCCCAGCACCCAGAGTGACAGCTGACAAAGGAGCGGAGGGGGGTGGGGGGTGGGGGAGGCCGACCCCCGTCAAGCCGGCCCCGGGACCGCTCGGGGGGCCGCGGGCCGCCCGCTAAGCCCAGATTTGTCAGGACAAATCGCTCCGTCCTCAAACTGTTTGCCAAAGGAATGGGAAAGACCCGAAATGAGTTTGTTTTGGCCTCCGCCCCTCCCCCGCCGCCCACCAGCGAAACGTTAAAAAAAAGACACAAGCAAACATTAAAAAATATATATATAGCGCCCAGTGGGCGCACGGAATATCCTTGGGTGTTCGCTGAAAGCGTCGAATTAAGCAAAAGGCCACTGTTTGGCCGCAAACTTTTTGTTCGGCTCAGAACCCTGCTTCTCTGGAAGCAGCTGGTTTTAAAGGAGGGAGAGGGGGGGTGTGTGTGTGGAGGGGGGGCAGGCACGTCATTTCTGTGCCTGTGGCCCCCGGGGGGCTGGGTCCCCCTCCCGCCTTCAACCTGCGGCCACTTAGACTCCGGAACCTTAGCCGCCGGCCGTCAGGTGCGGACCAGCTAGAACCCTTCTCGTTTCTCCGCGGGGCCGCCCCGTGTTTAGGGAAATACAGTGGCACCTCGAGATACGAGTTTAATTCGTCCCGTCACCTCGAGGCGTGGGAAACCAGGAGACGCTCGCGTCTCGGTAAACGGGTGGGTCGTGTGCAGCCGGCTGATCTGCGCGATGACTCCTATCTCCAATGTTGCTCGAATTTCAAAGCAAAAATCGCTCGCTCGACGGCTCTTATCTCAAAAGTCTCCTATGTTAGGGCACTCGTATCTCGAGGTGCCGCTGTAAATCCAACGCACGTGAGACCGCTGAGGCAGGAAGCTTTACAGGAGGTGAGCGGGGTACAGCCACCACGGACTCGCCTTCTGCGGCGAAGGTTTTGGACAAACGCGTTGGTTTCCTGGAACCCCGGCCGGACCGGAAACCGCAGTGACTGCGCCTCTCGAGTCGCAGGAGGAGCAGATGAACAGGAGGAGGACGGAGCGTCTTCCCGCTCCGGTGGAGCTGAGACTCCCAGCCTTGCTCAGCCGCGGCCCCGGTGCTGGTGATCGGGGAGCCGCCCTCTCCGTCCGTACGTCCGTGACCGCGTGTCCGACGCCAGTTCTGCGAACGCGACACTGCCAGGAACCCCACGCGTTTTTCACATAAAAATGAACAGGTTTGGTTTTGGTGTTTTAATATTTTTGTAATTGATTTCAGAGAGGAACGGAGAGGAAGAGAGAAATAGAAACATCCAGGAGGAGAGAGAATCATGGATCGGCTGCTTCCTGCACGCCCCCCACTGGGGACGGAGCCTGCCACCCAGGCCTGTGTCCTGATCGGGAACCGAACCCTGACCTCCGGGTTCCTCGGTGGACGCTCAGCCCCTGGGCCCCGGCGGCCGGGCTAGAGCCCCTGTTATGATTGGATGTTCTCTCTACCCCCTCCCAGGCCTGCTCCTCTGAGGTGGCCCTCGGGCCAGCGGTCAGCCCCGGTGTCCACAGCACAGACTCGCAGCCCCGCCCGCAGCCGCTGAGTCAGAGGCGAGGTTGATGCACATCCCAAGCTGGAGGAGCGAGGCCCGGGCACACGTCTGTCTGCACGCGTCCCCGAGGCTGCGGGGGAGGCGTGTAAACACAGCGCCGCTGCCTGAGTCTCCGCCAGGCCTCCTGCGCCAGCGCCCTGCCCTGCCCTGCCCGGCCCTTCGGGGTGCCAGGCTGGCGGGTTAACGAGTTTATGATCCGTTCAGCCTCCTGACCGCGAAAGAAAGGGCTTCCCGAAGGCAGTCCCGACCGGACCGGCTGGTGCGTCACGGGCGAGCGGGTGCGGCTGAAGGGGGCGCTGTAACGGGAGGCCCTCCGCCAGCCGGGCTGCGGTCCCGTGGCTGGTGGTGGGCACGGTGTCCTCAGATGAAACCGAAAGGTGCGGTGAAGGCGAAGGAAATTACGTGAAATCATGGTTAAAGATCCAGCTGCAATTCTTCATTCTTGCGGCTCCTTTGTAATTGTGACTCCTGGCTAAGCCCAGATGATCGCCTCTGTTCCTGGTTGAACTTAGACAATGAAACCCATCTCCTTGAGCTGAAAGGCAAGCTGACAATATATACACCTGCCTCTGGCAAGGTATGTCTCCAGGATGTGGCTCTGCGAACGCCACCAGACTCGGCTCGGTTCACGTGCCTTTCCCAGGAACTCTCTACATTCTCTCTTGCTTTGTTTTGGAAATAATGGTTGTTTCTTTTAAAATGTCTAATTGTCGCCGAAACCGGTGTGGCTCAGTGGAGAGAGCATCGGCCTGCAGACTGAAGGGTCCCGGGTTCGATTCCGGTCGGGGGCATGTACCTTGGTTGCAGGCACATCCCCAGTGGGGGGTGTGCAGGAGGCGGCTGATCGATGTCTCTCTCTCTCATCGATGTTTCTAACTGTCTATCTCTCTCCCTTCCTCTCTGTAAAAAATCAATAAAATATATATTTAAAAAAATATATTAAAAAATAAGGGAAAATAGTTGATCACCTATCTAGCTTTAAAAAAATAAACAGTGAGCCGAAACTGGTGTGGCTCAGTGGA
>JAAGEH010000355.1:24229-47799 GCA_011751065.1 Lasiurus cinereus
TCCTGTGAGTGCACATCTATGTCCTGTGGGTGCACATCTATGTCCTGGGGGCGCACATATGTGTCCTGTGGGTTGTGTGCTGTTGAGATGTGCGTCTGGAACCTCCTAGCTTCCCGGCGGTTTTCCACCTGAAAGCGATGCCGCTCCCTCGACGTGCACGTTGCTGTTGACCTTCTCCCCGTGGCAGGCGGAGGAAGCAGGGGTCTCTGGCGGCCGTGGGCGATCTGAGGGAGACCCCTGGCGAGGGGGTGGGTGGAAGGAACTCTGTGCTCTGCTGACTGGCAGGGACACCGCGGTGGCGCGCTGTCCTCTGAGGCCGATGCCGTCATCGGGCCGTGTCTGCCATGAGAGACGGCATGGCCGGCGGTTCCAGAGCGCGGGGAGAGGAAGCGGCCCCAGGACAGGCCGACGGTCGGGAGCGGGGCTGCCGGCTGATGCCTTGATTCCGCCAGAATCCCTGCGTCGATGCCTCTGTGTTCGGGTCTGAGTGTGCTTTCCGACCAATGATGGTTCTCTCGTAAACAGATCCCAGTGCCTTTTAAACGTTTGGCTTAGTTTTGCACAGGGCGGCGGTAATGCCGGTGTAGTTAGGTTAGGGAACCATCCATCCATCCATCCATCCATCCACCCACCCATCCATCCACCCACCCATCCACCCATCCACCCATCCATCCATCCATCCACCCACCCATCCATCCATCCATCCATCCACCCACCCACCCATCCATCCACCCATCCATCCATCCATCCATCCATCCATCCATCCATCCATCCATCCACCCACCCATCCACCCACCCATCCATCCATCCACCCACCCACCCATCCATCCATCCATCCATCCACCCATCCATCCATCCATCCATCCATCCATCATCCATCCATCCATCCATCCACCCACCCACCCATCCATCCATCCATCCATCCATCCACCCATCCACCCATCTATTCATCCATCCATCCATCCATCCATCCATCCAGTGACACCCAGTCACGGGACCACTGTGTGTTGGATGTTAGCTCTCTGTGGATCGTAGGTTCTGTCTTTAGAAATAACAGCGACTAGGCCGAAAACGGTGTGGCTCAGTGGATAAAGCCTCAGCCTGTGGACTGAAGGGTCCCAGGTTTGATTCCGGTGAAGGGCATGTACCTTGGTTACGGGCACATCCCCAGTGGGAGGCGTGCAGGAGGTGGCTGATCAGTGTCTCTCTCTCATCGATGTTTCTAACTCTCTACCCTCTCCCTTCCTCTCTGTGAAAAATCAAATAAATATATTTATAAAAACACGGAGCCTTTGGGAGGGTCCAGCGTCCCTCCTGACGGCGTCACCGGCTCCCCGCAGCGGTGTGTGTTCGGCTCATCTCACCGGGAGTGCCCCGTTGTCCGCTGTAAACGCTAGCGAAGGACGTGCACCTGTGTGTGGCACACTTGGGTGGGGGGTCCCTGCTGAGCCAGGCTCTTCAGAAGCTGCAGGCCGGCTCCTCTCTCCCCCCCCTCTGCCCAGCTCCCAAATTCCCAGCGTCTGACCTCTCTCCCCCCCCCCCTCTGCCCAGCTCCCAAATTCCCGGTGTCTGACCTCTCTCCCCGCCCCCCGCTCTGCCCAGCTCCCAAATTCCCGGCGTCTGACTCTCTCTCTCTCTCCTTCCAGAAGGCTACGGCGAGGAGATCGCCTGCACGCAGAACGGCCAGATGTACCTCAACAGGGACATCTGGAAGCCGGCGCCCTGCCAGATCTGCGTCTGCGACAACGGCGCCATCCTCTGCGACAAGATCCAGTGCCAGGAGGTGCTGGAGTGCGCCGACCCCGTCACGCCCGCAGGCGAGTGCTGCCCCGTCTGCCCGCACTCCACCGGGGGCGGCGGCACCCACTTCGGTGAGCACCCCACGTTATTTATTTTTAAAAAAAATATTTTATTGATTTTTTTTTTACAGAGAGGAAGGGAAGGGATAGAGAGCTAGAAACATCGATGAGAGAGAGACATCCATCAGCTGCCTCCTGCACGCCCCCCACTGGGGATGTGCCCGCCACCAACGTCCATGCCCTTGACTGGAATCGAACCTGGCACCCTTCAGTCTGCAGGCCGAGGCTCTATCCACTGTGCCACACCAGTTTCGGCCAATTCTACATTATTGAATGTACCCGGGCAAGCAAATTAGATAGGAAAAGAAATGAGAGATCTAGAAATTAGGAAGAGGAAGTAGAGCAATTAATTTGCAGGAAATACAATCATGCGCTTATAAAACCGAAGAGAATAATCAACAGCAACAACAACAACACACACACACACACACACACACACACACACATGCACGCTACAAAAATAAAAGATTTCAGTAAGGGGGCAATGTGCAAGAAATTAATCGGTTTACCAGATGCGATGACATCATAGTATAAATAATGAGAATAAAAAACATCATTGATAATAGCAACCGGGAAGATAGAGTGGCTAAGAATAAATTTAACAGGAAACGTTCGAGATCTGTCTGAAGAGAGCTGTAGAGCACTGCTCATGCAAATGACGACTTTGACAAACGGAGTGTTTCGTTGTCTTCCTGGTTAGGAAGACGGGTCATAGGAAAATGAGGAATAGTGCCCTCCTGGTGTGGGTGAAACTTGGGAAATCAGGGGAGAGGGCAAAGAAGGGAGGGGGTTTTACTTCTAATTGTGCCCCTTTAATGTGTTTGGGCTTGTTACCCATATGAACGCATAGCCTGCTCAAAAAAATACAGAAAAACAAAGGCAGGGAATATTGTCTGAAATAGCTCACTGTGATTTTCACCAGCGGCCCGGTGCACGAATTTGTGCACAGTTGGGGTTCGGAGGGGGTGGGGGGATGGCTGGAATGCGATGGCCCACTGGTGATGGGTGAGCTTTAAAGGCCATGTGAATGGTGTGAGGAATGCTTTTTTTTAAAAAATATATTTTATTGATTTTTTACAGAGTGGCAGGGAGAAGGATAGAGAGCTAGAAACATCGATGAGAGAGAGAGACATCGATCCGCTGCCTCCTGCACGCCCCCCACTGGGGATGTGCCCGCCACCAAGGTCCATGCCCTTGACCGGAATCGAACCTGGGACCCTTACAGTTCGCAGGCCGATGCTCTATCCACTGAGCCACACCGGTCAGGGCCTGAAGGATGTTTTTTTAAAACGTCAGAGTTCTCTAAAGGGAGGCACGGTTTTGCCTCTTACGGATACACTGACCCAAACCACTTTTGAGTTCCGCACACCAGTGATAGGGAAAAACCACTGCCTGTTATTAAAAGTGATATTTAGGAGGCTTAAAGCAACGATTTCTGCACAAAGTAACATCATCTCTTCTCTTCTTTCCACAGGCAGAGGAAGAAAGGTAAGCTTTCTTTTGTGTAATTTCATTTTTATTCGTGTCGTTTTCAGCCTAATGCATGTGCTTTCGAAGGGTTTGGAAACCTTTCATAAAGTGCAAACAACATCCAGGTATACATACGTGAGCTCAGGGCAGCCTCTTGCTTACCGATTCCAGATGCTTCTACTTTCTGCGCTTCGTTCACTTTTGTTTAAAGCCGTGTCCTCCAGCAGGTGGCGGGCCCCGTGGGGATCGGGGCTGGGTCACATCCACCTTTGGATCACTTCTGTTATCGTAGAACTTAGCGTACGCACCTTAAGCAGGAGAGGTGCAGCAGAAGTTAAGTGAGTGAAAGACGGGAGGAAGGGGGTGGGAGGGAGGGAAGAAGGAAGGGAAGAAGGGAAGGAAGGAGGGGGGAGAGAAGGAGGAGAGAGAGAGAGAGGAGGGAGGGAAAGAAGGAAGGAAGGAAGGAAGGAAGGGAGGGAGAGAGAGAGGAAGGAAGGAGGGATGGCTTAGTTTGCTCAGCATCACCCACCACCAACGGGCAGTGTCCTCTCTGCCCTCCGTTCCCGGCCTGTCCCCTGCTCCTGGAGGCGCCGGACGCGGGGAGGGCGCCCCCAGGGGGGCCAGGGCTGCACTGCGCTCTGTTCCAGGGGTAGGCTGCGGCTCATCTCGGGCGTTCCAGCAGCGGGAGCAGAGTGGTGCTTAGTGTCTGACGGTGCTGGTTTCCGTTTATAATTTATTCACTCCTTCCCTTTCCTTCCTTCCTTCCTTCCTTCCTTCCTTCCTTCCTTCCTTCCTTCCTTCCTTCCAGAAGAGGCAAACCTTACCCATGAGGCGCTGGTGGGGAAAGCACCCCATCCTATGACAGTGATGGGCACTGAACGGCGAGTAACAGACAAGATGTTCAATTAAACTGTTCATTCTCCTCTGAACGTGGGCACTTCAATAATTGGGCATAAATACCAAATTCAGTGAGACCTTAGGTCAGTTATCCTGCCGCATACATGAACGTAATTAGCAAAGCCCATGTTGAGGTATTTAAAAAGCTCGTGTTAACAAAGCAGCAGATATTGGTCCTTGTGGCTTATTTCCAAAGAAGGAAGCGTCATAGACGCATCGGACAGTGTATTATCAGACCTGAGAGTGGAATGCTGAGGTCCATACCCAATATCGCAGGGAGACAGAAATAATGAGACACCCAATCAGCCCACATGTAGCTGGGAAAGCCATCAGCAGGTCCCACGTGGAGTGCACAGAGCAGAGCAGACATGTTTTTGCTGATCTCTTAAGATGGAGAGTTCACAACCATTCTTAGCAGCCTCTCCTATTTTTCTCATTTTTTTTTTTTAGACATGTTCCAGAAAGAAACTTTTAAAAAATAAGGTCTTTAAAAAAAAAAAATTGGGCATGGATTTACACTCATAATAATTTGGCCACTCAGTGTATATCCTATATAATAAAAGGATATGTATATCCTATAGGATATGTGTATCCTATATATATGCAAATTGTCCCCTTGACCAGGAGTTCGACCAGCAGGCAGTCTGGCCATCCACCCATGTCCCCTTCCCCTGGCCAGGCTGGCCGGACCCCACCCATGCATGAATCCATGTACTGGGCTTCTAAAATATACACTGAGTGGCCAGATGATTATATGTTCAGTGATCATAATCATCTGGCCACTCAGTGTATACATCCCTTCTACACAATTAAAATGCTTGCCTGGCCCCTGCGGCTCAGCGGTTGAGCGTCAACCTGTGAACCAGGAGGTCATGGTTCGATTCCCGGTCAGGGTACAGGCTGGGGGTGCAGACTCAACCCCCTGGAACTGACTCAGAGAGAGCGGTTTCCTACCGTGATCCTCACCTGCTCCTGACCTCCAGAGACCAGCTGCCTCAGGGTGAGAAGAGGCAAGCAGGCCCGTGTGCTGTGTTGCCAGGAGCTCATCACCGAGACAGACCCTCGAGGCTATAAAAGAATCTCAGAGTCTCCCCACACAGCATGTGTTCGATGGGAGATACTGCAGGGGCCAGGTAGCGTGTGCCTCTGGGGGTGCAGTTAGGTGATTTAGAGAAGAAATCTTTAAAACGTGTGGTATCTTTAATGGACAACTTTAATTTCTAGAGCTATGTCACGTGGCATTCATTGGAGAGGCCACACCAGCATTTTATAAGCAAGGGTATTCATGGTTGTGTTATTTTTAATTGTAAAAATGAAAACAAAATCTAAGAGTAAAATACTAGGTAATCCGAGTTCAAACACATGATGGAAATGAATACTTACTGTCTCCAGAGTATTGAGTATGATATGTAGTTTATTCTTTATTTTTCTCTACTTAAAAAATTTCAGTGAAAACTGCCCTGAAATAATCAGTTCAGTAATCACCCAAAGTATTAAAGTACTATGAACACATATACTATATAATAAAGAGGTAACATGCAAATTGACCCTCACACAATGTGGCCGCCTCCATGAGGCCAAAGATGGCCACCACAAGATGGCTGGCAGGGCAGGGCAGTTGGGGGGGAACCAGGCCTGCAGGGGAGGTCAGTTGGGGGCAATCGGGCAGCAGGGGAGCAGTTAGACATCAATCAGACTGGCAGGGGATTGGTTAGGGGGTGATCAGGCTGGCACGCAGGTGAGCGGTTGGGAGCCAGCACGAATTTCGTGCACTGGGCCTCTAGCTATTTTTATAATTAGATCAAAGAACAATACCTGTGAAAGAAGAAATTCTTTTTTAAAAAAATATATTTTATTGATTTTTTTTACAGAGAGGAAGGGAGAGGAATAGAAAATCAGAAACATCGATGAGAGAGAGACATTGATCAGCTGCCTCCTGCACAGCCCCCACTGGAGATGTGCCCGAGAGCAAGGTACATGCCCCCGACCGGAATCGAACCTGGGACCGTTCAGTCCTCAGGCCCACACTCTATCCATTGAGCCAAACCAGTCTCAGCTGAAAGAAGAAATTAAAATAGAACTTGTGACTCTCCCTTTTTCCATGCTTTGAATATAATCCTCAATGTATTTATCCTCTGCAATTGTCTAGCAAAAAGCATTGACTCATAAGCTACCAGTGAACATTAATATATTCACGAAGAGTATATTGAGCATGTGTGTGCCAGGCGGAGGGTGCGGAGTGGACATGCCTTTGGGAGACCAGGTCGCTGGGTGACAGATCCTGAGATACCAAACTCCAGCAAAACGTGATAAAACAGGGACCTGTCGGCACGGCCCACCCGCTAATGTTTATCCTGTGTGCGTGGCGTCATGCGAACAAAAACCAGCTTCTGAGGGTCTCAGGTTCTAAGACTCAGAAGAAATTCCATGCACACTTTTGGGTTGGATACATCCTATCTAATAAAAGAGAAACATGCAAATCGACCGTACCTCCGCTATGCCCGCCAGCCACACCCACCAGCGAATCAGGAGCGAGTATGCAAATCAACCCAACCAAGATGGCAGTTAATTTGCATATCCCAGTGCAGAGCGAAGACAGTGTAGAAGGAAGCCAATCGCTGCAAAAGGGAGAGAAGCAGGTGGGGCTGCAGAGACGGCCACAGGAAGCTCCATTCTTTTTTTTTCTTTTTAATGCTTATTTTTTAAAAAAAATATATTTTATTGATTTTTCACAGAGAGGAAGGGAGAGGGACAGAAAGCCAGAAACATCGATGAGAGAGAGACATCGATCAGCCGCCTCCTGCACGCCCCCCACTGGGGATGTGCCCGCAACCCAGGTACATGCCCTTGACCGGAATCGAACCTGGGACTCTTCAGTCCGCAGTCCGACGCTCTATCCACTGGGCCACACCGGTTCCGGCAGGAAGCCCCATTCTTGCAAGAATCTTCCTGCCATGGTTTCTCTAGTCTATTATAAAAGCAAATTAAAGGGCTTGGCTTCATTTACTTTAACTTACGCTCATTTCTTATGTTTTCTTATTTTCCTAGCCATCAATATTTTTTTCTAGGTTTTCCTCAGATACTAACATGATCTAATATTGCCACATCTTTTCTTATGTTTCTCCTTTTTTCTTTTTTTATTGAGTTGAGCACAGCTATCTCTCGCTATTTCTCAGACGCTCCCACGAGTTTAGGGGAGGGTGACACGGGTTTAGGACTGGCATCGGACACGGTATTAAAACGCGGATGGCATCTAAGATGAGGGTGACCGCTCCTGTGCCCACATTTCTAGACTTTTTGGTTGTTAGCATGTCGGTCGCGTGTCCTGCTTGGAGGGACGCGTGTTCATCGCAGGCACTTCTTGGCCTCCTCGGCTCTCTGGGTTTGGCTGTCGTGGAAACGGAAGTGGCTTTCTTTTCTCTCTCCAGCTCTCACATGGGTAGTGGTGTCTTTTCTCGCGAGCGGTGTCTGACCTACACCCAGAACTGACGACCTTTCTCCTCTGGACTGTGTGGTTTCTGGCACAGACATGCCCAGGGTTTACACAGAATGTTGTAGAAGGACAGGCTTAGGGTCTGCACGCCACTGTGTTTGGCTCACTGAAGCTTTCTTCTTGCTTCCCAGGGAGAAAAGGGAGAGCCGGGGTCGGTGCCTGTGGTAAGTACATGCATGTCATATTCATGCCCTGCACCAGCTCGCCAGAGAGCAGGTATTATTACTCACGTACATACTCCCCGCAGAAAAAGGGAAATTCATTGTTTTATAACCATAAGAAGCAGGTGGGGCTGCAGAGATGGCCACAGAAAGCCCCATTTTTTTTTAAATGCTTATATTTAAGCATTTAAGTGTTTAGCATAAAACAAGCAAACCGAGATGAATTCTCTAATAGGATAGTTAATTTTAATATAAACTTTTGTTTCTTAAATATAATTTTGAACATTAACCCAAATAGATTCTTTTTTTAAACTGTAATTTATATATATATTATTGATGTTTCACAGAGAGGAAGGGAGAGGGATAGAGAGTTAGAAACATCGATGAGAGAGAGACATTTGATCAGCTGCCTCCTGCACAACCCTCACTGGAGATGTGTCTGCAACCAGGATACATGCCCTTGACCGGAATCGAGCCTGGGACCTTTCAGTCCTCAGGCCGATGCTCTATCCACTGAGCTACACCGGTTTCGGCCAAATAGATTCTTTTTTTTTAATACAAAAGTTAGTGCTCATTCAGGACAATATTCTTGACATTTAAAAAAAATTGTTTTTTGGATTTTTTTTTTAATTGATTTTTTTACAGAGAGGAAGGGAGAGGGACAGAGTCAGAAACACCGATGAGAGAGAAACATCCATCAGCTGCCTCCTGCACGCCCCCCACTGGGGATGTGCCCACCACCAATGTACAGGCTCTTGACCGGAATCGAACCTGGGACCTTTCAGTCCG
Organism: Lasiurus cinereus; assembly: GCA_011751065.1. Taxonomy (NCBI): domain Eukaryota; kingdom Metazoa; phylum Chordata; class Mammalia; order Chiroptera; family Vespertilionidae; genus Lasiurus; species Lasiurus cinereus. The sequence goes on from JAAGEH010000355.1 coordinate 32,899, forward strand.
CAGGCCGACGCTCTATCCACGGAGCCACACCGGTCTCGGCGTGTAAAAGTGCTTCAGGGGCGTCTAGATCTTCGGGGATCGGACGCACATCACCGGACAGGGTGGCGTTCCACAGCCGCCTGTGGGGTGTGCAGGGTGCCTGTCTCTGTCGTGAACAGCGGGTGGCGCTGGTCTCCGGCCGTGCGGCCTGCCAGCCTCTCTGTCCTCGGGCCGCTCCTCGGAGCAAACGCTCGCTTCCTGTCATGTGGTCACCGGGTGCTTCCTGCGCTGGCGCTCAGTCTGTCTGTCTGTCCACCCGTCCTGAGGGGGGCCTTCCGCAGCGGCCCCCCCGTTTCCCAGCAGAGGGCTGAGCGGGCAGCCTCGCACTGGCAGCTGATGGGGAGAGGGGAGCCGGCGGCCTCGGGCTCGGCCCGGGCCCCAATGCCCTGCCAGCCTCTCCCTCTTAGAGCAGTGCCACACGCCGCCCTCGGGCGGGGGCACCAGGGGGCAGCGCCCTCGGCCTCTAAACACCCGCTGGGCGCTGGGCGGCTGTGGCTCTTGTGTGGCGGTTGGCTTTCCGAGCTCCGTGCACAGACGTTCGTCTTTACCGATCACTGTTTCTCGTGCAGGTGACAGGCATCCGCGGGCGGCCCGGACCCTCGGTGAGTCCCTCCTCCTCGCTCTCTGGGGGTGTCAGGGTTCTGGCGGGAAGCTTGTGGGGCTCGGAGTCTTTCACCCCCAAAGGCAGCCAACGCACAGCCAGCCGTGGTGGCTGACAGCGGCCTTCCTCCAGCACCGGCTCCTGTGGCCCCCTCCTCATACACTTTCACACTCTCACACACGTACATTCTCACTCACACACACACACTCACACATACACTCTCTCACACACACACACACACTCACACATACACTCTCACACACATACATTCTCACTCACACACACTCACTCACACACTCATACAAACACACACACACATACATTCTCAATTACACACACACATACACACACACTCATGCACACATGCACACACATACACTCACACATACACTCATGCTCAAACTCACACACACACATACATTCTCACTCACACACACACACTCACACACACACACTGACACTCACACCCCCCACTCATACACACACTCACACACACACTCACACAGACACACACTCACACACACACACACTCACACACACATGCACACACATATACTCACACATACACTCATGCTCAAACTCACTCACACTCACATACACACATACATTCTCACTCACACACATACACACACACACACTAACACTCACTCACACCCCCCACTCATACACACACTCACACACACTCACACTCACACACACACACTCACACACACATACATTCTCACTCACACACTCACACACACTCACACACACGCACACACACACTCAGTCACAGACACTCACACACACACACACTCTCACACTAACCCTCCTATTTTCCGCTGCAGGGCCCCCCAGGATCGCAGGGACCCCGAGGAGACAGAGGCCCCAAAGGAAAGCCGGTGAGTGCCCGGGGCCCCCGCTGGGTGAACGGTGTGGGGGGGATGGGGGACCTCGTTCTCTGGCTGCCGGGAAGAGCTGGCGGCTTTGTCCTCTCTCACCCGTTCACCAGGACACCCGCTCAGGCCGGAGGAGGGCGCATGGGCCCGGGTTCAGAGGGCATGACCCCACGCTGACGCCTCCCGCCTGTCCCCCCGCTGGCCCCACGGCCTGTCTGTCTGTCTGTCTGTGTCCCCGGGGCCACGCCGGCGCGGAGCGGAGTCCGCGGGCGTGGTGAACGCCTCGCTCGGTTTAGAGCGAGCGGGAGCTCAGTGCCAGCCGGGCGGGAGTGCGCCAGGAGAGAGAGCTGCCCCTGTGGCCGCCCATCACCCGCACCCGCTCACCAACGGGGCAGGAGATGGTCGGGGGCAGGCTTCCTCCCCGGGGGGCGGGGGGGTGCCTTCCACGCCGCTGCTGCTTCCTGAGCGTGCTCACAGCCCTCACAGGGGGGCTCTAGAGGCCGGCCACCCGCGGCCGGAGGGAGGGCTTAGGGCCTCAAACGTAAAGGACCAGGTCTCTCTCCGCCTCTGGATAAAGCATGGCCTGCCGCCTGGAGGCGCCCCGTGTTTCTGCCCTCGTCGCCCATGGCGTCCCGGACGGCGGCTCTTTCTCTCTCCGTGTCCCCCACAAACATGTGTCTGTCACAGGCTGACCCGCAGGACGGCGGCTCTCTCTCCCTCTCTCCGTGTCCCCCCCAAACACGCATGCCTGCCTTTCACAGGCTGACCAGCAGGATGGCGGCTCTCTCTCTCTCTCTCCGTGTCCCCCACAAACACGCCTGCCTGACACAGGCTGACCAGCAGGAAGGCGGCTCTCTCTCTCTCTCTCCGTGTCCCCCACAAACACGCGTGCCTGACACAGGCTGACCGGCAGGAAGGCGGCTCTCTCTCTCTCCGTGTCCCCCACAAACGCGCGTGTCTGCCACAGGCTGACCAGCAGGATGGCGGCTCTCTCTCTCTCTCTCCGTGTCCCCCCCAAACATGCGCCTTTCAGAGCCTGACCCGCAGGACTAACTGGAGCGTCGCTGTCAGTATGTCAGGCTCAGTCCAAAAGTCCTGGCCTTTATTCTCTGTCCGAGGACACGTCCTCCCGTTTAACTCTGGACCTTTAACCGTTCACACCCGCGTCCGTCGGCGTCTGCCCGGGGCGGTGGGGGGGCGGACGCAGCGCACGGCCCGGGCCTGTCAGTGAGAGGGGAGACATCGCTGGGAGCGTTACCACCCGCTTCCATCCTGGCTGCCGTCTTCGCAGGGAATTGGGGTCTCCCCGCAATGCTGCGCACGGAGTTCAGACACAAGTGCCTAAAGACGTGTATCCCCGATGATAGGGCGCCGTGTTCTCCCTGCCATAAAACTCTCCCCCTCTTCACCCCGCCCCCTCCTGCCCCCGGCCACCTCTGACCTTTGCACCGTCCCTGTAATCCTGCCTTTTCCAGAGCGTCAGAGGTGGACTCGTGCCGGTGAGGGCTGTTCATTTTATTATTTTTATTTATTTATTTATTTTTTTAAATATATTTTATTGATTTTTCACAGAGAGGAAGGGAGAGGAATAGAGAGTTAGAAACATCGATGAGAGAGAGACATCGGTCAGCCGCCTCCTGCACGCCTCCTACTGGGGATGTGCTCGCCACCAAGGTACATGCCCCCGACCGGAATCGAACCTGGGACCCCTCAGTTCGCAGGCCGACGCTCTATCCACTGAGCCACACCGGTTTCGGCGGGGCTGTTCATTTTAAAGCGATACCACCGCCCCCGGGAGGAAGTCCGTGCGCGCGGCGTCGGGCCGTGGGCGCTAACCTCACGGCTTGTCTCTTCCCAGGGTCCTCGTGGTCCCCAGGGAATCGATGGGGAGCCCGGCGTTCCCGGCCAGCCCGGCCCCCCGGGGCCCCCCGGACACCCCTCGCACCCGGGCCCCGACGGCATCAGCAGGGTGAGTTGGAAGCGCCGTTCGCGTCTCGGCGGCGGAGTGAGTGTTTGGTGACGGCTGTGCCTTCACGTCGTGCGGGTTCCGTTGTGGAGCCTGGGCCGCCAGCGCCTCCGCGCGATGCAGGGCGGCTGCGGACGAGGAGGAGACTGAGAGAGCCACCGCGGGGAGCCGTTGGGAAACGCAGAGCTGATTTTTCTTTTTTATTAAAAAAGTGCTGCTTTAGAGGCGTTCTACCAGGCCGGCTCTGGGCTTGGTCTTCTTCTTTTCTGTTAAAATATATATTTTATTGATTTTTTTATAGAGAGGAAGGGAGAGGGATAAAGAGTTAGAAACACCGATGAGAGAGAGACATCCATCAGCCGCTTCTGCACGCCCCCCACTGGGGATGTGCCTGCCACCAAGGTCCGTGCCCTTGACTGGAATCGAACCCGGGACCTTTCAGTCCACAGGCCGACGCTCTATCCACTGAGCCACACCGGTCTCGGCATGGGCTTGGTCTTCTGCTGACTCTGCAGGCCGCGAGCATGGGCCCCCTGAAAGGAGAACGGCTCGGAGGGGGGGGGGGGGGGGGGGGGTCGGTGTGACTCCGCCCCCAGGGAGGACGCCAGGACCCCAGAACGCGTGTGACAGGGCCGCCGAGGGCCGCTGAACCTGTCCCGACCGGCTCCCCAGCCCAGTCTCCTGTTAGGAGCAGAGCCAGGTGTCTTCCACATCCACCCTCCGCATTCGGGGGCAGACACGGGGACCCAGGAGCAGGGTGCACGGAGGAATGGGGGAGCACGTGGGCCCCTGAAATAGGATTTTTTAAAATTTATTTATTTATTTATTTATTTTATTTTATTTATTTAATTTATTATTTTATTTTATTTTTTAAAATATATTTTATTAATTTTTTACAGAGAGGGATAGAAAGTCAGAAACATCGATGAGAGAGAGACATCGATCAGCCGCCTCCTGCACGCCCCACACTGGAGATGTGCCCGCAACCAGGATACATGCCCTCGACCTATTTTATTTTTATTTTATTTTACAGAGAGAAAGGGAAAGGGAGAGAGAGTCAGAAACATCAACGAGAGAGAGACACCGATCAGCTGCCTCCTGCACACGCCCCCCACTGGGGACGTGCCCGCCACCAAAGTCCATGCCCTTGACCGGGATTGAACCCGGGACCCTTCAGTCCGCAGGCCGACGCTCCATCCACTGAGCCACACCGGCCAGGGCTGAAACCGGATCGCTGGGTGACAGCAGTGCAGACATTTGTTTTGCGGCTGAGGGAGAAGGATCCACCAGTCCCTGCTTTCCAACAACTCGCACGTCCTTGGCACGCTAACGTGTGGAGATGGGTGGGACGGGGGACGTGTCTGTGGCCGATCTCGGTCGTGGGGTTAGCAGAGTTCTCAGACACGAGAGCGGCCGGTCGAACTGCTTGCTGCCGGTTCCCGGACGTGCAGGAATCCGCTCACAGGGTCAGGCGCTTTACCAGCTCCCGTAGACACGGTATGAAACGTGCCCACCGGCCCTGAGCGGGAGGAAGAGCCGGCGGAGCGGTGTCGGCCCGCACGGAATCGCGTCTTAAAAGCCTCTTCCAGGCTCCGGGTTCCAGGGGCCGGGGGCTGGCTCGCCCCGGGGAAGAACCCCATAAAGAGCTTTACAGCCGAGAGGGGCTGGCCGGCCAGTACTTCCCACTGACCCGTGGCTTTCTCCAGGCGCAGGCCTGGGGCTCACAGGATGGTCGTCTCAAAGGGCACCGTCGGGAGGGCTTTGTGGGGGGCCGTGTAGTCCCAGACACGGACAGTGAGAAATGACCGTTTCTTGCTTCAAAGGAGAGGCTCCCAGCGATTCTAGCAGGGCCTGGGGTGCCGGTGGGCATGCCCTCCTCCTCGGGGTGCATGCTGGGGCCTGACTGGTTGTCTGAAAGGGCACCGTTGGGAGGAATTTTGGGGGGGGGCGTGCAGTCCCAGTCGCGGACAGTGAGAAATGACCGTTTCTTGCTTCAAAGCAAAGGCTCCCAGCAACTCTAGCAGGGTCTGGGGGTGCCGGCGGGCATGCCCGTCTCCGCGGGGTGCGTGCTGGGGCCTGACTGCCTATCCTCTCTCCCCCCGTTGCGCCCGCAGCCGTTCTCAGCGCAGATGGCCGGACTGGACGACAAGGCGGGACTGGGGAGCCAGATGGGGCTGATGCCGGGCTCCGTGGTGAGTGTCCGCCGTGAGGACGGCGAGGAAGGCCCCGGAGAGGGGCCCGTGGGCCTGAGAGCCGGGGTGTCCCCTCAGCACAGCCCCCCTTCCCGCGGGCGCCCCGATCCTGCTCCGCGCCAGGGAGAGCCCGAGGCCCGGCCCAGCCCGCCAAGTGTTTGCCGCCCTGGGTCAAGGGCTGTCCCTGTACAGTGGTACCTCGAGATACGAGTGCCCTAACCTACGAGATTTTTGAGAGACGAGCCGTCGGGCGAGCGATTTTTGCTTTGAAATACGAGCAACAGTTGAGATGGGAGTCATCGCGCGGATCAGCCGGCTGCACACGACCCACCAGTTTACCGCGACTCGAGCTACTCATAGTTTCCCACGCCTCAAGGTGACGGAACGAATTGAACTCGTATCTTGAGGCACCACTGTACTTCCCCTTTATTTAAAGAAAACGGGGGATGTTAGAACACGGAACCCCCAAAGCCACCTCACAGCGCGCCTTTGAGCAGGTGCGGCACCCGACAGAGGGCTGGGTGGTGAGAACCGCTGGGTCGGTACCACTGTGGAGCTGGGCTGCCAGCGTCTGTCTGTCCTCCCTCCCTGCCTTCCTGAGTGTCTCTGAGGCCCCCCAGCCACGGGGGTGTCCGGCCAGGACCCGCTGAGTGTGTGTCCTTCCTCCCAAGTTCCCCTGCAGCCAGAAAGCTCCCCCCCCTTCCTCCGGGCGGCCCGGTGCCTGGGCTGGGAGCGGTGCTGTCCGCCCAGGAGGGAGGACTGTGGACCAGCTCTGCCAGGCCCTTCTGCTCAGAATGATTTTTTTAAAAATATATTTTATTGATTTTTTACAGAGAGGAAGGGAGAGGGATAGAAAGTTAGAAACATCGATGAGAGAGAGACATCAATCAGCTGCCTCCTGCCTCCTGCACGCCCCCCACTGGGGATGTGCCCGCCACCAAGGTACATGCCCTTGACCGGAATCAAACCTGGGACCTTTCAGTCCAGAGGCCGACGCTCTATCCACTGAGCCACACCGGTTTTGGCCGGAACGAAATTTGAAAGCACCCACATTAGTAGAACCTCAGGCAATCGTAGTGCACCAGAGCCCACAGATGCCCGCCCTCCCCCACCCGTCCGGCAGCAGCGCCAAGTGTCCTGGAACCGTCTGTGGAGGTTAAGCTGCCAGCAGTAAGGTCCCATCCAGTGATTCTCTGGGGCCATTTTCTGAAATAGATGCCTGTGAATGTGCTTGGAGTGTAAATAGCATGTGCATTTATTTTTGTAATGAGACTTTCGTTTTCTTACTGGCTAACAATCCGATCAATCTGACACACAGAAAAATGAAGTTTTTGCCCTAAGAACAAACCTGATTTTGATTTCCTTGACATTTCAAAGGCGACATTTAAGAAGTCGTATAGACATTTATTAACCAATTTTTTAAAATATATTTTTATTGATTTTTTACAGAGAGGAAGGGAGAGGGATAGAGAGCTAGAAACATCGATGAGAGAGAGACATGGATCAGCTGCCTCCTGCATCCTGCACACCCCCCACTGGAGATGTGCCCGCCACCAAGGTCCATGCCCTTGACTGGAATGGAACCTGGGACCCTTCAGTCTGCAGGCCGACGCTCTATCCACTGAGCCACACCGGTTTCGGCAAATATGCATTTATTTATATTGTAATGAAACTTTTATTTTCTTACTAGCTAACAACCCGATCCATCCAACACACAGAAAAATTAAGTTTTTTACCGTAAGAACAAACCTGATTTTGATTTCCTTGATTTTACTTTTTCAAATGAGACATTTAAGAAGTCGTATAGACATTTATTAACCAATTTTTACAAAAGATTGCATTTCCCTTTCTCCCCCTGGCTATGGCTCGGTGAAACCAACTCGTGTCTCAGTGAGAAGTGAGAGCTGGGAGGACGCTCTGAGCCGAAGTTCAGGAAAAAGGAGGCCCCCTCCCTCAGCCCTCCTCCCCCTCCCCCTGCTCACTGTCAGTCCGTCTGCAGCCTCCATCCTCACTGTGAAGGCTCACCCACCTTGCACCCTCAGACGATGCAGCGTCTGTGCACAGCGAAGCTCTGGGCAGGGTGCGCTCTGCCCCCCAGGACCCCCCCACACCTCCTCTCAGATGCCGCCGGGATAGGGCCCCCTCAGCACGCAGTGCCCTGGCCCTGAGACCCGGGGCAGGCGTGTCCCTCCTTTCTCCCCGTGACACCCCCAGAGCGGGGAGCACCCCTGGCCCGGCTCCGGCCCCCCGACTCCGCTGGTTCCAGAGGAAAAGATGGGGTGCCTCCTCCCCGTCGAGAGGCCGCTTCCCCAGACTCAGGGCCAGCACCGGCTTCACATGCTGACCTCACGGTCACGCAGCCTGTGTCACTCCTCCCCCTGCCTTTCAGGGTCCCGTCGGCCCCCGCGGACCGCAAGGGCTGCAAGGACAGCAGGTGAGTCCTTCCTCCTCCACTCCAGCCCGAACCCCGAACCCCGAGAGAGACGCGCTCAGCCAGGCTCTGGGCAGACGGCCTTGCAGCCGGGACCTGGCCGAGCCTGACCTCGCGTGGAGGGCTGAGCTCAGGGAACTTCACCCTCAGAGACAGGCAGCACGAGGGGGACGTGTGGGCGGAGCTGACGGCCTCCTGTCTGGCTCCGATATGGGGATATGGGGCGGCCTCCTGCACCGAGCATCCTCGGCGCCCCCCGTGCTGCTGGAATAATATCCTGTCGGGATGCGGGTGCCCATCCCTGGCGGTGGGTGTGCCACCCTGAGGCCGGGACGTCAGGCCGCAGAGGGCGGACTGCGGGGTGTGGAATATTAGGAATATCCCCGCAGCCATCGCTGCACGGAGGCTTTACAGAGAATACGCCGCTGGCCTCCTGTCTGCGCCCGTCACAGCCCAGTTAAACAATGGCGGGGGCTGCAGTGACGTTTGTGGCTATGTGTCCGGCGGCGGAAAGTGATTTTTCAAAAGAAAGAAAGAGAAAGGAATTCCTGTCTCAGTCAGAGATACCGTACTGTCGTTATGATGTGTCTGGAGTTTTACTTTGAGCTGTTTTATATCACTGCTGTTGGTGAATAGAAAGCATAGTTGTTATGGAAGAAGAGGAAGGAGGAGGAGGAGGAAGAGAAGGAGAAGGAGGAAGAGGGAGGAGGAGGAGGAGGAAAAGGAGGAAGAGGAGGAGGAAGAGCAGGAGATGGAGAAGGAGGAGGAGGAGGAGAAGAAGAAGAAGGAGGAGGGAGAAGGAGAAGGAGGAGGGAGAGGAGGAGAAGGAAGAGGAAGAAGAGGAGGAGAAGGAAGAGGAAGAAGAGGAGGAGGAGAAGGAGGAAGAAGAAGAGAAGGAGGAAGAGGAGGAGAAGGAGGAAGAATAAGAGGAGGAGGAGGAGGAGGAGGAGAAGGAAGAGGAGGAGGAGGAGAAGGAAGAGGAAGAAGAGGAGGAGAAGGAAGGGGAAGTAGAGGAGAAGGAGGAAGAGGAGGAGGAGAAGGAGGAAGAAGAAGAGGAGGAAGAGGAGGAGGAGAAGGAGGAGGGAGAGGAGGAAGAGGAGGAAGAGGAGGAGAAAGGAGGTGGAAGAGAAAGGAAGGAAGGAAGGAAGGAAGGAAGGGAGGAAGGAAGGAGATCCCTCCACTGACTGACCACCGTGCCAGCACTAGCGTAGGCTCTCACCGCGCACGGATTGTGGAAGAGACAGAAGCCTGAGGAAGCAGGTGCGGGTGACCCCATTGCACAGGTCAGCGGCCTCCCTGAGCCGTGGGCCAGGCAGTCACTCACCCCCGTCACCTGGCGGGCGTGTGCGCCAGAGGTGGGGCAGCTGCACGGCTCCCGGGTTCGGGACCGGGGGCTCCCCCTGTGGCTGGCCGTTAACTGTCTGCGTCCTTTGTCCTCCGTTGCAGGGAGGTGTCGGCCCCGCAGGACCTCCGGGGGAGCCCGGAGAGCCTGGACCGATGGTAAGTGTCGGCCAGCATGTGGACCCCGAGAGGTGGGCCCGCCCTCCCTGTGCCCGCGTTACCCTGTCAGCAGCCCCTCCTCCTCCTGCAGCCAGAGCCCGCCGGCACGGGGCCTGCGCAAGGGCGGGGGTCAGCCCGGGTTCTGGGCAGAGCACACGCATTCGGAGACCTGACCGTGGTCAGCCCGCGTGCTGCCCTGTGTGCACGTGGACATTAAACTCCTTCCTGTGAGCCCCCAACCCGAGGCACACGACACAAAACCGGGAATGAAGACACAGCGACTTCCTGCTTCTTTTCTTTTTGATTTTTTAAATATATTTTATTGATATTTTATAGAGAGGAAGGGAGAGAGATAGAAAGTCAGAAACATGGATGAGAGAGAGACATCAATCAGCCGCCTCCTGCACACCCCACTGTGGAGATGTGCCCGCAAGCAAGGCACATGCCCCTGACTGGAATCGAACCTGGGACCTTTCAGTCCGCAGGCCGACGCTCTATCCACTGAGCCACACCGGTCTCGGCGACTTCCTGCTTCTTTATTGGCTTCCGAGACCTCTGCTTGCCTCGCGGGGGGCTCGGTGCCTGCGGGTGCTAAGCCCTCTCCGTCTCCTTCTGCTTTGTTCTCAGGGACCGATCGGTGCGCGAGGACCAGAGGGCCCTCCTGGGAAACCTGGCGAAGATGTAGGTGGATGGATGGGGCGCAGCCACTTTGCCGTGTGAGGGGGGCCGAGGAGGAGAGGTGACACCACGGACGTCCTTGCCCATGGCACCCCCACGTCCGGCCTCCACTCCTGTCCCTCACTGAGAGCTCGGGAGAGAGTCTCCCCAACCCTCCGCGTGCTCCTCCTCCGGTGGTGCTGCTGCTGGCGCCTCCCTGCCCTGCACTCCCCGGATTTCCGATAGGGTCTCCCCTGGAACCTCCTGGGTCAGCGGTTCTCAACCTGTGGGTCGCGACCCCTTTGGGGATCAAATGACCCTTTCACAGGGGTCGCCTAAGACCAGCGGAAAATGCAGATATTTACATCACGATGCATCACAGTAGCAATATTTCATGGTTGGGGTCACCATCACATGAGGAACTGTATGCAATGGTCGCGGCCTTAGGAAGGTGGAGAACCGCTGTCCTAGGTGGTCTGACGGGATGGGTTCCGTGCTGACGGCACAGCCATCGCTCTCAGGTCACCACTGAGCGGGCGGTGAAATGCCTCAGCAGGGCAGCGTCCGCCTTACTCTCCGATATGGAACAACGATTCCTTCAGTTGGATTTTTTTAAAAAAATATATTTTATTGATTTTTTTACAGAGAGGAAGGGAGAGGGATAGAGAGTCAGAAACATCGATGAGAGAGAGACATCAATCAGCCGCCTCCTGCATGCCCCCCACTGGGGATGTGCCCGCCACCAAGGTCCATGCCCTTGACCGGAATCGAACCTGGGACCTTTCAGTCCCCAGGCTGACGCCCTATCCACTGAGCCACACCGGTTTTGGCTCAGTTGGATTTCTAATGAAAGTTCAGGCTCGCCCTCAGATTCTAACATTGGAAACTGGATCCAAGGACAGGGCACAGCGGCCCTCTGCTTTCCTGGATGTTTTGCTGAGTGGTGCCCGCGTTGAGGGTAACATTATGCTGAGGCCATGTGACTCTGAACTAAGTACAGATTTTCCCGTCGTGTGTCCTGGGATTTATTTCAGCAGATCACACTGAAATTGGCCGTAAGGAAAACGTCTCTGGCAGTTCTTAAGAGCCACACTAATAAAAGAATAAGATGCAAATTGACCATCCCTTTGCGACACCCACCAGCCAATCAGGAGTGACTATGCAAATTAGCCCACCAAAGATGGCGGGTTAATTTGCATATGCAGGTGCCAAGCGGCAGGGGGCGTTCTGCACCACCCCAGCCTCTCCGGGCCTCTGGGCAGCATGGGAAGGTGGAAAGGTGGCTTTGGCTGGAGCAAAGGCGTGCCGGCTGCCAGGGGAAGGCAGGCCCATTCTTGCATGCATCTTCGTGCACCGGGCCTCTAGTTTTCTATAACAAGAAAAGAAATGGCAAGCCGAGTTTTAAGAAACATCGCTTAATTCAGTGCCGCATACACGTCTCTGTTTGTTGCAAACTCCAATGTTTGTGAAACGCTGAGCTAAGGCAGAACCGAGTTACTGATGCCATTTCTTCCGGATATGCGAGTGGCACGCCACAGCCAGGTCTAGAGTTGTGGCCACAGGACATGGCGCTCAGGGTTTGTGCCTGGGGGACAGTGGGCAGTGGGCAGTGGCCATAGTCTTTCTGAAGAAGACGTTCGTCTGCAATGGCTCTGTCCCCTCGTCCCCGAGGAGAAGGTTCTAATCTGCTCTGCCTCTCTGCTTCCCCCTACAGGGCGAGCCGGGGAGGAACGGGAACTCTGGCGAGGTGGGATTCTCCGGATCTCCGGTAAGTCTGTGCCTGGCAGTGTGGCGGTGGTAGAGAGAGGCCTCAGACACGGACATGCCCCTGAGCATGCCTCTCACTCCTGGCACTCCGGCACATCGCGGGGACGTGCTCTTTTCTGTCCTGGGGAGAGGACATTCTGCTGGGGTGAGGGCGCGTCACGTCCCACTGTGCCTCGCAGGCCCATGACCCGTGAACCCTGCCAGCAGCTGACCGAGCACTGGGTAGCACAGCCTGATGGTATCAATGACCAGTCGTTAGTATCAATCTGCCTGTCCCTGGCGCTGAGCCTTGTGCCTGCCTGCGGGCACCCATTGGGCGGTCTCCAAACCCAGCGCCACGCGCTCACAGGAGGCACATCCACAGCCTCTCCGTCCCGGTCACACTGACCTCTGACACTCTGTTCTGTACGGTCACGTGTTGGGGACAGCAGCAGGAGAGAGGGCTCCCTGCGCTGGGCGGGTGGAGGGACAGGACGGTGGGCAAGGGCCTGAGCGGCTCTGCAGACCCTCCCATTGGCCGGAAGCCTCGCCTGGCGTCGGGGACTGAAACCTTTCGAGCGGCTGTGCTGGTGGCCGCCTCTGGCCCAGCGGTCTCCTCTCCCCGGCCCCCTCCCGGCTCAGGCCCGGCCGTCCCGTCCAGCTGGAGGCCTGCACCGCCCAGCTGCGCCCTGACCTCCCCACCCCGGCTATCTACACGCACATGTCCTGCCGGGCCCTCCCCTCGAGGTGCGGCACGGGCGCTGGGGACGGTTGGGAGCGATAAGCAGGCGCCCATGCCCGCCGGCACCCCTCCCCGGGAACTTCTCCTGGTGCCATGTCCCCGAGCTGACGCCGCCTCCCGCCCGTTGATTTGTATCCTTTCCAAGGGTTTCTCCCGCCAGCGACTCTCTGGAGGAGGGTGAGGTTCCATACGGGGATTTTTAAAAAAACAACAACGGATGCCGATTTTTTCAGGAGAATTTACAGGGCTCTGAGGGTTCTTGGGTTTCAGTGTAACCCGGCTCCCAGCTGCCTGCTCGCCCCTTTTCCTCCCTGCACCCCGGAAAGTCGGTGTGGACTCAGGCAGGGTCCAGGCGTGAGCACCGATGGGCGTGTCAGCCTGTCCGTCCGGTGCCTCCTCCCTGTCCCATGGGGGACCCTCGCCCAGGCCCCAGATGTGGCCATGGTGAGGTCCAGGCCTGTGGGCGGGTGTGAGGACAGCCGGGCGGGTGTGAGGACGGCCGGGCGGGTGTGAGGACGGCCGGGTGGGTGTGCGGACAGCGGGTGGGTGTGAGCACAGCCTCGGTCAGCGGTCAGCGGGAGGAGACCTCGGTCAGCGGGTGACAACTCCCCAGCTGGCCCATCGGCCCGTCCCTTCCAGCGGAGACGTGCAATCACACGGACGCCTGGCCGGGACCATGTGGCCGAGCTCAGGACTGATTTGAAACCAAGGAGCCCAGGAACCCATCCCTTCCTCCTCCCTCCCCCCCCTCCCTACCCCAGGGTCTGCAGGGCTGAGGCTGCGCTTCCTGTCGGGATGGAGGAGGCAAACCTCGGCCAGGGCGCGTTCCAGTGGGAACCGGGAATTCCGGAGAGAAGGGATCCCTGGGCGGGCCGTGTCAGAGAGGAATTGGAGGAACCGTGTTGTTCAGAGAGCAGTGGTTGGGTGTCCTGACTGTGATAACAGCCCCCCACACACATACCCCACATCCCCAATCTACAGGAGCGCCTGCACGGTCCCCGCGGGATCCTTGCTTTGCTTTCATATACAAAGTTCACTTACTGAGTTAGTTACGCACCGAGTCACGGGCCAGTGAGGGAAGCTGCACGCAGACACACGGATGTGCGCTCTGGGTGAGATCGTGCCGGCCACTAAGAGAAGGTCCTTAAAAGCTCGGGGAAGTGCTTTGAGTGTTAAAAGGAGTATCAACCCATTCCTTACTTCTGGGGTTGAGTTAACGATTAGTCGTTGGGTGCCCACTGGCAGGCATAGGCTTAGTGCCAGGGGTCTGCAGATCGATACTAATAACGGGCCATTGATGGTCATTGATTACATCAAGCTGTGCTCCGTCGGCTGCTGGCGGTGTTCACGGCTTCAAGGGAGTAAGTGGCTGGGTCCTTGGGCCCTACCTATTGTAAGAGCGTCGGAGGGAAAGCTGTCGAGAACCATTTCAAAATAGTCGTGCCATTTGCCTTTAATATTTTGTTTGATTTCCTTTTTTTTAAAATTGATATGCTTGGTAAAGGATGCATGCAATTAACAGAAATGAAGGAAATACTGAACCAGCCCATTCTTTCTGTATTTGTTGACTTTTTTTTGTTGGATATTTTATTTCCTTGGTTCGTTTTTAAAACAATCACCCACCCCCAGCTTCTTTCTATCATGTCACTCTAAAACATTTTCTGTTTGTTCATTTGAATGCGATCGTCCTTAAATCCACTCTCGATGTTTAGAAGTTAAGGGAAAAGTAAACTCCTTTTTGGTTTGCTACGAACACATTTATGCTTTTACCCCCAATCAAGCACCTGTCAGGAAGAAAGTCACCGTTACCTTAAGGTTTCCTCCTGCTTTCCTTCCTCTCGCTGACCGAGCTGGGCCGGGCACTAGGTATGGGGCGCAGGCTATTGTGCTGTTAGTTTTTGATTGTTTCGTTAATAACACGGGGACATAATTTTAAATCTTGAAAATGTCACCACGTCCATCCCTGGCCGGAACCCACGTCTCTGTGTCCGCCAGGGATCCATTTCCGACAGCCCTCGTTTTTGATCACCTCCGTGTGTTTTGATAGATAGGGTATAACGGCTCCTTTTCCTTCTCTGGTTTATTGGTGAAAAACTATATATTTTTTTAGAGAAAAATGTATATTAAGGTATTTTTTTAGAGAAAATGT
>JAAGEH010000355.1:79804-112494 GCA_011751065.1 Lasiurus cinereus
GGAGAAGACGGGCAGCCCGTGAGTTGGCATCTTTGCTCTGAGCACCTTCACTAGACGCTTGCTGATAGAAACCGTCCTGATCGCGGTCCAGAGAGCTGTTTGCACGTGGGCACTGTCTTCAGGCCTGTAGGCTGTGCATGCCCAGTTCTCTGCTTCAGAAAAATTGCATGCGTATAAACTATAAAAATACAGCACCGGTGGGTGTGGTGTGCAAAACGCAAGCAAGAAAACGCTTTCTGGTACGTCCGCATGGCGCGAAGTTCAGTTTTCTCCGAAGTGTCTCACTTCATTTAACGTCCAAATGCCTCTAAACATGGGTGTGTTCAGGCAAACCGTATTGTTCTCTTCACTTTAAAAACGCGTCCTTTCAAAAGAGGAGCAATATTCGCCTGAACGGGTTACCCCTCTTATCCCATCCATATTCGTATGAATCTCCACGTTCTCTTGCATTTGGTAAGTAATGTTAGGAGGCCCGTGCGGACTGTGCATTGATAGCTTCCGTGGTCTGGTCTGAGGAGTTAGGGCACTTTTCTTACCCCAGAAATCCCTGTCCAGCTGTGATGGGCTGTGAAGCTCTTCACGTTCTTTTACCCTCAATCGCCTCTCATTCTTGTTTCTCCTCCCGATCAGGGTCCGGACGGCCCGCCTGGCCCCTCGGGCACCACCGGGCAGAGAGGGATCGTCGGCATGCCGGGGCAGCGCGGCGAGCGAGGCATGCCCGGCCTGCCGGGCCCCGCGGTGAGCAGCTGCCGGAGTCAGTGCTCGCTCTGATTCTGGGCGCTTTCCTTTGTACCCGTTTTCGCTGAATAGATTTAAAGCAGCAGTTCTCAACCTATGGGTCGCGACCCCTTTGGGTGGTCGAACAACCCTTTCGCGGGGGTCGCCTAAGACCCTCGGAAAATGCAGATATTTACATCACGAGGCATCACAGTAGCAACATCTCATGGTTGGGGGTCACCACCCCAGGAGGAACTGTAGGCAAGGGTCGAGGCCTGAGGAAGGTGGAGAACCACTGATGTAAAGTCATTTTTGACACAAATTCCGAGTATCTTCAAAAGGCTTTGCACTTGACATGTAAAATCCTTTCTTGAAGCATCTTACAGAGTCTGTGAGAAGTGCGTTTATCTGACCTGGGGGCGAGCGAAGTAACAAATAGGGGTGTGGCTTTGGGGTGACTCTTAGTCTTTCTTCTGATATTAGAACGGTCTGAGGAGCTGGGGAAGGGGGTGGGTCTGCTGGTGAGCAGGCGTCCGCTCCTTAAAAATGAATGTGCGGACAGAGACGCCCGCCAGCCACAGCTCATGGGTAGCTCTCAGGACCACCCAGGTGGAGAAGGAGTTGGGCTAAAGCCATCCTGGCGGTGACGGTGGGGGGAAATCGGAGGGAAACCTCTGAAAATGATCCCCGCTCCCTGGGTGGGGGGAGGAGGGGGCAGGGGTGGGTCCAAGAATCTCTCACTCTCTGGAGCATGGGTAAAATCCTGGCTCCTTGTTAGCTTTGAAGACAGAAATTTGCCCCTCAGAGCTTATGCACGGGAGGAGAAAATAGGTGCTGTTTTTTGTGGGGTGCTGACAGAGAGGGGAACTGCTGGGGCCTGGGACCTGGGGGCACGTGGGGGTGGAGATCTGAGACCCACAAACCGGGAGACAAGGAATGCTTTGGCCAGAGGTGAGTCAAACCCCAGGGAGTAACTCGCCAACAGGAAGACAGGCTGGAAATGAAGAGAGCAGACAGCGCCGAGGCAAATTGGAACGGGCATTCTTTATAAAAAATATATTTGTGCTGATTTCAGAGAGAGGAAGGGAGAGGGAGAGAGAGATGGAAACATCAATGATGAGAGAGAATCCTGGATCTGTTGTCTCCCGCATGTCCTCCATTGGGGATCGAGCCTGCAACCTGGCCTGTGCCCTGGAGTGGATTGAACCTGGGACCCTTCCGTCTATAGGTCAACCTCTATTCACTGAGCTAAACCGTTTGCTTTGTTTTAATTGATTTTGGAGAGGCAGGGGGAGGGAGAGAGAGATGGAAACATCAATGAAGAGCATCAGTGACTGGCTGCCTCCTGCATGTACCCCACTGGGGTTCGAGCCCATACCCCAGGCGTGTGCCCTTGACTGGGAATCAAACCGTGACCTCCTGGTTCATAGGTTGACACTCACCCACGGAGCCACGCTGGCCGGGCTGAGTGCAGGCGGCCTTTATGTGAACCGGTGTTCTTACATTGTTTGGGAAGTGGCTGACGCGTCTCTCCCCTCTCCCAGGGCACCCCGGGGAAAGTGGGAGCGACGGGCGCCACCGGAGACAAAGGACCCCCTGGGCCCGTGGGCCCCCCAGGCTCGAACGGCCCTGTCGGGGAGCCGGGACCTGAGGTGAGTCCCATGGCCTGGCCGGCCTGTCCACTCCGCCGTGGACGGGGACGCCGTGTTGCTGGGGGACGTTCCTGAGGGTGGCGGCTTCTGTGCCTGGCAGGCCTGGGGCGTGGACCCGGGGAGGCATCGGGAGCCGTGGCCGGATACGGGCTTTCTCTGCCCTCCCCTCCGCTGGATCCACATTGCAGTTGGTGTGGGTTGTGGCCAGTTGTTCTGAACGTGAAGGACCCATCCGTCCCTCCTTCCCCTGTGGCGTGTCTGCCACAGTGGCCCTGGGAGAGCTAGAGGGTTAACGTTCCTGTGGGACCTGGGACCAGGGCGGGGGAGATGGTTCCTCACCATCACCATGGTAACGGCACCGATGAGCCAGGGCCCTGGGCGGGGAGGGGAGGCCAGGCTCTGCAGGAGGTGGAGGCTCCGGGCATCGGCTGCAGGCAGGGCTGATGGGTGCTCCCTGCAGCCCGGCCCGGTGTGGAGGGATGGCCTGTGCCTTTCAGCGCAAGTTTTCTCAGCAAATGGTGCAGCGTTATTCCAAAATAATAATAATAAAATAATAATAATAATAATAATAGTAATAATAATAATAGTAAGGAGAGAAGACTATCTATTTTGAAGTCATTTGATGGTCTAGTTATTTTACTTAAGAACTTTACAGATTTTTTGGAGGTGCTTCAGAAGTAAAAGTAAGAAAAACCACGCACTGGTAATACAAAGAAAACAACATACAGTGGTACCTCGAGACACGAGTTTAATTCGTTCCGTCACCTTGAGGCGTGGGAAACTATGAGACGCTCGAGTTGCGGTAAACTGGTGGGTCATGTGCAGCCGGCCGATCCGCGCGATGACTCCTCTCAACTGTTGCTCGTATTTCGAAGCAAAAATCGCTCGCTCAAGGGCGTGTATCTCAAAAATCTCGTATGTTAGGGCACTCGTATCTCGAGGTACCACTGTATCAAGAATTTAATTATTGCCTGTGTGTTTCAAAGGCTTTGAGGATGTCTCCCTCAAAAGGTAGAATAAAAAGGTAGGAATGGAGAATGTAGATCAGGAACAGATATGCTAATTTCCCAGCAATCCGGGGTCACAGAGAAGGCCCCGCTCCCGCTGGCTGAGGGTCCATGGACGCTGCCGCGGTTGCTGGCCCGGAAGTGTGGCCGCTGAGAGGTTTCTGGGGAATGGGCGTGAGGTCTTCTGTGCCAGTCAGTCCCTTTCCACGTGGTCTCTCTCCTTTAGGGCCCGGCCGGCAACGACGGGACCCCAGGACGGGACGGCGCCGTGGGCGAGCGGGTAAGGCCACGCCACTGACCAGCACGTCTGAAGGATGGGGGGAGGGATGGTGGAGGGGATCGGGGTGCAGGCGGTGTGACGTCAGCCTGGCTTCACGCGATGGGGAGGAGTGGGGGAGAGTGTCCTTCATTTTCTCCGAGAACAGGCCTGGCTGGACCCCCAGAAAGCGGGTCCCTTGACGCGTCCTGTTTCCACGCCGACTGGCCAGTCTGTTTCGCCCCAGAGCACAGACACCCCGGAGCGGAGACTTCCGGACTGAGAGCGTGCTCCTGCTCGCAGCCAGCATCGGGGCCGAGGGAGCCATAGCGGGGAGTGCGGGAGGGGGTGGGGGGTGAGGGAGAAATGGTCTCATTCTTCTCTGTTTGAGTTGTTCATAAGGCCATGAGCGAGTGCAGGGAACTATCAGTCAAAGAATAAAGTGGGTTGTTAAACAGGTATCGTTTCGTCGCGGATAGCGTGGGCATACAGGACGCCACCGTGGAGAACTCATGTTAAGAGAACCCTGTCCTGTGTTTCTCTCAGGGCGACCGTGGAGACCCCGGGCCCGCGGGCCTGCCCGGCTCTCAGGGTGCGCCCGGCACCCCCGGCCCTGTGGGTGCCCCAGGAGACGCGGGACAGAGAGGAGACCCGGTAAGAGAGGCCCTCTCACCGACAGAGACAAGCGTCACTGCCCTCATTAGGAGCTACGTGGACGCATGCAGACAGTCATCCATGGGCCTTGACTAGACTCCGAGCCAAGAATGGCAGACAGTTCATTATTAGGAGCTGTTTAGTGTGAGTCTGCGAGGCAAACACTGGATTTCTTATAGATTTTTCCAACATTCTGGTGCTTTGCTTGTCGCCGCCTCAGATGGGGTGGTTTATAGGAAATGGTGTTAGAGGTGAGCAGGTAACGTCTCACCAGTTAATGAAGCTGATCATAGGATGTCATTGGTGTTAGGCGAGCACTCTTTACCCAGGGACCTTCGCCTGGTTTTCATCAGTTAGCTCTAAGAGTGTGCATAGGTGCACATAAACCTGATAAATATCCAGCCATAAATGCGTTGTTTGAATTCTATATCTACATAGTGTATGCACTTGTGTTTATTTATTTTATTTTTTTTATATTTATTTTTTTACCAACTCTCTTGGAAATTCTTCTAGGGTTCCCGAGGTCCCATAGGACCCCCCGGCCGAGCTGGGAAACGTGGCTTACCTGTAAGTTCCGTTTTTCTTTGAAAAATTCTGTCTTCTTTCATAAAATACACTCCCGAAGAAGAGGTACAATTGAAGGGTTATACATGTAAATTGCCCAATTTCTCAAGCTATGAATGCTTTTAATAATCAAGTAAGACTTTTAGAGTCAGAGTTTTCTCCCGAAATAATAGGAATGATCGTACCCTTCTCTCTGAGATTTCCTAAGAATCACATAATGGGTTCAAAAGCTCTCTGCGAAAAGCTCTGTTCAATATTAGGTTTTATTTTCAATGAGGTTGCCCTGCCCACGTTCAATTCTTTTGCTGTTTGTAGCCGAGTAGGTGAAACACAGTCTTCTTTGGAACCGTTTTAGATAAGTTAGACCCACTTAAAAATACCTCCTCCTTTTAGTACAAACATGGGACAAACATTCAACCATGAACTCTGTAGAAAAGCATGATGAAATATGTCATGTTTTAACTCTCACCTTCACTCCAAAAGACAAACGTTTCTAGGCCTGATTCCATGTAGATCCATAAACACGTTCATGTAGAATGTAGCCTTCAGAACAACAGCGCGTACCATTGGGAGAGGGAAAACCGTGGTCTCCACGGGCCGTCCCCATGCCGTGACCCTGTTTCCAGGGACCCCAAGGACCGCGCGGCGACAAAGGCGATCACGGGGACCGCGGCGACCGGGGCCAGAAGGGCCACCGCGGGTTCACCGGCCTCCAGGGCCTTCCCGGGCCACCGGTAAGTACCCCCTCTCCGGATCGCCCACCTCCATCCGCGTGGAAGCGCACAGGGGTCGGGGCATGGACACCTGCCGCAACATGGATGGTCATTTCAGACCTCATTGTCCTTTCAAAACTGAGCAGCCACTGGCCACTGCCACTGCCACCTGTTCGCCGTGGTTTGCAGGAGAGACAGGGACCCCCGGGTGTGCACCCCATTCCTTCCTCCTGCGGCTGCCGCTCCGTGGGGGCAGCTCGGGAAGACGCAGGGACGAGGCTGTGCGAGGAGTTCGTGCACCTGGCGTCAGTGGCCGGGGATGCAGGACGGACAGACACGTGTGGGTAACGTTTTCCATGTCTTCCCCACTCAGGGTCCCAACGGTGAGCAAGGCAGTGCCGGGATCCCCGGACCGTTCGGCCCAAGGGTGAGTAGCTCAGCTGAGCGAGCCGCGGGGGGTGATGCTTGCGGCCATGTCCTCGGGAGCCGGGAGGGGGGGTGAGGAGGAGGAGGAGGGGGCATTTTCTGGACGGAAGCGAGAATTTCCCAGAGTCTCTGAAGCAGGCGGCCGGTGCAGAGAGAAACCGCTCAGCCATTACCTCCACGTAGAAAGCCCGGTCGTATGACTGGCTATTTCCCGGTCCCATGTTCAAACCTCTTTCCTCCGGGACACACTCATCGAAGGGGCCGCTTTCTCTCTCTGCTCACTGCCACGTCCATTACCTCGCGCTCTGAGGTGACCGCAGGGGACCGCCGGGCGGTGGAGGCCAGTTGGCCGTCTGCAGCTGAACGCGTGTGTTTTTCAGGACCTGGGGCCCTGCCTCAGAGGGCTGGCTTCAGGCTAATTCGGAAGCCGGTCATAAAATGAAAGCAGCGTCCGGGGTTTTCAGAAACCCCACATTAGTGCGCATGCTGCCCGCAATAGGTCGTTAATGTCATCACATAATGACATCATTATTAGGAAAGCCATTCGCATTTCTGTGACGTCCCAATCCAGTGTAAACCAAACATGTTAGTATTGTGAGACGAGCAGTATTCACGTGGTGAGGGTGTCATGAGATACTTGTGTGAGCACACGGACATCACTTTTAATTAGGTCCATCCCTTCACCTTCCGCCTTTCCCTTTCTCCTCGTCCGCTGAATTTCTCATGACGTTCACAACTCATATGAGCTTTGGTGAAACAGTCCCAGTAATCATAAAAGCCGATGACACATCCATTAGCGGGTTTCATCCATTAGCTGCTGGTCTTTTATGTGCACGGATGATCACGGATGGATGATGACACAGTAAACGGAGGAAGGTTTTGGAACTCCAATCCTTGGTCATCAGGATGGGAAGCTGAGACATGGCCGGGACCTCTCCAGCAGGAGAAGGCTCTCCGACGAGAAGAGAGCATCGGGAGGTGTTCTCAGAGAACCTACAATTGGCGTTTATCTCCTGCAGGGTCCTCCTGGCCCAGTGGGCCCGTCGGGGAAAGAGGGGAACCCTGGGCCGCTGGGCCCCATCGGGCCTCCTGGCGTGCGAGGCAGCATCGGGGAGGCGGGCCCCGAGGTAAGTGCCGGGCTTGCTGCCCCGGCTCTGCCATCCTCCCGGCCTGGCTCCTGGCCAAGCACCGCGGGCGGCCGCTGGCCCGGGACAGATGGGGCTTGGAACAACCTGCACGTCACCCAGCGCTTGTCTAGAGCACAGTGGTACCTCAAGATACGAGTTTAATCCGTTCCGTCACCTTGAGGCGTGGGAAACTATGAGACGCTCGAGTCGCGGTAAACGGGTGGGCCGTGTGCAGCCGGCCGATCCGCGCGATGACTCCCATCTCAACTGTTGCTCGTATTTCAAAGCAAAAATCGCTCGCTCGACAGCTTGTATCTCAAAAATCTCGCATGTTAGGGCACACTCGTATCTCGAGGTACCACTGTAGTGAATGTTGCGGCTTTCTTTACCCCGGGGGGTGCTGGGGAGTCGGTGAAAGCATGGGCCCCGCTGAGGCCCAGGCCTGTGTCACTCTGGGGTTTGGGGAGAAGGCCTTCCCCTGCGGGCAGTGTGCTGAGTGCCAGGGCGAGGAGTGTGATGACCTCGTTCATGAGGAGGCAGCGAGGGGAACGGTGTGGGGAGGGATTCAGTGACCATTCTCATCACCATGGTCCATAGCGTTGGCCTGAGGAGTAGGTAGACTCTGTAGACCAGCGGTTCTCAACCTTTTTTAATGCTGTGATCTTTTAATACAGCTCCTCATGGGGTGGTGACCCCCAATCGTAAAATTATTTTCGTTGCTACTTCATCACTGTCATTTTGCTACTGTGATGAACTGTAATGTACATATCTGTGTTTTCTGATGGTCTTAGGCTCTACAGCAGCGGTTCTCAACTTGTGGGTCGCGACCTACAGGTTGAAAACTGCTAGCAAGGTCACCTAAGACCATCGGAAAACATATTTACCTTATGATTTATTAACAGTAGCAAGAGTCCAGTGATGAAGTAGCAACAGAAATAATTTTAAGATCGGGGTCACCACAACATGGGGGGCTGTATTAAAAGGTCACAGCATTAAAAAAGGTTGAGAACCACTGCTGTAGACTCTGGCTTCCTGGGTCTTAGGGAACCTTCTCGGGTCTTTGGGGATCCTCCTCATCCCTCTTCCTCTTCAATCTGCTTTACTGTCTCTCTATTCTGTCTCTGCTCCTCACTGGCCGCTAAGCTGAACATTTACTAGTTATTTTATGAAACGGAAATCCTCTGTGTCCCACGGTCAAGGGGAACATCCCCTGTGACCTCTCTGTGGGTGGAAAACAGCCGGCAGGCCCAGTCCTCTGACTGCCGTGGCCCTGGGTTGGCTGGCTTTTGCGGCTCACGCGTCCTCGATGGGAAAGCCTCCTGAGGTGGGGGTGAAAGGAACTCGGGGACATGATACCATCGTGAAGGGGAACCCGCAGATTCCCCAGGCTCCGGGGGAGGAGAGGTCGAGGCAGCTTGCCCAGAGCAGTCCTCCGGGCAGACTCCGGCCTTGTGGCCAGGCCGAAGGTGACCGCACAGCTTCCAGCTTCTCGCTGGCTCTCTGGTGACGGGAAGAACTGAAGAGCCCACCAGCGTGGCTCAGGGGTGGAGCATCGACCTATGAACCAGGAGGTCACAGTTTGATTCCCAGTCAGGGCACAGGCCTGGGTTGCAAGCTGGATCCCCAGTGGGGGGCGTGCAGGAGGCAGCTGGTCCATGATTCTCTCTCCTCCTGGATGCTTCTCTCTCTCTCTCTCTTCTCTCCTTTTCCCTCTGAAATCAATGAAAATATATGAAAAAAGGGCTAAAGAGAACATTCTTAGGTTTTGTTTAGGACACAGAACTTTGATCTACACATTGGTTGGGACACTTAAAAGACCTCCCGGCCTTCCTGCTATTTGAGAGTCGGGAATAGTTGTCTGTGGGTGCTTGTTGGGGACATTTGCTGGGCACTGACGTGTAACTGCATAGAACCGGGACCCCCAGCTCCGCTGCATTCACCATTGGCGTCTGTTGTAAAACGCGGGGAGACACTGCGGTGTGGCTCGCCCCCAGTCGTCTGGAAACGCGTGTCCGTGTCTGCATAATTTCCATAAAATAGGTTGCATCTCCAAGGCAAACATCAGCGCGCAGGCCTGGTGCTTGGGTCTCGCTGTAGCTCAGATGCCGACTGGCAGGCATGTGTCCTGGGAGGTAGCTCCACATGGTCTCGCCCTCGGGGTGCCAGGCGGCGGGCGGAGCCATCAGGTTAAAGGGCGCGACGCCAGGTCCCAGTGCCACCAGGCCGGTGTGGGCTGTACCGCCCTGGGCATGGGTCCCAGCGGTGACATGGGCCCGACGAGAAACGGAGGCAAGTAAGCGTGTCCGTGTCTCCCCGACGTTCCTCCCCTCCAGGGCCCTCCGGGCGAGCCGGGGCCACCAGGCCCCCCGGGACCCCCCGGCCACCTCACAGCCGCCCTGGGCGACATCCTGGGCCACTACGACGAGAGCATGCCAGACCCCCTGCCCGAGTTCACGGAAGACGAAGCGGCCCCTGACGACAAGAACAAGACGGACCCTGGCGTCCACGCCACCCTCAAGTCCCTCAGCAGCCAGATCGAGACCATGCGCAGCCCCGACGGCTCCAAGAAGCACCCGGCCCGCACCTGCGACGACCTGAAGCTCTGCCACTCGGCGAAGCACAGTGGTGAGCGCACCTCATGTTTCTGACCGTGTGCGCTCCCTGCACCCCGGCCGCGTGCCACTGGCTGCCCCCCGGGAGTGCGTGGTGGTGCCCGAGAGAGGACACGGTCACCGTACCACGGAGTTTGTGGTTAGCAGGGGGACAGTCAGTGATGTGAAGAACAGTGGGGTGAAGTGATGAACATGGAGAGAGAAAGCATCCTATTAGCACTCTCATTTTATCCTGAAGCCTTAGCAATGGGTAATTTTGCGGTGATATGACATAGAGAATACAGTGGTACCTCGAGATACGAGTGCCCTAACATACGAGATTTTTGAGATACGAGCTGTCGAGCAAGCGATTTTTGCTTTGAAATACGAGCAACAGTTGAGATAGGAGTCATCGCATGGATAGGCCGGCTGCACACGACCCACCAGTTTACTGGAACTCGAGCATCTCATAGTTTCCCACACCTCAAGGGTACGGGAACGAATTAAACTCGTATCTCGAGGAACCACTGTACTTGCTGAAACAAGGTTGGCACTGACTTACCTCCATGGCTTCTCGGGGATTTAATACGCTCTTATATATCCAGAGTAGACTAAAGCTTATCTTATTTCCCAAGCTCACTTGACAGTGAAACACCTTGCATGCCGTTGAATGTTGTATAAATACAGCGTTGAGACTCCCTGCCGGCAGGGTTACATGTTAATACAGCGGGTTTTGGAGTTCCGTAGCCTTTCTGTCCTCTTTGTGTAAGCCATGCCTTCAGTTGGCAGCCTTCTGTCACTTCGATTAATTGATCAGACCTGGAGAGAAGGGACTCTGGGACAGAAGCAGCAGCTGTGACATGCGTAATGGCGCCGGTTAACTCTGCAGTGACGTTGACAGGGAGAGCTACAACGATGGGTGAGGACTAGGCAGTTTCATTCTCGGCGCTAGACTTGTCCGCCACCACTGTCTCTACATTTCATTTAAAATGCCGTTTTTCGTACATATTATATATACACGCATTTATAAGCGTACATACACACCAATAGATGCACAGATACATGCTTGGTTGTGTATTTGCCTGCATGTCCAGCACCAAGCACTAACTTGGTATAACCTATTTCAGGTATCTCTCAGATATAATACAGATCGATTCTAACTGGCCCAGTGAAATAATTTATAACAAAAGGTATGCTAATTAGATTGGGTTGACCGGACATCTTCCAGTCCTCCTGCCTTCATTCCGGACAAAGCCATGGTGGCAGGGGCCGAGGCAGAGGCAGTTAGGGGTGATCAGACCGGCAGGGGAGGGCATTAGGGGCTATTAGGCAGATAAGCAGTGGGATTAGGGGAGATAAGGCAGGCAGGCAAGCAGGTGAGCGGTTAGGAGTCATCAGGCCCAAAGGGAGGGATGTCCTAAACCAGCAATCGGATATCCCCCGAGGGTCCCAAATTGGAGAGGATGCAGGTGCACCGGGCCTCTAGCCATTTATAACATTTGAACCACAGTGTGACTCATATACTTACTTTATTGATAGTTTTGGCAATACATGACTCTCATCCTGTTTGAAATTCACTCTCCTTCACAAATGCATTTATCTTGGAAAACAGGTGAGTACTGGATTGACCCTAACCAGGGGTCAGTGGAAGACGCCATCAAGGTCTTCTGCAACATGGAGACGGGAGAGACGTGCATCCCAGCCAACCCGGCGAGCATCCCCCGGAAAACCTGGTGGACCAGCAAGTCGCCGGACCACAAGCCTGTCTGGTACGGCCTGGACATGAACAGGGGAGCGCAGGTAATCGCAGCTGCATGCTGAGGGTCGTCTGTCTGCGTCTCCTTCTTCATGGTGCCTTACTGTTTCTCCAGGGCGATGCCACTGTGTTTTGACCATATTTATTTTACCACGCGAATTCTAGATTCATGTGTTCTCATCAGTTGCCGCTGCTGTGTCAATGCATAAACAAAGCTTTAGTATGAATTAAATGAACGTAAATTTCGCATGATGGATTTCTCCATGGGTGGGATGCGGGAAGTAATTGCTTTTAGTGTGAGTTCCTATAGCACACGCTGCACTGCCTGTGAGGCATTCGGGAAGGGTTCTGGCCCCAGAATAACAGGAGACCTAGGTGATTGCCGTCTGGCTGTCCTACTGAGGTGGAGACAGCTGGACACATCCTCACATTCCACCACCTCAGGCTCCCATTGCGCAGTGTGGGTGATATTTACTTCGTAGTCTTTGTGTGAATATAATGTGCTTCCTCTAGTACCCAGTACACGGTAAGTTATCTATAATAATACAAGCATAATATGCTAATTAGACTGGGAGACCTTTCGGACAAAGCCATGGTGGCAGGGACGAGGCAGAAGTGGTTAGGGGCGATCAGGCCAGGAGGGGAGAGCAGTTGGGGGTGATCAGGCTGGCAGAGGTGGGCAGTTGGGGGCAAGCAGGCCAGCAGGGGGACAAATGGGAGAAAGCAGACCAGCAGTGGGGAGGCAGTTGGGGCATTCAGGCTGGCAGGGGGAGGGGGCAGTTGGGGCAAGCAGGCCAGCACGTGGGGGGGCAGTTGGGAGTGAGGAGGCCAACTGGGGACAGTTGAGGGTGAGCAGGCCAGCAGGCAGAGTGGTTAGGGGCGATCAGGCAGGCAGGTGAGCAGTTAGGAGCCAGCGGTCCTGGATTGTGAGAGGGATGTTCAACTGCCAGTTTAGGCCCTGGGGGATCAGGCCTAAACCAGCAGTTGGACATCCCCTGAGGGGTCCCAGATGGAGAGGGTACAGGCCTGGCTGAGGGACACTGCCCTCCTGCCACCACTAGACTATAATAATAAAAGCATAATATGCTAATGAGAATGGATATCCTTCCGGACAACCTTCTGGATGAAGCCAGGGCTACGAGGAAAGCCCAGGTCCCGGGTGCTCACCAGCGGCTGGAGGGAAGCCCGGCTCCCGGGTGCCAAAGGGAATCCAGTGCCAGCAGCCGGGGAAGGAAGGCCTCCTCTTGCATGAATTTCATGCACCGGGCCGCTAGTAAATACATATTACATAGTTACTATAAGTGTTCATGTAATTAAATGACTATACATGTGGCATTACTTCAACTTAATGTATTTTCATAGTGATATGAAGTCTATTAGTATTTTCTGAGGATATGCTTCTTTTATGGCCTGGCATTTAGAATCTCAACCGGCCTCGCCACTTCCGATCGCAACATGAGCATTTCCTTCTGGATCTCTTTACGGCACCCTGGCTCAGAAATGCCCTCTCCTCTACTCCTGCTCTCTCCTCGGAACTCATGTCCATAATAAACATAATGTGAGCTTATTTTGGGCGTGAGTGATTTATATCAGAATCTACCATTATTTCATGGGCAGAAAAAGTACCCAACTGAAAGATAATTCAGTGACTATAATATTATGTAAAGAGCTCAAAAGGGAGCATTGAAAAGACTCCTCAAAGTAGAAGATGAATAAGAAAGAGCCTGTAGGAAATTATTTATATTACTTGTTTTTTGTTAGCTAATGAAAAACTTGTAATGCATATTTCCTACAATGACTAACAGTTGGGTTAAGAATATTTTGTACTGCCATAGCTGGTAGAGTGTTGGCCCTGGCACCAAAGGGTCCCTGGTTTGATTCTGGTCAAGGGCATGTCCCTTGAATGCAGGCTCAATCCCCGGCCCAGGTCAGGGCCCAAGCAGGAGGCAACCAATCGATGTGTCTCTCTCACATTGATGTTTCTCTCTCTGTCTCCCCCACTCCTTTCCACTATCTCTGAACATCAGTGAAAAAATACCCTCAGGTGAGGAGTACCAACACCAGAAGTACTTTATACAAAGAGTTAACGCCTAAATCTTAATGTGATCAGCAATAAGAACAACGAGTTATTTTTGGTGCATGATTAAGTATCCAAGCCGATGTTCAAGTACATAACTTATTTTAAAAAATAATCTTCCAGAGATTTAAAAATACATAAGCTTTCTCTGATGAGTGTAATTATCACTGGTTTCTTCATCTGCTGTTTTGGGGAGTAAGGACCGAGGTTTTTACTTATGAATACTCATAAACATTTTAAGGTACTTTTTTAAAAGTAGGATGTTCTATTACATGACAGAATGAAAGTAATACCCTTCAAAATTGATTTACATACAAGTTTGTAATCAACATACACACACATTCTCTCTCTCCTCTCTCTATCTCTCACACACACATTCTCTCTCTGTCACACATATACACACTTTCTCTCTCTTACACACACACATTCTCTCTCTTTCTCTCTCATACACACACACACACACACACACACACACACACATTCTCTCTCTCTCTCACACACACACATTCTCTCTCACACATACACATACTTTCTCACACATACACACACTTTCTCTCTCACACATACACACACACACACTTTCTCTCTCACACATACACACACACACACTTTCTCTCTCTCAAACACATATTCTTTCTCTCTCTCTCTCTCTCTCTCTCTCTCTCTCTCTCTCACACACACACACACACACACACACACACACCCTCATACACGGCACTGTGAAGCCCTCAGAACCGCGGGTAGCAATCCTCTCTCTGTCTCTAGTTTGCTTACGGAGACCACCAGTCACCCAACGCAGCCATCACCCAGATGACCTTCCTGCGCCTCTTATCGAAAGAAGCGTCGCAGAACATCACCTACGTCTGCAAGAACAGCGTGGGCTACATGGACCACCAAGCGCAGAACCTCAAGAAGGCCGTGGTCCTGAAAGGGTCCAATGATCTGGACATCAGAGCGGAAGGAAACGTCAGATTCAGATACATCGTCCTTGAAGACACTTGCTCTGTAAGTACCTTCGTGCTCGGCTGGTCTGCTGAGAGAACACGCTCACTGTTGTTAAAAACGCTGCTATGGCCCCGGAGGGAGGGACAGTGGTACCCCGTGTGTAGACACAGCATCTGTCCATCATGGTTCCTGAGGGAAGACTGGAATGCGTGCTAGGACAGGAGGCAGGGATCACACGCGTCTTAATCCGAACAGTAAGGGCAGGTTGGCTCTTTGGAACCTGACCCAGCTCCTCTGCAGGTCACTTTTCTGAATCTCAGGCTCATGCTTACACTCTCTTGATTCTAAAACGTATAACCCATCTGAGGTGGGTTCTGTTTGTTGCTGATTTGTAGGTCTCCCTACTTGCATATGTAGATATGGAAAAGGAAAACACTTGGTGATGAATCATAGTTGCATGTGAAAAGCGAACAGGTCTTCATAACTCATGTTGTCGGTGCCCATTCGGGGCGTTTGAGGGGGACAGAGGGAGCCTCCTGGGTTCGAAGCTGGAAGCGCCGTCCCCCAGGTCTGCCCCCCCACTTGCTGGCTGCGCTTTGAGCTCTGGGAACATTGCTTTGGCCTTATAGGCTAGGACAGCCGTCTAGCGTCTCTGCAATCCTTCGTCCTCACCGCGGTTAACCCGCTGCGCCCTCTCCTCCTAGAAACGGAACGGCAACGTGGGCAAGACGGTCTTCGAGTACAGAACGCAGAACGTGGCGCGCCTGCCCATCGTGGACCTGGCCCCTGTGGACGTGGGCGGCACAGACCAGGAGTTCGGCATCGAGATCGGGCCCGTCTGCTTCGTGTGAAGCCGCCGCGGTCCGTCGGCAGCGAGCAACACCCTCTCCGTCCCCGGCGCCCCGGTCACGAGAAGCTGGCCCGTGTGAAGCTGATCCTGAGACTCTTGAAGTAGCGGCTGGCTGCGGCCCGCGTT
Organism: Lasiurus cinereus; assembly: GCA_011751065.1. Taxonomy (NCBI): domain Eukaryota; kingdom Metazoa; phylum Chordata; class Mammalia; order Chiroptera; family Vespertilionidae; genus Lasiurus; species Lasiurus cinereus. The sequence goes on from JAAGEH010000355.1 coordinate 95,266, forward strand.
GTACATACGGTCTCCCGTGCCTCCAGAATATTTATTTTACTTACCGTCCTCCGTGCCCGTTGAGCTAAAACGTTTTTCAGTGCCGAAGTGTAGGGTTAGGATGACCAATGACAATGACCACCTTTGCCAAAAAGTAAACAGATTGAATGCCTAAAGCCTTTGTTTTCTTCAGTTTCTTTCCAATGTCCCGAAGGAGTTGCTTAGTATTTATGAGAACATTCTTCTTCTTCCTGGCAGGTAGCCGAGAGAGTGGGGTCTGTAAAAGCACAGCGCATGTGTATTCCTCTGGCCGCAGCTTGAGAAATAGGAGATAGTGCCTTTTTTGTGTCCGCTCGGACCCAGATGAGCCATTCAAAGTGAAGTCAAAAAGTTTGCCCTTGTGATCGAAAACCCTCCTGCGTGTCTTGATATTGTAGAACTATCAGAGAGACTCTTTAAAGAGAATTTTGGGGAAAAAAAAATAGGTCCTCGCTGTCTTAAATGGACTTTTGAAATAATATATATACCCAGTGAAATTTCTTGAGAACAAAGTGAACTTAGATTTTTATAAAGGGTGGTACGTGAACTTAGATGTTTCTCCTCATTCAAATTCAAAGATAATTGCTCTCTGTTGACATAGTCTATTAATACAGCTGGGAGTTAACTGAGTCAGCCATTGAGTGCAGCACTTCCTTGTTTCAGAAGACATTGAATGCAGACATCCCCACATCCAGCCTTCTAAACAGGCCCAGGACCAAGGCTGAGCATCTTCCGATGACCACACCATCAGCCCGGAGCCTGCAGCGAGGAAAAGCATCAGACACCCAGCTCTGGAGCTGACTCAGCAGATGTGACGATTGGCAATAGAACATCTGGCCTTTGAACTCTCCGAGGAAACGCGACCAACGTGTCTTAGCCTGAGCTACCTCATCTCTAGAAGCTGGGATGGACTTACCGTTCTTGTTTATATTTTAGATACCAAAGGGTGCTATGCTTCTGTTATTATTCCAAGACTGGAGACAGGCAGGGCTGAAATGTGTTAACTATTTTCCCTCTAATGATGGTGCTAAAATCCCTTCTATAAAATTCTTTACAAATAAAGATGGTTTCATCGGTGCCGTTTGTGAAAGCGTGAGACTCGCCCGTTCCTGACAGAGGGGCCGCCGCTCCGTGCCCTCCCGCTGTCCACCTGCCACGCTGTATCCCGGAGTGTCTGTAACCTGCCGGCTTCTGGCGTCCGAGCATGCAGGGCCCCTGTGTCTCAAGGTTGCTGTTTTCCCTTCATTGCATTTTGTTGGCTCCATTTGAATTTTTTTCTTTAACCATAAACAGCTGGGACCACCCCAAAGGACAAACCATGCCCACAACTGTAGTCATGTATCTGCACAGCCTCCAATTAAATGCACGCTTTTGTCATGCCAATGGTTTTCGTTTTGTGGAATTCCTTTGGGCGTATTAGACCCACTTCATTTCCAACAGCGGGGAGAAGGATGCTGCGGCCTTCTTTGCTCACTGTTTGTTTAAAAAGTAAGTCGACAAATACCTTCCACCGAGTGTACGCTGGCTCTTAGGTGACAGTCAAGTGGCAGGGTCACTTAAGAAGGGAAACGTGACACTAATTGTCACTGTCTGTGCCCCTAAAGCTCTCAGGGTGATATTACTGACAAAAAGAGAAAAGCAACTGGTTTTCCATGGTTGAAAAAACTGGGATAATAAAACACAGGTCTCAAAGTGTGTCGCATCTGAATGTAGCTTAACGTTCTCAGAGTTTTATGCCAATATTTCTTTAACAACATTGTTTTTCCCCAAATTGGTTTTGACTTGTGACCTCCATCTTGCATTTGAATGTTTATATCCCTGAAGACATTTGTGAGTTTGCATTAAAGCTTCTTTCCAGTCCAACCTAGACAGGTGGTCAAGTTCAGATAGATGAGCCAGAAGCATGCGGTGATTCTCTTAGGTCAAAAACACAATCTCCACATATAGAAATTCTAGTTTGTCCTTGGAACTCGGGAATGTTTAACAAATAAAAGGCAGTTCCAGAGGCCCGTGGATTTCTTGTCTGAGTTCTAGATTCACAGGTCCCATTAGACCAGTAGACTGCGTTCCCTGCATGGCCAACAGACACCTCCAACGCCATGTGACCAAAAGCAAAACAATCTACTACGTTTGGGAGGATGGTGACACTCATTTATTATTTATTAAAAAACACAAACGGGAATCTCCCAAATCAACAGAAACGATGAAAAAGGATAAAAATAGCCAAGAAGGCATAAACAATGCCGAAAAATTCCCTGATGGGTAACACAAAATTTGGCAAATTACGGCCAGGTTCCATCTAACTTATTCCCGATCGAAAAGAGATGCAAAAATTATAGACCACATCCCTTCTCAGGAGAATGGCGTTTATATAGCAGAAAGCAAGTGAAAAAGATCTGGAGAGATTAAATGATTCTAACTACTGCACCAAGAGTCTCTGCCCCACTGAATAAAGAGCATCGAGCACAGGTCTTTTCTTTGAAATTAGGAAGAAAAAGCAAATTGGGATCTGAGGTCTAACAGCAATGATGCTTCCATGGAAACCAATAGCCTAGAGAGCTTATAGGGCATGGCAGTAAGTTGATTATTATTTTTTAAAAAATCAGAATGGCTGGTGCCCCCAAGCTCAGCTTTCCTTTCAGCTTTCCTCTCAGCCTCCTTTATCAGTGCATCGTTTTATACAATATTGACGTGTCTGCATTCTCCAGGGACCCGTCTTCTCTTTATCTTCACACTCAGTACTCTCTCGCCACCGGCCTTCTCCATGCCCATGGCTTTAACTGCTGTCTATCTAGCAAAAGCTTCAAATGCGTGGACACGGTCCAGCTCTCTCCTTGGAGCTCAGGAAATGCGTGTACACATGTCTCACCATCTTCACTGGCTTCAGAGGCACCTGTAAGTCAAAACGCTCAGGAAAATTCACATTTCTCTCTCAGAGCTGACTGACGGTCTGTGAGTCCTCTTCCAGGCAATAGCCTCCTCCTCGTCCATCCATTTAGGCCAAGGCCGGAAGTGAGACTTGGCCCCTCTCTCTCCCTCACAGGCCAGAATCCTGGCACGGCTCTGCATTTTGAGTTCTGCCTCCTCAGTGTTCGTGAAGGCCATACCCTTCTCTCCATTTCTGCTGCCGCTGTCCTAGTCCGAATTCTCATTGCTCCTCACCTGGGCTCCTTCCCCAGCCTGCGAGTAGGCTCCCATTCCCCTCCTCCTCCTCCTCCTCCTCCTCCTCCTTCTCCTCCTCCTCCTCTTCCTCCTCCTCCTCCTTCTTCCTCTTCCTCTTCCTCTTCCTCCTCTTCCTCTTCTTCTTCCTCTTCCTCCTCTTCTTCCTCTTCTTCCTCTTCCTCCTCTTCTTCCTCTTCCTCCTCTTCTTCCTCTTCTTCCTCCTCTTCTTCTTCCTCTTCTTCTTCTTCTTCCTCTTCTTCTTCTTCTTCTTCCTCTTCTTCTCCTCCTCCTGCTCCTCCTCCTCCTCCTCCTCCTCCTTCTTCCTTCTTCCTTCTTCTTCCTTCTTCTTCCTTTTCTTCTTCTTTCTTCTTCTTCTTCTTCCCATGAGGACCAGAGGAGATTTGGAATGTGAATCTGAACATCTCACCAGATTCCACCCCACAAGCCAACACACCACATAGGCAAGACAGCTTAAAAGCTTCAGTGGGGTCTTCTAGGATGAAGCCAAGCATCCTGAAGCTCTATGAAGCTCTGGTAGGACCTGAGCCCCGCCTCCTCCTCATGCTGTGTTTTCCCACCATCCTCTCTGCTCCACACAATGGACGTCTGTCTCATCTCCTAAGAGCCGGTCAGATTCCACTCCTGTCAGAGACCGGGTGCACGTGTTTTCCTTTGCCCTGTTTGCTGGCCCTCAATGCGGCCTGCTCAGTGCCGCCTCCTCACAAAACCCTTCCAGTCCCCACGCCTTCCGCTAGCCCAGGCTGGCAGCCCCTGTTGTAAAGTTTCTCGGCGGCTGTGCTTGTCTTACATCCTCCGATGCTTCCCACAGCTGTAGGATCACGTGTTTACTTCCACTCTTCTCTGTGAATCGTGTTTGTAACAAGGCAAGCCTGTTTACAAGGTTCCAACATACTGCTTGTTATTTGTGTTTGTTCAAAAGACATTTAAGCCGAAACCGGTTTGGTTCAGTGAGTAGAGTGTCAGCCTGCGGACCGCAAGGTCCCAGGTTCGATTCCGGTCAAGGGCATGTATCCTGGTTGTGGGCACATCCCCAGTGGGGGGCGTGCAGGAGGCAGCTGATAGATGTCTCTCTCTCTCATCGGTGTTTCTAACTCTCTAACCCTCTCCCTTTCTGTCTGTAAAAAAATCAATAAAATATATTTTAAAGGAAAAGACATTTAATAAGTGAATTATGAGAAGTTACACACCATATTTTCCGGTGTATAAGACGACTCCCAACTTTTCCAGTTAAAGCATAGAGTTTGGGATATAACCGCCCTATAAGACGACACTCAGCATATAAGATGACCACAGACTGTGGAATCTCGGAGGGCCGGTGGGGGAGGATGGGTCGGTGGAAGGGGTCAACCAAAGAACTGGTGTGCATCACCCGTGGACACAGACACTAGGGTAGTGCAGGAGGGTGGAGGGGGAGGAGGCTAGAAGAGGTCAGTGGGGGGAAAGAGGGACATATGTGATACTTGCAACAGTGAAGATGAAAAAGAAGTAAGAATATCATAGATGAAATGATTCTATTCACAGTGACAACAGCAGCACACAACACTAAGTTCTATGTAGGAAAAGAAATCTGTAGAACCTGACTGAAAAACCTGTAGCATTTAGACATATATAAGAAGATAAAAAATGGGACTAAGTGTGCCTATTGTCACAGGAGAAGCTCAATATTTGAAAAATGCAATTATTTTTTTCTAAATTAATACATAAATTAATAATTCCTTCCCTATAGCATTTAAAAAATATGGTATGTGACAAAATCACTCTAAAGCTCATTGGAATAAAAAATATGCAAGAAAAGTGATAAAGGAATCGCCCCCTCAAAAAAACACACCAAAACACACAATAAAATCTCCCAAACCCCCAAAATGGTGAGTTAAGATGGGTCACTGGCCCATGTAGATATAAAAAATAATTAAAAAGCTACTTCCCATGGTAAAAGAAGAGTATTTAGAAACAAATTCATGTGCCTGTCTTAGAGTTTAATATGTAATTACATTAATTCTCATTTACTTAGTAAACGGTAGTACAGAAACATATAGGTATTTATCGTTTTAAAGCATGTTTCCTTTCTTAACATTTATACCCAAACCTTTCCCAAATGGACTCAATATTTCAATTTTTTAAAAAAACCTCTCAATATATTAGCATAAACTATTTTGAGTAGTTTCATAATCTTGGAATGGGAATGAAAATCAATATGAAATTTATAATATAAAAAGTTGGAAGATTATATTCTAAAATATATTTTTTAAATATATATTATAACACTCTTAATAAGCATGCTTGCAACCAGGCTCACGCTGGGAAAATTTTTGTCATAAAATATGACAGAAAAGATTTAATATACTTTACCTTAGGAAGCAGTAAGAAAGAAACGAAACATGCAAACCCGTGAGGTAGATAACTCACAAAAGCCATAACATAAATGCCAATAAACATGTGGAAGACATTTATAGAAATAAAAAGTGCAGCTGAGTCAATAAGATGCCAAATGTTATCGTAACTGGGCGGATATTAAAATGCCGGGTTTTATTAGGTGTGAGAGAAAATGCAGAGAAATACTCACACGTGCTTTTCTGTCTGTTTCCCCAGTGGATACTGAAAGTATAGTTCACGTCCTTTATGCGGAGTTCCTGGAAAGGTGAGCAGGTGGTGTGGGGGTGGGAGAAAGAGCGGGGTGCACTGGGGTATCTTTCAGGACCCTCAGTTTTACTGGATGACAAGTAACAAATACCATTTGCAAAAAAATGCAAATAATACCTAGAGTAAAACTTACAACCCACACGACAAGATCAGTTCCACGGTGGTGGTGGCAGATCGCTTTGGACTGTCGCTCAGGGATCTGTGGCAGGTGTGTGTTCCGGGCGTGTCTTTGAGGTCAGGATGCTGCTGTTCTTTATTTGGGAGGTACAAGGACCACCCAGGCAATGCCCCATAAGGCCCTCCAGGCCTGGCATGCTGTTTCCACCACGTGGTGGGTGACATGTCACACATCAACTGGATTGAATGACGCAGGGCGATGGCCAGGCTTCATGGAGTCTGCACAGTGGGACCACCGAGTCATTGGGCCGAGGCTGGGCTGGGGAGAGGAGGGGGACCCCCTGAGAATGGCTTTTCTTGGTGAATCTGAGGGATAAAGACCATGTCGAGTGGTGGAGGCCAAGCAGGCATGAAGGCTTGGGTTCTTAGGGCTAGTCTGGGCACCCCAATGTGGCTGGGGTTTGGGGGAGAGAAATGAATGGAATAGAAGTGATAAGATGAAGGCACTTTTCGGTCCAGCTAAAGAGGTGGAAGTTATTCTGAAGGAGTGTTTTTTTAGGAAACTAGTGTTGGTTTTCAGCTGGGAGCGTACCCATACCTTCTGGAAGACGTCGGAGCTGTGTGAGCAAGGTGCTTTCGGTTATCGTAAAAGCTGGGAAGTATCCTAGGCGTTTTGCGCAGGGGCCCGACAGGCTGAGTATCTTGTATTGCAGGTCAATCCCCTTGAAGTAAATCTGAACCGTTCAAACGATCCACGGAGCTCCATTTCCAAGTGCTGTGTTCAAAGCAAGACATGTGTCGGGTCTGCATATTAGACACACCGTCTTGGCAGCCACACGCGGGCGGAATGTTTCATGTGGGACTAGAACCGGAGGCGAGTTAGAGCGATGTTGGAAGAAAGACACGGGAGCGAGTCCAGGCCGGGGAGGATGGAGGCAGAGGGATGGAGCCGTGAATTCATCCCAACCTTCGCCCTGAAGACCAGGCCCTCTCCTCCAACCACTGCAAGGGGCAGAGGCCCAGTCCCACCTGCCTGTGCTTCCTCCACAGCCCCCCCTCCCTGGCCTGGCCCGGGCTGTCCCCCCAACCCCCGGCACTCCACTTGGGAAGGTTTGCTTGAGGAGATGTTTTAGAAACAGAATCACCAGAAAGTGATGGGAGAGTGAGGAGGCGAGGCAGCCAGAACCTTAGGCTTGTCCTTGGGTTGTGGCGGGGGAAGCTGGACGGAAGAATGAGGAATTCACTAGGAGACAAGGAATAGGGAGGGGGCAGGCTGGGGACACAGGCGATGTGCTGGTGGAACGTTTTCCTGGAGACAGGCTGGGCCCTCACAGGGATGTGGGAGCCCTCGCATCGAGGCTGGCGCTCGGGCAAGAACGGGCTCACCACGGAGAGTGTGAACGGTGGGTGGGGGGTGGGGACTGATGCCGGGGAGCCCTGAGATTGGGGGAGTTAGTTACAGAATCCGAGCTCTGGTTGTGAAAGGGAACCGCAAACTCTGGGAGAGAGAGTGGAAGCCGCCTCGGTTGCTGTCACACAGTTCACGGTCTGTTTGTCCACGTCGGTGACTGGACTCAAGAGGACCGGGAGACGCTGGCTCCTCGGCCCCTGGCCGACGATCACGGGAAGAAGACCCATAGGCGGGAACGCCAGGAGGGGGTGAAAGTTCTGGTGGGAAATCCACTTCAGCAAAGGCACCAGGGACACCGTTGTCACAGGGAACCCTGATGAGAAAGGTATCGACTTTAGCCCATCCTCTACAGTAGGTACAGCGGTACCTCGAGATACGAGTGCCCTAACATACGAGATTTTTGAGATACGAGCCGTCGAACGAGCGATTTTTGCTTTGAAATACGAGCAACATTTGAGATGGGAGTCATCGCGCGGATCGGCCGGCGGCCCACGACCCACCCGTTTACCGCGACGCGAGCGTCTCCTAGTTTCCCACGCCTCAAGGTGACGGAACGAATTAAACTCGTATCTCGAGGTACCACTGTACTTGCAGTTCTGTGCTTGATTTCTATGCCACTAACAAGCCTCTCAAATGCTTTAACTCACAATAACGCCTCACCACGTGACTGCCTTAGACGTCCAACAAAACGAACACCCCAAGATTCTCTTTGTGTTGAGCAAGCAGCGTGAGGGGTGCGTCCCGGGAACTCTGGTGTGTGAGCAGCGACGGTTACATGCCATCGAGCTGTAGGAAGCGGGCCTGCACACATGTGCACACAATGTGGACTCGCACGGAGATCACGGAGGAGGATGGGATGGCAGGGTCCCGTGAACCACTCTCCCAGTTGGGGGGAGCAGGGGGGAAGCCGCTCTGAGATGGGCCTCCTCCTGGAAGGCCGCTGGAGCCCGGAACGGTCACACTGTGAGCCACTCTCATGAAAAAAAAAATGCAGCAGAATCAAAGACATCTGCCGTCCACATGTCAGCCCGGAAGGTTCCAGAAGGAAGCTGCCGTCCCAGTTCCTGAGACACTGGCCCTGTCTCCGTGCCCCGCTGTGCTCTGCGGGCTCCGAGCATCAGCCGTGACCTCCAGCCCCTCCAATCAGAGCTCCCCTCCTTCCACTGACCGTCGGCAGGGGCTCAGACTCAAGACTCAGTTTGAAACTCGGACCCGCGTCCTTTCTCAACCTCCTTCTGCTCAGCTTCCTCTCTGCTCGGAGCCCCCAATTCATCCCAGCGAGTGGTTCTCAACCTTCCTCAGGCCGAGACCCTTGCCTACAGCTCCTCATGGGGTGGTGACCCCCAACCATGAAATGTTGCTACTGTGATGCATCGTGATGTCAATATCTGCATTTTCCGATGGTCTTAGGTGACCCCTGTGAAAGGGTCGTTCGACCCCCAAAGGGGTCGCGACCCACAGGCTGAGAACCGCTGATCACAGCCTTAACCCTAAAGACCAGGCCCCTCTCGTCCAACCACTGCCAGGGGCAGAGGCCCAGTCCTTCCTCCACCGCCCCCCTCCCAGGCCTGGCCCGGGCTGTCCCCCATCAGCCCCCCCACCTCTGGGGAAGGTTTGCTCGCTAATGATCTCCTCCAGAGCCAGATGATCTCATCGGCCATCTGCAGGGAGGAATTTCCAAACCGCCGCCAGCCGCCCTGACCCGGTCCTCCCGATCAGTCACACGCTGGGTCATGTTCGAGCATCTTCCAGAGCAGCCCAGCTGGTGGGGCTGCCACGTGGAGCGGGAGAGGCCGGGCGGGGGCCGGGCTTGCAAAACTTTCCACCCGCCTTCCCGGGAGCCGCCACCCGCCCGCTGTCCTCATGTTCCCCTCTTCACCCACTTTCCAGCGAGGGTGCCTCCGCGCTCTACTCTGTGTGCTTCCTTTCGTCTCGTTTTTGGGGAAAAAAAAGTGCTTTGATCCCTTGCCAGGGTTCTCTAGTCTTGGTTCCTCTCCCCGAGAATGGAGGCCATCTTCTCTCTTCCCACCATCAGGACCTCCTGGCTGCCTGCAACCCGACCCTGTCCCCCCACACAACCCCTGACCTTGAGCTCTCCTCAAGCAGCAGCATTCCAGGAGGTGACACACGTATGTGGCTCTACAGTGGGAAACACACACACACACACACACACACACACACACACCAAACAACACCTCTCGCCTTGCTGTTCTAAGCTCTCTGTACCCTCTATTGAAGCATCCGTCTTATAGAAAAACTGCTGTTTGAAATTTTAACCTTTGCTATTGGCTTCTGTAAATGTCTGCTTGCTTAAATCATAAGGAAAATGAGACTATTCTCACTCCAGAGAGACCATTAAACCTTCCCTGGACAAAATGATCAGGGCTGGCACCAGGCCAGGCCTTTGGTGGAGGTCTCAAGGCCTCAGCACCTAGGGGCCCTTTAAGAATGTGGAAAGGGGCGGGAAACATCCCATATTTGGGAGACAAAGAAGGTGAAAGCATATATATAGGGAAAATTTCTGCAGGCTGGGGCCCAGAATTTGAGAAATATTTTTCTCTGGACCCGCGCGTAATAAATGTAACTCCAAACTCTCTGAGCGTGGTTTGGTTATTCCGGTTCTCTGTAACACTATAACTCCAGTGTTATTTCTTACCCCCACTTCCCCCCAAATGGAACCCACGCTCCATCGGAAACGGGGCTCATTGAAATCGCCAAATATACCTCCCAACTCGGCGCCTCTTTCCTGCCAGCATTTCCTGCAGGCTCTATTCTCGCCCTGACAACGTTCTGTTCTGTGCCGTCTGCCTCAGACGCCACCATCCCCCCCGCACACTTTCTTGAGGCTCCCACGCGGACACGGTGGTCCCTTCCCCGCCTATCTAGTGTCTCGTCCCTCATGCCATTCCGTGGAGTCTCGTGCTGTGTTCGTGTCTACATCTCTACAGCGGCTCACTCCTCACTCTCCTTGGACCATCATGCCACGGACTGGGTTCTGAGATTGCGATGAACAGTGAACAGTGATGTTGCTGAACGGAAATGAATACAAGCAGGTGGTCTGAGGTCTTTGCCTTTCCACAGGCATGGGATAACCATTAACATTTCTCTCTCTCCTCTTTTCTTTTGTTTCTTAATTTGAAGTGGCTTTCCCCTTTTCCACTGACTACCTAAACTGGAACTCAAGTTTATCTTCTTAAAGCAGACTGTCCTGCCAAAACCGGTGTGGCTCCGTGGATAGAGCATCAGCCTGCCGACTGAAGGATCCCAGGCTCAATGCCAGTCAAGGGCATGTACCTTGGTTGCGGGCACAACCCCAGTGTGGGGCGTGCAGAGGCGGCTGATTGATGTCTCTCATTGATGTTTTAATTCTCTATCCCTCTCCCTTCCTCTCTGTGAAAAATCAATAAAATAGATTAAAAAAAAAAAAGAAGAAGACTTTCCTGACAATGAAATGACCAGCTCCTTGTCGGATCGCCGCGGTTCGCCAGCATATGTAACCGCTTCACTGTTCACCGTCTTGAATGCCTTCCGGCCGTTTCCTGCGGGTTCACCTTATCTAGTCCAAAAAGCACCTTCCTGCAGAGTAGCACCCCGGGCTGCACTTCCCTGGAGTGGTTAGAAAGCGCTGAGCATTGAGTAGGAGCTTGTGGTGGTCAGTGTGTTTGCCCCGCCCATATTTCCTCTTCACAGCCACACCACTGACCTGTCCCTCTCTGGGAATCGCTGTCCCGGTGGCTCAGAGGGAGGCCCTCTCTGAGCATGGCCCTCTGTCCCCAGCCCTGCCTCACTGACACCACCCCTTCCTCCAGGTTCTGGCCCACAGCTAGCACCTCCGAGGGACGGGCTTGGTGCTGGCCCCTGGGAATTACCCAACTCTGAGGGCATCTCAGCGCCAAGTTCTCATAGGACTGGCTGCAACCCCAGGGTCAGGGCATGAGGGTCAGCCTCTCTTCCATCCTTGACGCATCTCCCGAGTCAGCTCTCCACTAAATCTCCCGCCCACCATCTCCATCTGAGTCTGTTTCCAGGGAACCTCATCGAAGACGGGGCTTCCATCTTCTCATCTTCCTGCCCATCTGTTCAATGATGAAATGTCTCGCTTGCAAGGCGGCCGTCAGCGTATCATTGCTTTCACATCATCACCAAACTGGTATGAGCTACAACGATTCCCGTTTATGAAATTTATGGACCACCGCGGGTAGCCAGATTTCTGTTAACACGCATTATGGCAGATAAAGTCATAAGATGCCAAGTAATGCTGTGCATGTGAGTGAGACCACTCAAGGATTTTACAGTGAAATATGTTTCTGAACAGAGTTTAAGGACATGAGCAGAAAGATCATCACAGAAAAATTTGTTTAAACAATATTGGCGCTGGGTGGTATTTTTTTTCTCTATGGCATTTGGCTCAACACGCAACTCTGTATAAGACTTTTCTGGAAGCCTTACGTGAGGCAGGCTGGGGGACAGGAAGTGGGGGGAGAGATTTCATGTATGCTTTGTCATATAGAAAGTGTTCGCCAGGACTGCATCAAGCTCACTTTGTGAGTCATGACTGCATGGGGAGTTATGTCTGAAAGAAAAATAACTTTTCAGTTCATGACTCACTTTTTAAAATAAGCACATTCCTCTACGATAAGATCCAGACCAGCGCAATGTTAATGTGAACTAGATAAAAGTAAGTCAGCTTTGATGTGTTCTCTAACTTTGAAGCCATTACTTGAAAAGAAGTAGTTTCTTCTGTATTTTCCTATCACCAAAGTAAAAAATATGTTTTAGAGATAAAATAGTATCACATTAAGTGAAATAGGCAGCACACAGAACCGCATATGTAGTACTGTAGAGATTATGTTCAATTATCCAGAGAAGACTTTAAGGAGTTGTCCATGATGTGAGACGTGGAGAAGCCAGCTCTTGTCTTTCTGCATTTTTCCAAAGATGCCCTAATGACTACAAATTTCATCCCCAAGACACGAAATAAGCTTTATTTCAAACACAAAGTGAAAATCACTTTTGTTCAAGTGCCAGTTTGAAGGTGAAAGGGTTGTATTTATTTCTCTATCAAGCAAGATAATGATGTGGAATCTAAAGAACAAAATAAACGGAAGAACAAACTAGATCCAGAGGCATAGAGGCATGGAACGGACTGAGGAATCTCCAAGGGAAGGCAGGGGAGGGAAGAAATCAACCAAAGACCTTGTGTGCATCTGTGCATCACCCGTGGACACAGACAGTGGGTGGTGAGGCCTGGGGTGGGGCCTGGGGGTGAGCTAGAAGGGGTCAATGGGAGAAAAGGGGACTTGTCTCATCCTTTCAACAATGAGGATACACTTTTAAAAAGAGAGAACGGTGTGAGGAGATGACTGGGTTGGAGGATGGTGTTCCATCACTATTGGGCACCTACAGGACGAAGGAAGACTCAAACGTTACTTGGCCACCATTTTTCATTAGTGACCTTGGAATCACAACTGTATGCAAATTTGTCCTCCTAATGCCATCGTTCTAAAATTTACACAACACTCTTTTCACTTGGCCTCGAGGTCACTGCATTTTCCTTGTTTTCTTTTGTCCCTTCTCCTCTCTTACTTCTTCCTTATTTCACCAACCAACGCATATTGAAATACCCTGTGAGTTCAGCCTATTCATACTCTTGATGATCACATTTACTTGCATGGATTTAAAAGCCACACAGATTTTGAAACTTGTGTGTGTGTGTGTGTGTGTGTGTGTGTGTGTATTTCTCTGACTGGACATCTCTGACCTTCAGACTTGTATCAACCACAGCTCAGCAATGCCATCGGAGGCCCAGGAACTTTCCAGCTCCATTACTATCTTAGAGGGGCTGCATCATCCCTGCACCTCATTCCAGTGCACAGGAAAGTCTTGGGAAACGTCAGCAGGGTTTCAGTGAGGCCACAGAATCGGCGGGTCTCTGGTTCCATGCCATGCAGTCGTGATTTTATGAGTTATCTCCAGCAAGAGTGGTGACTGACGTTGTGGAAATAGATGGGAATGACAAAGAGAGGTATTAGGGTGACTGAGGCATTCTGGTGATCGGATAGCAAACAGTGATGGCTTAGAGAGGAATTGGCCTGCCAACGGGAGGAAACTCACTCAGACCAGATAGTTTCTCACTGCTTGCTGCACGTGGGAAGCCCAGTAAGTATCTGATGACTCCGTGGCTTACTAAATCAAGGCAGACTTACACGAATTGTGCTCCATGAATTAGCTCTGGTTATCTTGGAAGGGAATAATCAAAATCCCAGCTCAAGAGTCAGCATTCTGAATTCCTAGGAATCGGTGGTAATTTATAATTATCTTATATAATAAAAGGGTAATATGCAAATTGACCAGATGGGGGAATGACCAGTCACGATGACGTGCACTGACCACCAGGGGGCAGATGCTCAGCACAGGAGCTGCCCCAGGGCTGACGGCTGGCGAGTGCAGTGGAGGTGGCGGCAGCGCTAAGGATGTCCGACTGCCACTCATGTCCCCCGAGGGGTCCCGGACTGCTAAGGGGCACAGTCCAGGCTGAGGGCCTCCCCTCCCTCAAGTGCACGAATGTCATGCACTGGGCCTCTAGTTCTTTAACAACCCACTTCCCTCCCCGAGAAATTCATCTTCTTACTCCCTTCTGCACCACCAACAGGCAATTGGTTTTTTTTTTGTTTTTTTTTTTGAGGAAACAGTGAAATAACTACTTAGGCTGCTTGCTGTCATGGCCCCGGTTCTCAGCTCTGAAGTCAGAGTGTTTGGCCCAGTATCTTTCTAAAACTATATTTTTATAGAGTTCAGAGAGGCAGGGGAGAGAGAGAGAGGGAGAGAGACATAGAGACATCGACGATGAGAGAGAATCATTGATGGGCTGCCTCCCGCACTCTCTCTAATAGGGATGGAGCCCACACTGGGGCAGGTGCCCTGACTGGGAATCCAACTGTGACCTCCTGGTTCATAGGTCAAGGTTCAACCACTGAGCCACGATGGCTGGGCAGTTTGGGCTAAAATCTTAGCCCTCCTTCTTACTAACTAGGTGACCTTGGGTAATGTACCTCACGCCTCTTACTTTACATGGTTTCCCCAGGAAGCATCAGGGTGTGACCCTATTATAAATCTGGGGTAATGGTAGAGCATGGGGAGAACTGGTCGTTGCTGGCGGGCACCTTGCATCTCGAGAAAGGCAGCGCCCTCCTCAGGCGAGGGAGGAGGGGTCTTGTCTCGAAGGGCCAGAGAAGGGGAATGTGCCCAGGGCGGTGGGAAGAGACCTTTGCCATCCTCCACTCAAAGCGATGCGGCCTGAGTTTCTCCGTCAGGTGGCACCAAGCAGAGAATGGAAAATCCACCCAGATTCATGCTGAAGTCTCTCGATGAGTAGAATTAAGTGTACACTTGCTTTCTGTTGTCTGTATAAGTCGGTGAGTGTTAAGCATGTTCTTGTTTTTAGTTCAGCTCAGTGAGAGGAAAACCAGTGCTTTCCTCCTGCACCCGGAGCCTGGGAGTTGGGGCTTAAACTTGCCCTTTTCTGCCTGTGTTCACCCCACAGCTCCTCAGCTTCTCCGGAAACGGAGACAGTCCGTCATGGAGCAGAACCACTCAGCTGGCCTTCACTGGCCAGCCGGCCGAGTGGTCACAGATGACGGAGCCTCTCTCCATGGACCGCTGAATGCTCATCCCCAATGTAAACCGGATTTTTCTGCATTTGCCCCTAACCAGTACACATATTTGGTCCCACAGTCTTTCTCTTTTCCTGAAAGTATGCTCAGTGCAACCGCTATGTGCGCGGCGTGCAGGAGGCAGCCCGTCAATGGTTCGCTCTCCTCATTGATTTATCTCTCTCTCCCCCTTCCTCTTTGAAATCTATAAAAACATATTTTTTTCAATATATTTTATTGATTTTTCACAGAGAGGAAGGGAAAGGGATAGAAAGTCAGAAACATCAATGAGAGAGAGACATCGATCAGCCGCCTCCTGCACACCCCCCTACTGGGGATGTGCCTGCAACCAATGCACATGCCCTTGACTGGAATCGAACCTGGGACCCCTCAGTCCGCAGGCCGACGCTCTATCCACTGAGCCATACCGGTTTCGGCTATAAAAACATATTTTTAAGAGAGATATTGGGCTAAACAATCTGACTTCAGAGCTGATCACCTGGCCATGAGAGTAAGCAGCCTAAAGTAGTTATTTCACTGTTTCCTCAAAAGAAACCCAGTTGCCTGTTAGTGGTGCAGGAGGGAGCAAGAAAACGCATTTCTCGGGGAGGGAATGGGGTTATTAAAGAATAATTAGGAATTATCACCAATTCCTCATAAGCTGAGTTGGGATTTCGATTGTTCACTTCCAGGATAATCGGAGCCAATGCATGTAGCAGAATTCGTGTGAGTCTGCCTCGCCTTAGTGAGCCACGAAGTCACAGGTCCTTACTGGGCATCTGGGTGATTTTTATGTCCTGCCAGAGGTCAGGAAGGAGCAGCGGCATCCAACGAGCAGAGTGAGAAGAAGGCTGATGCCAGAGCCGTCTTCTAGTCCTGCCCAGAAGCACCTGGTGAACCCTTGGGGCTGGGCACCGTGCCATCTCAGGCTCTGCAGCCACACTGCCATAGACAGGTGCCCGCTGCCACCCTGCCTCCTGCCTGACCACCACCACTGTGGGCTCCTACCCTCCTCTCTTCTTTGCGCAGGTGGCAGAGTAACGGCCCCGAATGCGTCTGCTCCTTAACCCCGGGAACCTCTGCATGTGACATTCCGAGGGAAGGCAGGAAAGAACCGAGGTGGCCGGTAGAACCCAGGCCACTGACCAGCCCTAAGGTGGGGAGACTGTCCTGCCTTATTCAGACAGCCCGGGGCGATGGTACGGGCCCGTGTGAGTGGGAAGGGGCGGTGGGATAGCCGCTGTCAGTGTGGTGCCTTGTGCACAAGTCTTGGCCAGTCCTGGCCGGTGGAGAGCGTCGGCCTGCGGACTGAAGTGTCCCAGGTTTGATGCTGGTCAAGGGCACAAGCCCACGTTGCAGGCTTGGTCCCTAGTAGAGGGCGTGCAGGAGGCAGCTATCAATGATTCTTTCTCATCATTGATGTTTCTCTCTCTCTCCCTTCTTTTCTGAAATCAATAAAATATATATATTTAAAAGAAAAAGAAAGCCTTGACCAAAATATTCCTGGCTTTGCAAATGTCTCACATTAGAGCTCCAAGTAATTTAATGTTAACTCCTAATGCCGACTAGTTTTCTGCCTGCACCCCTCTGTGTATGTGCCTCTCTTAAACAATAGTAGAATACATAGTCTATTTAGGGGCTCTATCAGTATTTCTGGAGAGAGCCAGGAGAACCTGGTGACCTGTGTTGCCCCTAAATGTGGAGGGTAATTGGCTAAGAGTTGTGACATTTGACGGAGGGCATTTTTCTGTTTGAAGGGGTTGGTTTCATAAACCACGTACAGCCAGCCAACATCAAACCGGAAAGTCCGATGGGCAAGAACAGAGCATTTCCCTGGACGGCCAGGAAGAGAGTAAGCACGTGACGGGGCGAAGGGGCCGCTGATGGCGTGAGGTGGGTGGTGTGTCCTGGTGGCAGGGACACCCTGAACTTGCACTTATTTCTAATGTCAGTTTGCCAACCCTGCTTCCACCCTAAACATCACCAGCACCTCAGGGATGCCCTGATTTGTGACGTCACTGTTTCCAGGGTTCGACCCGGATAGACTCAATGCCTCTCGCTTTCCCTGTGCCTCGGTGCTGCCCCTGAATGTGATCTGAATATCTGCACTGTCCCCTCTCCCCCAACCCCTGGCCCTGCTCTCTGCTCTGACGTAGGTTGTATTAACTCCTATGTCTGAAGGTCACTGCACTATTAGACGTAGGTTAC
>JAAGEH010000355.1:122346-142760 GCA_011751065.1 Lasiurus cinereus
GGGGGGGACGCCCTCCCCCGAGGAGGAGCCAGGCGGCCTCACCCCGCAGGCCCCCCGTTGCGTGTGGGTGCGGGTGCCTCTCATTCACGGAGCCCTGGGATGACCTACCCTCTCTCCGGC
This sequence comes from Lasiurus cinereus, assembly GCA_011751065.1. Classification (NCBI taxonomy): domain Eukaryota; kingdom Metazoa; phylum Chordata; class Mammalia; order Chiroptera; family Vespertilionidae; genus Lasiurus; species Lasiurus cinereus. The sequence continues at coordinate 122,467 of JAAGEH010000355.1, forward strand.
GGCTCCCGGGAGCCCGTTGGAACCCGGCTCTCCTGGCGAACCGTCCTTGCCGTCTTCTCCCTTCGTGCCCGGGATGCCGGGGGCACCCGCTTCGCCCTGCGCAAAGACGCCCACAAAGGGGGTGCGTCAGAGGGCAGACAGACCGGGGCCTGCCCACTCCCCGCCCGCCCGGGCCATGCGGTCTAGAGGAGGAGGCCGCATCTGGGGGAGACACTTACGCGCTCCCCGCGGGGTCCAGGGTCTCCCTTGTTCCCGTTCTTGCCGGGTTCACCCTGCGGGGGACAACGTCTTGGTTTAAAAACGGGGGGCGGGTGGACAGAGGAGATCACCCCCCGTGACATTCCCTTATAGAAGGCGGGGAAGCAGCAGGGGTGCAGGGAGAATACGAAGGTGGCGTGTGCGGGGAGGAGAAAGCCACACCTCGCAGGCCCCACGGGGGAGAGGGACTTACGGCAGCACCTCGCTGGCCTGGAGCACCATTGGTCCCGGGCGGGCCTGGGGGGCCCCGGGCTCCGGACAGGCCGGGAGCCCCAGGAATGCCAGCGGGACCCTAGAAACAGCCCAAGAAGATCAGTCTTAGTCACCCTTGAACTTGCTCACCTTGACCAGCTCCCGTGAACATCACAGATGTCTGGTCTCGCCAAACAGCACGTGTGGGGGTGCGAGGAGGGAGAGGGGGCACCTTACCATTTCGCCTTTGCCACCGGGGCTCCCGTTGCTCCCAGCAGGGCCCTGGGTGGGGGGAAGGGGGGGAGAAGGCATGTTAGTGAGGACGCAAACAGCACGGATGCGGGGGACGTGGTTCACGGGTTTGCATGCTAAGCTGGGGGCGGTGGGTGTTGTGCTTCACAGAGATCAGGGGGTTCCTCCAGGTGTAACCCACACGTGAAACGTGGGCTCACGGTCACCAGCACCTGGGCGAACCACGGGGAACCTGCCCTCGTTCTAAACGACCGAGTCCACAGAGAAGAGGTTCCCTCTGGTTTCTTCTCTGAGTCTTTCATCGGTGATTGGATTGGGGCGTAGGCTCTGAAGTATCAGAAAACTACCCTATTTTCTCGCGTAGAAGGTGACTTTTTAACCCAGAAAAATCTTCTCGAAAGTCGGGGGTCGTCTTATATGCTGGGTGTCATCTTAAAGGGCAAGTATATCCCAAACTCTGTATTTTAACTGGAAAAGTTGGGTGTTGTCTTATACGCCGGGTGTCATCTTATAGAGCAAGTATATCCCAAACTCTACATTTTAAAGGGAAAAGTCGGGGGTCGTCTTATACGCCAGGTGTCATCTTATAGAGCAAGTATATCCCAAACTCTACATTTTAACGGGAAAAGTTGGGGGTCGTCTTATTCGCCGGAAAATACGGCAGCTTCAGGTTCACTGTGTGTCCCATAAACATTGCATTCGTCGATGCTAGAAGCGTGCAGGCCTCACCCACCGCCTGTCCGCACCAATCCAACTCACCTTCTTCACGGCAGACTTCCTGCCGAGCTCTAAGCAAGACCCCCCCGAGCCCCCAAAAGTAGTTCCCATGGCCAGCAGCCCCGGAATACACCTTCCATGAAGCTCCCCTCCCCCCTCCCTCCCCCCCCCCCGGCCCCGCCTTGGGCCGGGGTGTACGAACCGGCGGGCCTGGAGCACCAGCGTGTCCCTGAGGTCCAGGTTCTCCTCTCTGTCCAGGGGAGCCGTTGGAGCCGGGAGAGCCTGCGGGTCCGACTTCGCCCTGAGGGAGAGCCCCAGAGGTCAGTGCCCTGCCGCCTCCCCTCGTCCCCTCGCTCAGCCCGTTTCCGTTCCGCCCTCCCCGCACCCCTCTCTCCAGGCTGGGAGCGGGCGATGCCGACTCTGGCGAAAGGATGGCCACATGTTCCCTCCCCCCGGATCCTCCAGGTGGAGGCGGAGAGGATGGGAGCTGTGCGTGTGCCCAGGTTATGGCTGTGTGACCCAGAACGTGGCCGGGCGCAGGGAGCTGGCCTGGGCAGGACTCGAGGCTGGCAGATGGCCGGGTGCAAGACGCGGGGAACCAGAAAGGGCAAAGGGGTGCGGGTGCGGGTGCGGGCGCAGGGTGAGGAGGGAGAGCAGGCTTGGAGGGAGCACGGGCAGGTGCCTAGCTGCAAGGTGGACAGGTGAAGGTATAGGTCAGCAAGCAGTGTCGCCCCCAGATTTAGGAGGGACGAGGGCGCTGCAGGGCGCTCAGAGAGGAGCCGTCTGTCCGGTCACAGACAGCAAGCTTTCAGGGTGCGGCCCTCTTGGGTGTGCGTCTCTGCGACGGAGAGGCGCCCGTTTACCTTAGCACCGGGGGATCCGGGGAAGCCTGCCGTTCCGGGGGGACCGGGCGGGCCCTGCCAGGAGGAAGCACCGTTTCAAGAACTCTGAGCCCCGTCTCCAGGAGCTGACGCTGCTGGTGCCCCGGTGAGCGCAGGGCACAGACACCCGTGTGCACGGAGGCGGTGGGCGTCTCTCTGCCCCCCCACCTTCCGCTCCTGACATCTGCACCAAAGTCTGTGACTGTGTGTGGGCCTCTGAGCCCGGAGCGCCCGTTCAGAGAACAGAGGTCACGTGACGGCCTGCCTGAGTGGCCGGATCACACTGACTGACAGCCCACGGACATGGCGGGCCCCGCACAGAGGGGAGCGGGGGGCCCTGTGTGTGGGGAGTGTCAGGATGGACGTCTAGCGTGTCTGGGTGAATAGTCCTAGGTGTTAGGTGGGGGTGTGGTGTCCGTTGGAGTCAGTTTCTGAGAATGCTGAGTGGGGTCCCCAATCCCCGTGACCCCAATATCCCACAGCCACCCTCCCTCTCCCCCCGAGGCCAGGCCGTCCGGCGACAAGACTTACAGGTTGTCCATCGCTTCCTCGAGCACCATCATTGCCTCGAGCCCCCTAGAGAGAGAGGTTTGTCGTAAGTGTCCTCTGAGTTCTGGACGACGGTGACAAGTGACACGTAGGTTAACATGCTGACTCAGTGAGGTCCCTTTTCCTTGAGTACGTTAACATCTGCCGGCTGATTGTTTTTGTTCTGGAGCCAACTGGTTCAATCCCATATATAAGTGTGTGTGTGTGTGTGTGTGTGTGTGTGTGTATGTATAGCAATGACCTCATGTAGATGATTGGAGTTGGTATTTACAATCTGAATGTGAATTAATGGCTTTGATACCATGTGCTAAGTTAACACTTAAAAAACAGCCCAGCAGGGACAATCACTAAAAAGCACCTGTTTCCCTGTAGTTGTGGCTCAGGTGTTATGGGGCGACTCACCGCTGAGCCCTGGCTGAGCCCCTGAGTCCCTGTGGCTCTGGGTGCAAGAAAGAAAGAGAGAGGGAGAGAGGGAGAGAGGAAGAGAGGGAGAAAGGGAGAGAGAGAAAGAGAGAGAGAGAGAGAAAGGGAGCGAGCTGGGGTGAGGTACTCACAGCGGCTCCAGGGAGTCCCGGCCGGCCTCGCTCGCCAGGGGACCCTCGGGGACCCTGAGGAAGGAGGTGGAGAGGAGACGGTCACCCTTTGAACTGACGGTGAAGAGCAGGGGCGGAGGGAGCAGGCGGGCCGGGGTCGGGGGGAGGTGAAGGGAAGCGGAGAAGCAGGAAGAAAGGATTACCATGGGCCCGGGGGCTCCGTTTTCACCGGGAAGGCCGTTTTCTCCCTGTGGACACACACACACACACATGTCACCATCCATGCATATCACAGGGCAGCGCGGCTCAGGCCCTTAAACAGAGCGTTTCGTGGAACGCATCAGGGGACCCACGGAACAACACATACGTTTTAACCACAGCAAGTGTCCGGAACACTCTGCTCTTTCCCGGAAATACCTCCTTCTGTGCTTTAAAAGCGTGTGGGTTTACGGGAAGTAATTCCTGAGCTTTTCATGGATGTTCACTCATTTCTAATCTGGACGGTCCGAGGCAGCAGCCCTCGGGCAAGCGTTAAGAGAGCTTCTCCCAGGCATACCCCAACCCCCCAGTGTCTTGCGTCCATTGGTTGTGCTTATCTGCATGCACACAAGTCCTTCAGTGGATCTCTTATCTCCCCCACCTCTCCCTACCCTTCCCGCTGTAATTTGACAGTCTGTTCGATGCTTTCCTGCCTCTGTATCTATCCTTTTGTTCATCAGTTTATAATGTAACACAATAAAAAAGAGAGACAGAGAGAGCTTCTCAGCTAGTCACTGGACACAGCTCTTACAACGCAGAACTCGGTGAGTTTTGGGGAAAGCTACCCCCACTCCCACCCCCAGAGAGATCTTAAGCGTAGCTGTGCCGTTCCCCTGAATTTGCTTATGAAAGTGAGATTTTGCTGAGATTCACCTTTAATCCAGGAGCACCCGTTTCACCCTTCTCTCCATTCCGTCCGTCGAAGCCCTAGGAAACGGGTGACAGGATGAACATGTTAAAATCCGCTCAGCGCGCAGAACGCTGGGAAACTTTGACATTGCATTTTGATGGCTCGTTTTCCACCTCACGCTATGTTCGACATCGACTTAAATAATTTTTAAAACCCCTCCTTCGAACAGACTGGAGACATTTGATGTTGATTTTACAATAGAAAAAAAAAATCTGAACTAGTTAGGAGGTATAATTGAGTCCAACTTAGAAGTTGCCTTAACTTTAGAGCAGCAGATATATCTGTGTCATGGATTTTAGTTGTAGTAAGGTGGTAGATTTTTGGCTCGGTTGGTTAAGTCTAATACTGTAGGATAAACTTGCTTAATTCTACCTGTAAGTCATAGTAAGACAATGCATATGCATCACTCTTATAATGCGTTTTGTTGTTTGACAGCTGCGATAAGAAACCTTTCTTTCCCAAGTCTTCTTAAATTTACTTAAATTTACGTGAGTCAGATGTTCCTGAAGATGCTGAGTCTGGGTCTACAAGCCCTACGACTCCAATATCCCACGATTCAATTCAAAAAGCTGAATTTTAAATTTAGCTTCACTACTTGGTATAAATAACTGGTGTGTTGGTAGCGCCCACCATTGCGGGCACATAGTCGGGGACATTGCTGGTTTGGCGAGTAACACCGACAAATGAGGCAGCTCCTGGCTGAGGCGGAGACTCCACTTACCCTGTGTCCTTTCATTCCAGGGAATCCAGGCATGCCAGCCGGGCCTTTCATTCCCTAAAACCGATGGGTGGAGAGAGGTTAATGAGCCTGGAGAGAGCAGCCCAGCCCCGCAGTGACACGCCTTCATTCTGAGGTCAGGCCCCGTAATTATCTAACAGCTTTCGAGGGAAGAGTCCTGGGATGGCTCCCGTTCCCTCCGCGGCAGCTGCGGACTTACCGGAGGGCCAGGCAGGCCTCGCTCTCCCGTCCGTCCGGGTCTTCCAGACTCGCCCTGGGGAGGGAGGGCACCCAGTCAGTGACACATACCTGGTAGCCAACTAGCACACGGACTCATGTGTGCTTTTCTCACCAAGAACACGGGACAATGGTTGTGCTAACCCTGTAACACTGAGGTCAGCTTTCTTTCTTTTTTAAAAAATATTTTTATTTATTTATTACAGAAAGGAAGGAAGAGGGAGAGAGAGTTAGAAACATGGATGGGAGAGAAACATCCATCAGCTGCCTCTTGCACACCTCCTACTGGCGATGTGCCCGCAACCAAGGAACATGCTCTTGGCCGGAATCGAACCTGGGACCCTTGAGTCCGCAGGCCCACGCTCTATCCACTGAGCCACACCGGTTAGGGCTGAGGTCAGCTTTCTTAATAGAAGAAATGAGGAGGCTTCTCACACCTCAGTGTAAACCTATGAGCAATGCAGGCATCTCTCACATGGGACATAGTATGACCGTCTCCCCATCCACTGAGAACTTGCCATTGGAATTACATGGGAAGGGAAGTGTAGCATAATATTAAAGGCGTTCAGCAGTTTTGAAATTCAGAAAGTACTGATGGCAGTTTCTTCAGGACAAGAAACAGAGAGAAGAAACTTATCTCTCCTCCCAGTAAGTGACACAGTCATTGGGTGAGTCTTCTTGATGGATTTGGGATATAACAAGCGGTATATGTAGTTAGAATGTAATAAGCGGTATATGTAGTTATGCAAGTATGATTAACCTCAGATATTCAAAGATCAACACGAGCTATCATGCCATGAAGGTGATTTTTGAGGAAAGTGTTTCTCTCTGAAATTGTGGCATATGGGTGCAGGCTACGGTGAAGTTGGATTTTGCTGTATCTCCATTCGCTCCTTAAATACTTACATCTTTTCCAGCGGGACCCACTGGACCAATAGCACCAGGAGGTCCTGGAGGGCCCTAAACATAAGGAAATGGAAAGTAAGTAAATCCGCAGGTGTTTCTGTTAGTCACTGAATTATTACATGTCGTGGGCATTCGTGGAAGAAACCCTTTTAGAAAACACTCAGCATTTTTATCAAGAAAATAACACATGGAGCTAATATCGCACCTGCATTGTATCCACTTTTTGCTGTTTGTTCAACTTGTTTTTAAAAATTAAAATTTTTTTAATGTCGACTTTATTGCAGGAGCCTCTTTTCTCCTTTGTTAAACTGACTTTTTATGAAAACTAAAAATATCATGCGTCTATGTTTTATATCACATGTGCATATTTGTAAATTTTGATACGATTTTTCATTTTTTGAGGCATTGAATTTTAAGTGTATACATATTTCAAAATACTTTTATAGTATTAAAGTAACTTCACTTTAATTATTTACACAGCATGTTTAATGAGGACCCTATTAAATTATGTGTATTTCTACTAAATTAAGTTTTACAAATCACATAGCAGAAGAGTAGATGTGAAGGTGAACTGAGTGGCTCAGGAAGATTAGATCTATGTTTATGAGATGAAAGAATTATATCCACACTAGTGAGTGGATTATTGTAATTTCTAATTAGCCAGAGTACTGCTAGAGTAAACAGTGTCTCTTAGACGTTTAAACCATTGAAAAGGGTCTAAAAAGTCTGCAAAACCTACTCAACTATCATAAAAACACCATTTATTATTGTACGTTGAAAGCATAAACTTAATCTAAACTTTGAGGAGCCCACGGTTATGCTTTAGAAAACGAGGGTGGTTTCTATACGGGGTTTTCCATTTATCAAAAGTAGATGTGATCGTCACTCACCGAAGGACCAGCTTGCCCAGGCTCACCAGGGGGGCCTTGGTATCCCGGAGAACCCTAGTGGGCAGAATACTGTGTAAATATTTTCTAAAGTAACATGATCCTCCCATGATTCATTTACATCGAAGACAGTACGTGATCAGGATTTTTAAGCGAGGTCAGCAAGTTTCGTTCCAGTTTACCGTGATATGGAAGCCAAAAAACTTCCAGATCAGAATCAATGTAATTGACTCCCTTTCATCTACTTAATTCCACTGGAACCGAATTGTTGCAAACTTGAGTCATATGGCATGCGCGTTAAACGTGTGGTTCGGTGTGACCGGGTTTTGATTCCTAAGAGTTGTTTGTGGGAAGGAATGGAACATCTCTGTAGAAATGATGGTTTTTTGGTTGCGACTTCTCTACTGAATTGGAACTGTGTACGCTAGCATGGCTGAAGGATGGCAAGGTCTGTGTGACCTTGAGCTATAGAACATGCATGAACAGAAGCACCACTAGGGACATACTTACAGGGGAGCCAGGATGACCAGATGCACCAGGGGGGCCGGGAGGGCCGGGGGGGCCCTGGAATGCAAATTTAAAGGGTAAGTACAAAATACATGCATCCAAACATACTCTACTCAAGCATCAAAGAGACGCCACTACACAGGGATGATAACGGAGTCTTTAAAAATGTGAACAATTGGTATGTAATGGTTACTCATGTAATCGCTACTCATGGATAGACTTAATTTTATTATATTTACAATAAAAGTATTACAAAAATGTCACTCTAGATGTAATGCCCACCAAATCAACAATTATTGATAAATATTACAATTTGTTGGCCTGAAACTCCCCAAAGGGGATTTAAAATCTGGAAAAATGCAGCCAAATGCTAGGAAAATCCCTTCAATATTAGGATGCTGGAACAAGAAATACTTTATTTTTACTTTTCTGCCTGGAAGCCCCACTCATTGTAGAAAGGTAGTTATTGCATTTAAGCAGCCTCGTTTCTAAAAACAATGGTTATAAATCACCCCCAAAGTTCTCAATGCATCACTGAATCATGCAGACATGGAGGTTTAGAGGTGCATCTGAGAATCATCCGTATTTGGGACAATGATGAATTACAGTTAATTTAACTGACTCCATTTCAATTTAATCTACAGTTCTGAGAACTTGACTTATCATTTTCTCAGAACTGTAGATTAAACTCGAAAACATTCAGCGTTGTACCCAGATATTTTTAAAGACTACAAGTTTGTTATTACATTTTCTCTCGTGACTTCTTTTCTGGAATATTAATAAGTAGTGGCTTTTCAGTGTTTGTTTTTTAAGTAAAAACTGTATATCTGATTTAAACGTAGGGTTCATAATATGTATGTAGCTGAATAAGAGCAGGTGCTAACATAGTTAATATAATTCCCTGGCTTTGAAAGAGGCGCACACACACACCCACAAATTACAGCCCCTGTAACTTTAGAGATTTGTAAAAGTCTCTTTTTTGTAGTTTATGTAAATTTTAATGGTCTTTCTTTAGCCACTTCGTTAAAATGTTGTCATGTTAGAAGTCCCCAATATGGCGACCAGTGATCTGGGCAACAATGTGCCATGATCCCTGGGAATCCGGTCTTCCAGCTCACTTACGCTTATGTACCTTTTGCTCAGTGAAATGGTCACCTGACCTCGTGGTGCTCCTCCTGATAGGCCCTTCCGACAGGGTCATTTGCATGCGACAGTGTGCATCATGGGCACGTGTCCAGAGCTCAATGCTTTCTATTTTTTTCTTTCAAAACCCCAGGTCATTTACATAAAAGAAACCTTTGGGCACAATGTGTGGAGCTATCATTGTGGCAGATGAACCTCAAGACTGGATGAATCCTGTAAGTGACTGTATTTGATTGTACTGGATTCCAGGAAATGAGTTGAGACAGATTGGGATGTTGGACGTTCATCACTGCACATGTCGTCTAGAAAGTAGCAGTTAATTAGTGAAAAGACAATAAAAGAAGCTTCCGAGAAACTGAGATGAGAGAGAGAAGAAGTGACAGAGACAATTTGGTTGAAATGAGGAATATATGTGAGTGTGAGACCGAAACATGAAGGCAGGGGGACCTGTTATCAGTGGTTCTGAAGACGGAACTGAGTAGTCAAACAGGCAGAAAACGAGAAGATCGGCAAGAAGGGAGCTAGGACAGAGGATCGTGATTTTTGGTGGCTGGTTTGAAAGTGCCGGAGGCGGTGGTGCGCATTGTCTCATTATCCTGCTGAGCCTGTCTCTCTCTAGCTTTGCAGTCTACAGAAAGAGTTGCTTGGTGATCCTTTCTCTAACGCTGGTCTTTTTGCCTCCATCTCCTTCCCCATCCTTCCTAGGGAACGGGCTGCTGTATACAGCGCCGCTGTGATGCCGGGTCCCTGGGAGAACAACCTTTCCAGATTTATCAGAGACTAAACGACGCTCAACTAACGACCAGAAAGCCGGTACGTACCGCGGGCCCGGGGTAGCCTGCGAGGCCGGCTCCGCCCACTCCGGACTTGACATCGTAGGACTCGAACTGGGGAGAGTAGTTCTGCGGCAAAAGGACCAGACAGACACGGTCACGGTGAGACAGAGGTCGCCGTTCTTCTCTAAACCACTCAGAAGCAGCCCACGCAGCACCTGCTCTTATTCCCGCCGCCAGAGGCTGTGGTGCATGTTGTTTCAATACAGTGGTACCTCGAGATACGAGTTTAACCTTGAGGCGCGGTAAACAGGTAGGCCGTGTGCAGCCGGCCGATCCGCGCGACGACTCCTATCTCAACTGTTGCTCGTATTTCGAAGCAAAAATCGCTCGCTCGACGGCTCGTATCTCAAAAATCTCGTATGTGAGGGCACTCGTATCTCGAGGTACCGCTGTATCTTGCTTGGCCCGTCTCTCGATAGCTTGAGAGGCTACAGGAAGAGTTGCTTGGAGATCCTTTAACTACCTGCACCCAGTGTCAACCCCACATCCTCGGCTCCTCTCTGCTCTCCCCCAAACCCTTTCCCAGGGACGTTTGCAGCGTTAGCGACCCAAGAGCAGAGGCTGGTTGAGGCCCAGAGGCTTTCAGAGGATGAATAACCCGGACGTCTCGTTGGGAACAGGAAAACGGGGAAAGTCAAATCATTTCCCCCACAGTTAGTGACACAAGTAAAAAACCTCTCTCCCCTGGTTTCGGGCTGCTATGCCACGCAGATTCACCCCCAAACCAACATCTGCATGGAAAATGAGCCCCCGGATGAGAGGCAGGCTCGAGTGTGTGGGCTGAGTTTTTGTGGAGATGATTCCACGTCGGACTGCAGGTTCAGCGACGGGTTCTGTTCGGTGCCAGGATCAGAGTTGGTGAGGCGCTAGCCTGTGCTTCTCGCTAATCGGTGCTTGGAAATAATTTTTAAAAACTCCCAGTGATCTGTGTATGTAGGGATTTTAAATCTCTCCTTACCCCAGCCCAGCAGACCGGGTGCTCTGTGTGTGTGTGTGTGTGTGTGGTTATTTGTTTCACAGGCCGAATTAGGTGTTTTTCAAGGGGAACAGAACCCTGTTGACTTGAAGTCAGAAAGGGATGTTCACAGCTCAACTGCTTTTCATCCAAACGTCTGGAAGCGATGCCATTGGGGTGATAAGCGAAATGATCGCAGTTCCCAATGCTAATGCTCTGGGCAGGTGACGGCTCATTCCTCCCACACAGTGAGTGTGGCCCAGGGGTGCTGAGAAGTGGGGGTGTTTTGTGGCCATACAGCGGTAACAGCATCAGCATCAGCATCATGAGGAGGAGTGAATGTTTGTAAAACATCTAGGAAAGTCTCCAGCACTTACAGGCACTGACTAAGAACTTGTTAGATCCATCCCATCGGGGAGTGGAGATAAGGAACCCCCGGGGAGAGAGGGTGATAGGGGCTGGAGAACAGGCGATGGGGAGTGGGTTTCATGGGGGATCTTTGTGCAGACACGACTCACCTGGCCGCCGGTCGGGCAGGATTCACAGATGCCGGGGGCGCCGGGAGAACCAGGGGTGCCTGGCTGCCCGGGGAGACCGGGATCACCGTTCCTCCCCGGAATCCCTGGGGGACCCTGAAAAAAAAAAACACATAAAAATGAACGGAACGGCGCCAAGTCCCGGTGACTCAGAATCACGCTCAAGCAGTAGCTAGTCTGCTGGAGAAACGGAGGCGTCAATGGAAGTGAGACATATTTGGGGGAAAATACACCTTTTAAACCAGCGGGTCTCAGCCCGTGGGTCTCGACCCCTTTGCGGGGGTCCATCGACCCCATCACCGGGGTCGCCTAAGACCTTCAGAAAACACAGATATTTACATTACGATGTACAACGGTAGCAAAATTACCGTGAGGACATAGCAAAGAAAATGATTTTATGGTTGGGGGTCACCACCACATGAGGAACTGTCTTAAAGGGTTCCGGCATATTAGGAAGGTTGAGAACCACTGTTTTAAACGAAACCCCATGAATAACTTCTTTGCCGTTTATGCTTTTGCATAGGGACCTGCGCTTCCTTTTGGAACCTGTTCGTGGGGATGAGGACACTGTATAAAGCTGGGGAAGCTTCCTTCCTCACGAGGATGGTTGTGGGGTCTCCGTTGGAGTCGTTTTGTGTCAGTGTCAGTATTGAAATACGGGCTCCCCAGTAAATGCACGAATGATGAAAGTTCAGTTGTACAAAGGCTATCACATTTTTTTTTTTAAGAAAGCAAACTACAGTGGTACCTCGAGATACGAGTTTAATTCGTTCCGTCACCTTGAGGCGTGGGAAACTATGAGATGCTCGAGTCGTGCGCGGTAAACTGGTGGGTCATGTGCGGCCGGCCGATCCGCGCGGTGACTCCTATCTCAACTGTGGCTCGTATTTCAAAGCAAAAATAGCTCGCTCGACGGCTCGTCTCTCAACAATCTCGTCTGTTAGGGCACTCGTATCTCGAGGTACCGCTGTACCTAAGGAGCTAATGCTCTCCCACCCCAGGGTGATTACTCACGGGATCTCCCTTCGGGCCTTGAGGTCCGTGGCCATTCGGAGGGCGCGTAGGCGGGGGGCCGGGAAGATTCCGGTTAAAAACACCGGGCGGTGGGGGGGGGGGTCCTTTCCCAGGAAGTCTGTCCCCGTGGGCCACCCTGTCTCTCATCCCACAGACCCTGCAGCCTCTGGCTCTTAGGCAGAAGGCCCGCCTTTCACGGGCGAGGCCAGCAGGGCTGTGGCCAGGCTGCGTTTTGGGCCCCGGGGCTAGAGGAAGGGGCCACAGCTTCCAGACAAATGGGGGGTGGCGAGGGGAAGGGGTTTGGGGGTGCATTGTGCTGTCCACTCACCGAGGTGGGAGGCTGCGGGCACACGGCGCAGCACTCTCCGAACGGGATCTCCGGGTTGGGGCAGTCCAGCTCCTGGTCGTCACAGATGATGTCGTCGCAGAGAACAGATCCTGAGTCGCAGACGCATATCTGGCAGGGCTCGGGCTTCCACACGTCCCGGTCCGCGTACGACTGGCCCAGGTGGGAGCATCCTCCGTCGATCACTGCAGAACAGGGGAAGGGAGGCGGCGTGACATCGGCGCCCGTCCGGCCGACGTGTCACGTCTGCTATGACGTCACGCGTGTTCCCAGCAGACAGAGCAGAGCTGGTGTGAAACATGTCAGTTGTCCATTTCACGAAGTGCATCTTCTTATGAGGCTGCTTATGCAAAAAATAGAAAATAATAATAATAATAAAAACCCACACATTTAGGTCCCAAGGCTATCCTGTTTTTCCTACCTAATGTGCTAAGCGGTAAAAGACGGCGTGAAATACCCAGTCCGTTGATGAGTGTCCCATGGGCACAGACAGCAAACGTCTCTGAAGGCCGGGAAGCACTTTGATCGGATACAGAGTGAGGATTGAACACCGATGGAAATCGCACACCACGGAAACGTGTTTATTAATTGTGCCACCGAAAACAAGCCTCTTGACCCACCGGCTGTGGTTGCTCCGACAGCAGACGGGAGCCCTGAGCAATGAAGATACCTCGGAAGGTGGGCCGGGCCGGGTTTATTAACGTCTGTGCGACATTCCGGCCAAACTCAGCCGCTCCTGGCAGCAGAGCCTCCAGAACCCGGGGAAAGCGTTAGCGTTAGGACGCTCGCTGCAGACACAGACTCTCACCGCAGCTCTCCGGGGTGCAGGGGGTCCCCGTGGTGTGACCGGACGGTGAATGTGCCACATGGATGTGAAGAGGTTTCCAAGTTACAAACCAAAAGTGTGTGTGTGTGTGTGTGTGTGTGTGTGTGTGTTTTAACAAATGTTGCTAAGACCAGAGTAAAAAAAAAAAAAACTCATGAAAAATATGAATCATGACCATTTGGGGCTTACGAGGGCCCCAAATTTGCTTCGACGCAGATTTCAGGCTGGCTCAGCAGCTCTTCCCACTGAATCAGCATAGGGGATGCCAAGAGAAAACCCAGTCCGAGCTCAGCAGGCCGGAGCCGCGGCTGTGGCGGAATGCAGGCTGGGGTGGCGATCCCGGCGCTAGCTGGCCAGCAGCGAATCCACGGAAGGAGTTTCTCAGACACCTGCGGGAAGGCTGGCAAGCAACGCACGGCATCCTTGCTGCCCAGTATACTTGCATTTTTGTGCAAAGTGAACTTTTATTTTATTTTCTCAGAGCCCAGGTCTTAAAGGGCCCGCTACACGGCCTGCCTGCGGGAGGGAAGGGGTTAACAGCCACGCCTTGCATGGCGGGTCCTGAGCTTCTTTACACACAGCCATGAAGTCTCCTTTTTAAGCTCTCGTTTCTCCATCCCCCACATAGCTGAAGAGAGAACGGGTTAGGTCTGTGCTGAGGGTCCGGGGTTTACAGGTTTAGCTGGCTGAGTGCCAGTCCCAGGCTCTGAGTCAGAACCTGTGGACACCCCATCCCCCTGCCCCAACCCCTCCTCCCCGTACCCCTTCGCGTGTGGCGAGGATGAAGTATTATTGATATAAAATTGTATGCCCTTAAAGCGACTCCCCCAGGGATTCAAAAACTTTAAAAGTCCATTCTGACCTTCTGTGACAGTTACCCAATGCGCTCCACGTGCATAAAAGAAGGCATGACGCCGAGACCGGTGTGGCTCAGTGGATAGAGTGTCGGCCTGCGGACTGAAAGATCCCAGGTTCGGTTTTGGTCAAGGGCATGTGCCTTGCTTGCGGGCACATCTCCACTGTGGGGTGTGCAGGAGGCGGCTGATGGATGTCTCTCTCTCATCGATGTTTCTGACTTTCTATCTCTCTCCCTTCCTCTCTGTAAAAAATCAATAAAATATATATATTTTTTAAAAAAGGCATGGCTGTTTGACTGCAGGTTTTAGCCATTCTGGTGCGCCCCTCACGTTTGAAACAGACCGAGGAGGACGGTGGGAAGAAATGTCATCTGATCGTCGGAAGAACCGTTCCTTCATGCTTCGTGAGCACGGAGGCCGATCTCGGCCAAAGCGCCGGCCTGTCCCTCGGTGCGGAGAACACTCTTCTTTCTGCGTCTGCGATCAGGGGCACAGCCGAGGTGGGCATTGCACTCACTGCTCTCTCAGCAGAGCTGGCACCCTGAGCTGGCCGTTTTTCCAGAAAGATCTGAACGTCTTAATGAGATGGGAGCTGTGTAAGAAGACGGCATGCACCCTTCCTTTGGTGCCTGCCCCGACTTCCTTTACAAAAGGGAACTCTCTCTCAGTTAACTTTGTGGAATGTTCCAACGGACCAGTCTGAGGTCGAGCTTCGCCCATGAAGAGTGTGGATTTGGGGGTTCCTGACCGCCCCCCCCCCGAGAACGCCACGGGGCAGAGGGAGGACGCAGGGAGGAACGCCGCATGGACCCTGGAAACGTGCCCAGAGACCAGAGCCTGGAGTGATTTCCACACGCACAGGTCACGGGTGGGGAGGAGGCGTTACTGAACCTGACCGCGGTACCCACCCCACAGCACGCACGTGTGTGCGGGAAATCATCCTGCGTGCGCTTCACGTGCGTGTAATTTTACATCAAAATACTTCAACAAAGCTGGGGCGGGAATGCTACTGCTTTCTATGAATGGTTTCCAGCTCGGTGTCTCCGGATCAGGAGCATCTTTCCACGTTGACCACAAGACCCGTTACACAAATCAGTTATTGAACCCTCACGGCCTGTTCGTGGCAAAAGAGCATGGCAGTTTAAGCTGGGGGTGAGTGTCTCCTAGGTTAAATGCCTCCTCTTCCTGGGTTCTGAAAGCCCCCCAAAATGTCCGGATATTTCCTCCCTTTGCCTTCATCCTCCTGGTCCGTCCCCCTGAAGGCACCATCCTCGCTAGAAAGAAGAGTTTCCCATCTGCTCTGCCAGCAACTAAAGGCACGAGCACGCTACTGACTGACTGACCCCAGAAGCCCGTGTGTCGGAATGGGTTAAACCCCATGTCAGACGCACAAAGCCTGTTCCTGAGCCCCCTGCTCTCCGGTCTCCCGAGGGACCATGTGCGCTGGGCCTTCCATAGCCAGCGCCCCCAGGGGAGGCCTGAGCCCTCTGAGAGACCTCTGTTTTTTTTTTAAAAAAGGGATGTTGGTCCAGGTGACAAGGCGGGATGCTCGGGAAGGAAGAGGGAAAGCCTTTGAAGGCCTGACGTCCCTTCTTTCCCAGACGGGACGGGGTTTGCTCCCTCTAAAGGCGGGTCCTGGACGCCGGTGGCGGTGGGCAGACTTTTCTTAGCTGCGCCCCTCAGTCACTCTGTGGAACGAGTGGCGACTTTCTCGCAGTGTCCTCTCATTTCCTGTTCTGCGCCTGACACTCTGTGCTGGCACGCTTCCACAGACGTCGCATGGCCCTCGCATGTGGGTAAAAGCCCCGCTATATGTGGGGATCAGGGCCTCACGGGCAAGGTCTGTCTTCAGAGGACACGGTGCTCCATTGGCCAGCGCAGCGTCGGGAACGGAGCGGGAAGGGGCTCACGGACGCTAGCCATCTCCCTCATCCCCTCTGATAAAGAAATCGGGGAGTCCCTCTGCAGACATGCTAAGCGCAGAGCTGATGATCGCATGCTCTCTACTGGACCGGTCACACATCTCCCAGCGACTCCCCTCCCCGTGACCACTGCAGCTAAGCCCCTGGCCTCGTTCGCAATTAACGGCAAACGCCACCTCTTCCGTCACTTGATGCTTCCGGTCCCCTTACAAAGCGCGGTCCTGAGATACATTGAACACGGTCACACAGGCAGCTCGCTGCGCCAAGCCATGTCCTTACGGGGGATCTGCATTACAAAAACAAGGCTGTGATGGCTGACTTCTGTCTGTCAGTGAAAGGAAGAGAAAAAGGTGAAGCTAGTTTATCATCCTCTCCTCGGAGCTGCTTCTATCTCTCTGGTTTGGAGCTTTGGAGAGAAATAAAACCCAGGAACACAATTTAATATTGCCGGATATGCTGAAATCTTTCTCTGTTTTCCTTCTTCACATGTTAATTTTTTGCTGAATTGATTGTTGTGACTAAAGCGAATGCAAATTACGTCTGTCTTTAATTCCACTTTCGTCGTAAAAGTAGTATTCCCTAAAGCCTCCACGTTGTTAATTTAGCTTGAGTGACCAGTTTGATATTTTCCTCTTCTCTTTTTTACTGACAGATCTGATAAGTCAGTCATCATAACATCATTGTCCTGCTACGTTAGAGAGTTGAATCTTTTGTCAGTGTATATATGGAGTTTCCTATAGTCTCCAACTGAAATATGTTTGACTCCGAAATGACACTAACGTTTGGAGGGCATACCTTTTTGTTAAAGATGTTTCTGCTGCTTTTACATTGATCGGGATCTCTTTAAATATGGCAGTTAACGCAGAGGGCTTTAGACCTCCAGAGATGGCTAATTTCAGTTTTAAAAGGTTGTTTGCCTGGGCGAGGTCGAGTCTGCTTATTCTTGCCCTCTCCAGCAAACTTTAAAAAGCCATCTAAAACGATGACGAGTCATCAAGATTTTATGATTCTCTCAACCGCTGCCTCTCATTCCCTTTGTGCAGGTCCCAGGGTCAAAGTCCTCTCCCCTGATGCCTTCTGCACCCTGCACGTTTAAGATCAGAGCCCGAAAAGGTACTTTTTTTTTGGAAAAGGATACCAGTTTTCTGCAGAACACCGTTCCTGTCTGGTCTCAAACCACCCAGTGAACATCTGGAGTTCAATCCCGTTGTTTGTTTTCTCCCGACCTCACAGAGCACAAGGCTTCCCTTCAAGACCACCCAGTGACAGCTGGGAAACCAACCGAGCCTCGATTCGACACACCCAGAAAAGGGGGCTCTAACAGCTGCAGGAGGAGGCGGGGCCCCTGGACCCCCAGCGCCAGGGACCGTCCGCAGGCAGGCGGCCTCACCTGGACGCGGCTTTTGGGGAAACGTCCTCAGCCAGGCCCCCTCCTGCCTCTCTGCTTCCCTTCCCTTCTCAGTCTAGACAGCCCGAGCCCGCCAGCCAGGGGCTCTCAGGGTGTTTTTCCGACTTTAATGAACTCACAGGCCCGGCTCTGCCTCCCTCGGCACCAAATAAGGAAGAAAACCCGGCTTCAGAGGCGGGGGGGTGCCATCTCCCAGAGGCAGACGCTTCTCAGCGTGAGTTTTAAAAGCCAGTGGGCTCCTTTGCAGCGTCTGATCGCTTTATCCGCGCTTTCTCCATCTCTGGAGCGATTCCCTTTGTGGCCTGTGCTTGGAATGTGCCCCCTGCTCTCGGGGGCAGACCGGTGACCCCCGCCTGGAAAGTCCGAGGGGCCGGTTAGTTCATCCGAAAGGAATCCACTTGGGCCCTGTTTGCCTTCGGCCCAGACAGACATTCCCGCGGTTAGGGGCGCTCCCCTCCCCGGACGAAAGGCAGGGAACTCGGTTTTTCCGTCCTTGTCATCTTGACGGGGAACAGGCCCCCGGCCCCCCCAGCTCGGAAAATGCTGGGTTCGCCCCCCCACCCCGCCTCCCCTCCCCTCCCACCCTCCCCACCCCCAGCTCTGGGTGTGGCGAGCAGGGGCCCACGCTTTCCCAGGGAAACTGTTCTCCAGGGAGCAGCCTCTGAGGACCGCCCGCCAGGTGCCCCTGCCCAGCACAGGCCCTGCCATCCTCCTGCTGAAACCCGAAGCCCGAAGCCAACCCTCGGCCCTGCCAGTGGGGGAGCTCCCTCCCAAAGCCTCTGCCCAGTGGAAGGAAGAGCTGGCTCACTGCCAGGGGCTCCGCCCAGCTCCGCCCTGGGCCCAGGGCGCTGGGTAGAGGGCACCCCTGGAGATGCAGAAGCAGCGGGGACAGGCTGAGGCTCAGCTCTCCTCCAGGGAAACACACAGTGGCTGCCTCGAAGTTCTTAGAAAGACGCCTGCAGGTCAGGTACGGACCAGGAGGCTCCACCCCTGCAAAACCCGCATCCCGCTCCCCCTCCTTCCCAGCAGCATCGCCTGGGGGCTGGCTGCTCCCCCAGTCTTCAGGTCTGTCTCCTGCCAGCACCCCTGGAGCCCGTGGGCCTTGGGAAATGGGCGTTGCCACCCAGGAGAAACAGCATTCTGCACTAAGAAGTGACTCCCCGAGAATGCGCTCCGCCAGCCTGGAGGTGACGTCTGGCTAAAGTAGAGGGAGCCTCTTGTTTAAGACCATGGACGTAGCCACTCAGTATGGAGAGCTGGACCACAAAACAATCCGCCTTTCTGAAGCGTCATTGTTTGGAGTGACTTGTAGGCTCACTGTCCCCCCTTAGGCAGCTGTGTTTCCTTATAGGAAGGGCACACACCAGGAAACGCGAGTGCTACTTGATCCCTTAGAAATCCTCCTGGCGAGCACGAAGGACAGATCCCCACAGCCTGTGCCTCGGACCCGATGCTCGGACTCTCCACTGACTATTTGCAATTCTAACACAAGCTCATTGACCCAGTGGGTGCATCGGAATAGTAAAATACAAGTTCACAATGTAGAACACTTTTCAGTGAAATGTAGCTGATCTCTCGGCCCCAGTGAAGCAATCTGACTGAGCAATACCTTCCTGAAACACTTCTGTCCAGTAAAGACTACAGCAGGAACCCGAAAAATACTCCGAAAAGGTTGTTATACATTACAGGTGGGACTTTACATGTCACATAAAGTCATATATTTCACGTGGAACTTTCTATATAATATAAAGTTAGATATTACACATGGGGCTTTCTATATAACATAAAGTTAGATATCACACATGGGACTTTTCTTTAAAGGGCCCATAACATCAAGCACCTCTCCAAACAGACTTCCCATATGGAGACGATTGTGTGTGTGTGCGTGTATGTGTATTGGGCCATACGCGACCGACAATCTACCGATTTTCCCAGAAAAGTCCTCTTTAATATTTAACCCTCACCCATGTCCTATTGTTAAATCTCATCAGGAATTAGAGGGTCCCGCTGCAAGGGACCCTCCTGTCCACGGTGGTTCTGCACCGCTGCCGGTCAGCCGCTAGGGGGCGAGCCCCTGAGTTAAAATCTGGCAGGCACCCCCAAAGGACAGGAAATAGAAAACAGACCTCAGCTCTCCAGGCTGGAGCCAAACCCACTGGCTCTCTGGAACCCTCACCACGCTTTGTGCGGACATGCGTCCTGGGCCAGGAGGCGTGGGTGAGGCGGCTCAGGATGTTCGCAAGAGCTGCGCTCTGTCTCTGGGGTCCTGGGGGGCCACCTGCGAGCTCTAGGGTGCTCTCCCTCTGGGCGCTGCCACCCCAAAGCTTCCTGCACCGGCAGAATTGCCCGGGAAAGCCCCCACCCTGGGGAACAGAAGATGTCTTTCTCTTATAAAAAAAATCTCTTAAACACGAGCCTCCAGCCGAAGCAGAATCCCTCGCCACTTCCTCGGAACGAAAAAGCCAAAGTCCCGAAGCTGCTTGCCCTTTCCTGCAGCTTAGAGAGAACAGGGGTGGGGGTGCGAGGCAATTATGCAATGCTCCGATGATAACGGGGGGCAGCGCGCGTTTTCCTCCCCAGAGCGGGGCGAGGAGACCAGCAGCCCGGCGACCCCGATGTCTTGTCAGGCTGTGAACGAAGCCCCCCAGGCTTGTCGCCTTTCCCACGCGTGGACACGCTCTGTTTTTTTGTTTTTTTTCTCTTCCCCCTTTTCCAGAAATCAGAAGAAGCTCAAAAGCTTCCCAGGAAAGTAAGAGTCTTCGCTGCGGTGGGGGGTGCGGTAAGAGGCCCTGGGTGTCCGGGCCAAGGCGTGGGAGTCGAGCATCTTCTGGGAGGGTCCGAGGGGGACGGGACGGGGGGGGCGAG
>JAAGEH010000355.1:142860-158241 GCA_011751065.1 Lasiurus cinereus
GGGGGGGGGGGGGGGGGTGCGGTAAGAGGCGCTGGGTGTCTGGCCAAGGCGTGGGAGTCGAGCATCTTCTGGGAGGGTCCGAGGGGGAGGAGAAAGGGGGGGAATGAGAGGGTGGAGGATGAGGGTTCTAGGGAAGAAAGGAAGAGGCAGAGGAGAGGAGAAAGAGGGGGAGGCGTAGGGAGAGGACACATGGGGGTGGAGGGGTGAGAGAGGAGGGGGGAGAGGAGAGCGGAGGAAGGGGGTGGGGTGACGAGTGAGAGAATGAAAAGGGGGAGGAAGTGCAAAGGAGCCAAAGGGGCGGACAGATAAGAAGGAGGGGAGAGAAGAGGGGAGAGGAGGAGGAGGCGGGGAGGGGTGAGCAGGCCAGGGAAGAGGGGTTTGCGTGTTTCTTTTCTTTGTGGCTGACTATGCCTGAGGAAAAGCCAGCGGGGTCCCCCTCCACCCCCCAATGACATAGAGGACCCCTGAGAACCTCAGAGCTGTTGGGGTACTGAAAACAAAGACACCCATTTTCAGACCCCGCATCGGGGAAAGCCGAGGTTCAGATGTGGACATTTTGCTCGTGTGCAAATGCAGAGGGACTTGTACTGACTTCTCCCAGCGCCTTCCCGTGTACCGGCTGGACATGTACGTCCCCTTCACGTTTGTGTGCCGAGACGTCCGGGGTTTGGGTGACCGAGAGGCGTACGAGCTGAGAGGAGCATGTTCACACAATCAGAGGAGGAAACGGAGGGGGGTTGGGGGGGGAGGAATTAGAACATGGACATTCACGCCGCAGCCAGCTTTGGCAAGTCAGACAGCCCCGGCGTCTTTACCTTGTTGGCGGGGAAAGTCAGACATTTCTGTTGAAGGTAGGTGTTTTTTTTTTTTTTAATAAAAAAAATTCTCTTTATTCATGCAGATGTAGGGAAAGTGTAGAACAGACACAAAGCACTAGATCCCGAACAGCAAACGATTAGAAAACAGGCGTCCGTCAGCACTCCGAGTGCTGGAAGCAGAGAAAAGTCAGGAGCCGGGAAACGCCGAGCAGTTGGGACCTGTTTAAAGAGCGTAAGGCCATCCTGGCGCCGTCGAATAGAATCCTATTCAGTAATCCTAATAATGCACAGCGTTCCCTTTAGTGACCCTAATAATGCACAGCGTTCCCTTTAGTGATCCTAATAATGCACAGCGTTCCCTTTAGACCATCCTGCGTGCATGCTCAGTCTTACATGCATGCTCGGACTTACATGCATGCTCGGACTTACACGCATGTTCTCACTGGAAGGACAGACCCCCGCTCCCCCCTCCAGCGCCCCAGCGCACAAAGGCAGGAGAGCCTGCAGGAACCCAATGACTTCCAGCTGCCAGGAAGCCTTCTGGGGCGTTAGCATCCCGAGTCGGGGGGGGGGACCCTCAGAGCCGTGAGAGTGGGAAACACCGTTATCTCAGACCCAGCACCCGCTTGGGCACCCAGAGGACACTCCTCTGGCTCAGCCAGCATCCTCCACCGCAGCATCCTCGCTCTCACGTCGGGGAGCTGCCGCCAGGAGCCTGAGCCCCCCCGCGGCCCCCCTGGACCCCCCGAGGCAGGAGGGACGGAGGCCCGGGAGGTCCACCTCCTACTCACCTTCGGGCAGCTGCTGGGCCAGGACCAGCGCAGGCTGCAGCAGCGCGAGGAGCAGCCAGCCCCCCTTCGGCACCAAGCTCGTCATGTCTACAGGTGCGACATGAGACTCTCCGTGCGCAGAGGACAGGCGCTCAGGGTAGCACCATCGGGGGGTCCCTGCCCTCCAGCACCGGCCCGTCCCGCAGCAGCAACAGCAGCAGCAGCAGCCGCGGCTGGTCCTCCGCCTTGGCCTTAAATAGCAAAAAGCTTGGCCTCCCTCGCTTGCCAGCCCCTTTCTGAAACCTGAGAGCCTCACCCAGCCCCTCGCAGTAAAGGCCGTGATTAATAGGCCTCTCGCTCCGAGAGGAGACACGGCCCTCGGCCGCGAGGGAGCACATCTGGACCTCGTCCGCCGGCCGCTGAGTGCGGAGACCTGGCCGCCGCCCCCCCTGCAGGGCCTCGACGTGGGTGCGGGTCCCGGCCCCAGCCCCCCACCCCCACCTGCTCCCTCGGGGCTCTGCCCTGCATTTGAGGGTGATTCCCGGGATGTAGGTGTTCTCAAAAGACATGGTCCTCCTCTCATGCCCTGCTGAACTTGAGGGACATGTGGGGGTGCCCTCGGCCTGGCCGTGGCTAGTTTGCAAAGCTTATCTTCCCTGGGGAGATTGTATGTTGGGGTCTGGCCAGATTCCACTGGAACGCAGCGGGGAGAGGGGGTGTCGGGGAGACGCGGGAAGAGAGGCCTGCTGTTCCCCTCGCCCACCCACCCGCCCACCCACCCCGGCCCCGGCCGCTCAGGGTCGGGGGGAGGTCTGGATGGCCTGGGGAAGGTCAGGCGCTTATCGCTGCTGTTTCTGGTTCTCCCCCATTTCTTTAGGCAGCCAACTCGAGGCTGCTAAGTTCAGATGTGTAGGCGAAAGCCAGGAGGGGTCTTTCTGGAGAAAAAGTTAACCTTGCGGTGGCTTAATTTTTATTTTATTTTATTTTTTTAAGAAACGGGGAGAGAGGCAGCTTGTCCTGTGGAATTTCTAAAGGGCACCCCCAAGAGTTCTCCTTCCATCAGAGCTGCTAGTACAAAGATGAGTGTGCCCACCTCCAGGGTCAGAGGTCCCCAGGCACGCATTTTAGGCCACTGTTACCACAGCCCTCCCCTGCCTCTCTGGATCTCGAGACACGTTCTGGGGCGTGCTTGAGAAAGGGGCGCAGGCCACGTGTGGTTCTTCATGACAGCTTTGCAAGCCAAACCTGGCTGTCCACAGGGTCAAGCTATTCCTGGGGAGCGAGGTCTTTCTCACCCGCCTGGTCAGCAGACACACTCACTCCTTCGCTCCTTCCTGCCTTCAACGCAGGCCTTCCTGTTCTCGTCCAGCCCCCCGCCCTGGCTCTGTGTTTCTCGTGGTCACGTCCAGCACGGCCCCCTGCATGCTTGTGGGCACACGCTAAACTCTCCACACCTTACTCCCGCTCCCTGGAGTCCCTTCCTGAGGACCCAGCTCCTCAAAGCGTGGTTCCATTAAGCGTGTCCTTCTCTTTCCACCTTCCAGTTTAGGTGACTTGACTTTCACTCCGCTCACAGTCCATCCCCGGGTGGATGTCTGGTGCATGAGTGTGCTCAGTGGGACACCTGCTTCTCTGCAGGCCCAGTGACAAAAGCCCCATGATGCCCGGATGCGGATGACGTCATCCAACGGATGACATCATCCAACGGATGACAGGGAGGGAGCAGTCGTTGGGCCAATCACGGTGCACCCTCTGGTTCTGCCGGAGAGTCAGTCCCTGCTAGCGGAGGAAAAGGCCACCGTGGAGTGGCTCTGAAGGGCGCTCCTCTCCTGGGTCACCCTGAGACGCTGCGGGGCGGCCGCGCCCCCGCGGGAAAGGTGGACATCTTCCTGCGTCTGATCGTCTATCTCCATTTTAGATCGAAGGCTTCCTGTGTGTTCACACCGATTCCGAATCATGATTCTTTTTTTTTCCTGCTGGTGTCTTGGGTGTTTGAACAACAACAACAAAAGTCATCATGTATGTTCATTCTGCTATGGTTGTAGGTGGCCAAGGAAGTTGGCATTGAATTTCTTCATGAGAATTCTTTTTCCACTGTGAAAAGGAGGCATTTTTTAAAAATTATACTTTTTATGCTTTCTTTCCAGCTTTCCGTATACAAGTTCTATTGTTCTTCTCCTTTGTCCTAAAATGCTTACATTTGATCCACTTATACTCATCAGAAAAACTCATGATGGATGCACTCGTGTAAGAAAAGTCAGGTGACATTTGGCCCATGGAAGTATTGCATCTCAAATGCCCAGGAGAGCTCCAGAGAGAAGAGGAATCTCATGCTCTCCACTGTGATGTAGCACGCCCCAGTATTACCGGCCCCCCCCGGGGGGGGGGGCCTGCACCTGGGTCCTTTGCATGGTGTCCCAGGTCCTGGTCACTGTGTTTTCTAACTCGGTGTCAGTGGGTGAGGATCTGAGCTGGTAGCACCACTGGGTGAAATCACTCGGTGGTGAATCGAGACACGTTTCTTTATATTCAGTCCTGGCTCCCCCCGAGGTTGACCAAGCTCACCCAGACACCCCAGGTTGCCCTCTGGCTGCATCTGGAGTTTTCACACAGTTCCAAATCCCCCCCCACCCCCCCCCCCCAACACTGCACCACGCATCTGGCTCTCCTTTAACGGAGAGAGCCGGGAAAAGATGAGGCAAAGCTAGGGTGTGGCCAGTGACCAATCCCAAGTTCAGATCTTTCCCAGTTCAGCAGAAAACGGACCTTGGGAAGCGATGCAGGAGCACAGCTGGGATGCACTCGCGGGCCAGCGAATGTCAGCAGTGCTCTCTCCAACAGCCATGAGAACATCGGCTCCCTCCATCATGAGAAACACATGCAAGAGAGCTCTCTGTCTCTCACGGCACGGCTTCGTGTGTGGTTTTCATTCCTAAGACAAGGAGGCTCATTATCTTATGGATATTTTTATATGCCTCCAACAACTGTAAACTCCTTTACAACGTACTGGGATAAAGATGCCCTTAAAAATAGACTGAATCCGTGGCAGAACTGTGGCCTAAGTGAGGGTAACTTGCAAAACAATTGTAAAATATGTGCAATACGTGCAAATTTTCTTAACTGTTTCTAGAGAGATAGATCCGTTAGCTTTCTTAACTATTTCTAGAGAGGTAGATGAGTTAGCTTTGTTTACTGGGTGAAATCACATTGGGAGAGTTGGGTTTCCTTTAAAAGACTTTCCACCAATACCAATATGTGTGTGGTAGAGCCAGAAAGATGGTTGTGAAGTGTCATGTTGTAGTTGAAGGACCTGGGTCTGTCTAACCATAGAGTTTCCAAATTGGGGCAGACATTGGTGGTGGTGGGATTTGATAGGCAAACATTGGAGTGGTTACTCTGACCAATTTTTTTTTTAAATCCTTTCTTTCATTTCTTCTTAGTTCCCAAGATAGACGTGTCCCCTTGTGTTTGTTCTTACAGAACTCTATTGATAACCACTTCCCTTTAGCCTAGAAAATTGGAGAAGACTCACATTTCCTTGACATTTAGTAAAATGGAGTGTGCTGCAACATACTCATTTTGGACACATGAACTATCTCTATTCGTATCATCTCTCTATCATCATCTGTTCTATCCTTTGCTGTTAAACCTGAGGTTTTGCCTTTCTATCCTTGTATTTTTTCAGCTGGAAAATGCCCCAAGATTCAACAGAAAGTTCAAAGAGGTTACAGGACTCTCAAAATTACTCATAGGAATTGGAACTGACCAACACACTTTCCAAAAGTTTTCACCATGTTTTCCACTTAGATTAGTCACTGATTGCAGTAACAATATTTTCATACAGTTCAGGAATTGTGTGAATAGAAATTTGGAATTTAATCTTGTATTCTCTTTTCTACTGGGGGATTGATTATAAAAAAGGTTAGAGAGACGAGAAAGAATGGAGTTAATGGCCAATTTTTAAAAACACTGTTTTCTGATTTTTGGCTTATTGTTCATCTTTAAGTCAATTCCAACATTGCTCTAATTTTTTAAAAATTGAGTAAATACTCATTAGCTTATACTGAGAGATGGAGTCCATTTTTAGGGGATGCAAGGGAATATACATAAGTGTTTGTGTGTGTTTAAGTTGTGTATGCATGTTTACATACATGCATAAATATGCATTACATATAATATACACAATATACTATTACAGGTTGACAAGACTGTGAGCCAGTGACGTGTCCTGGAAACTGCCCTAATGTACATGTTTGAACTGCGAACGTTTCTGAAGTGTTTATAACGATGTCCTCCTGAAGGAAGTCTTTATTATACTTACGTTTCCGTGATAATGATTTGCCATCACAACGATTGTTGTAATGGCACCTGAAAATTCACAGAAGGTTGGAATGCATCTCGTTACCGAGACACCGACTCACCCCCGAGTCAGGTAGCTGATTCTTTGTGAAATCTACCTCCACGGTGCCCCGGAGGCTGGGGTACCACGCTCTGCAGGAGCTGAAGAGCTCCCCATTGGGTCTCCGCTGAGTTAATCTCTCTCAGGCTGGATGCTCCACGCCGCACCCCCCTCCCCCCAGCCTCTGTCTCCCAGAGATAATCCGTCATCTGAGTCACGCTGAGGAATGCCAGCAGCATCCAGCACAGCTGCACGGCTTTGCCGACGTGGCCATTCCTGGTGGAGATAAGAGGAAGGCTCCCCTCGCCATCTTCTGATGGAGCAGGAGATAAGCCTGGGCCAGACGCCACGCATCTGCAGGCTTCGCCCGGAGACTGAGTTCCCTTCCTGTCCACACTGTTCGTGTTCGCCCACCCGATGGGGGTCCAGAATCAGTTTAATACCCATAATTCTTCAGAACACAAAGCTCTAGAGCAGCGGTTCTCAACCTTTCTAATGCCGCGACCCTTTAAGACAGCTCCTCATGTGGTGGTGACCCCCAACCATAAAATTATTTCCGTTGCTACTTCATAACTGTAATTATGAAAATAATTTTATGGTTGGGGGTCACCACCACATGGGGAACTGTATAGAAGGGTCGCGGCCTTAGGAAAGTTGAGAACCACTGCTTTAGAGGCTGCGGCCTCTTTCTCCCCACCCAAACAAGTGGCGGTCACTGCAGCCTTCCCATGCTGAACGTGTCATGACTATTACTCTGTCCAACCAACTGCCCTTCAGAGCAGCGTCAGGGCCATGTAAAAACTCTCTGAAGACTTGGTGTCTGTCTCTGTGTTAGAGCACGTGTAGCGAAGCTCTAGACCTGTGCGCGCTGTCGGCCTGTGGAATCAGGCCAGCGTCAGATCCTGGGTAGAAGGAAGCTGTGGTCCATGGGCTCCTTTCTTCCCAAGGACCTGAGCGTTGCCCTCTGCAGTCTTGGTGTGCATGTGGCCACGTTCATTCTCGTAGCTCTGTTCCTATGTCTGTGTGTATTTGATGCCCTCTGACAGGCCATTCTTAGTTTTTATCCCAATCCCCTTTCAAAAATCACGCACAGCACCAAGCGTCGTTTCTTGCGTATCATCGGTGTTAATACGTGTGGGAAAATGAGTGGATTGGGATGGAGGATGTGGAATATCAGGCGCTCTCTCTTCTGCCGTGTTGGGGCCTGTGTGTGGAGACCCGCCAGGAAGCGAACTTCTGAAACGGCAGGGGGGTCTGGACGGCTGGGGACCGGAGTCATCTTTCCTGCCGTAGGTGGGGTCTGTGGAACAGAAGGACGCACGGCCCTTCTGAACACGGAAGGTGCTCAGGCTTGAGATGGAACTGAACTCTACTTGAGTGAGAAAGGTGTTTCTGGAGACAAAGAGGAGAACAGCACCTTGAGTTTCCGTGGCAAACCCGGCCCCGCAGAGGCGCCCGAGGCAAGGCCGCTCGTGGCCACGGAACTGGCGGCGTGGTTCTGCCCAGTTCCACAGCCCCTTCCCGTTCAGGCCAGTGGACAGACTTCACGCGACGCTGTGTCCCCCAAAGACTTCAACGTGTGGAAAAGTAAAGAGATGAAAGTGTGACGGGAACCTACATGTTGAATAGTACGGGCTCTTCTTAACGTGCACGCCACCCAGACCAGGCGTGCGCCTCCCCCTTTCCTCGTTTCTCAGATGTTCGCTGCGTTTCACGGAGGATGGAGTCAAAGCATCCGACGGATGGGAGCGACCCGTTCCAGGTGGAGCATTTCCACGTAGAGATGATGCCCTATTGATTATTCACGGCGTGGACCTGCGGGGGATAGTGAAGAGATGGCGATGACTTCGTTCCTATTCTCTCATATCCCACCCTCCTCTCTGTTTCCTACCACCACCCCATAAGTTCTTTTAGGGGCGTTCTGATGTGCAAGCCATCCTGCTTTCTGCACTGTGTGCTTACGGAAGACACAGCTGTTTCACATCTTTGGTTGTGCTGCGCTGTCTGAACCGACCTGTGCTCACCCCCACGTGCTCACCCCCACGTGCTCACCCCCTCGTGCTCTCCCCCATATGCTCACCCACGTGCTCACCCCCACGTGCTCAAATCCCGCACACTTGTCAGGGCCCAGCCCAAACATGGCTCACAAAGGGAAATGTTGGGGTCCCCCTCGCTGAGGTCATCTCCTCCTGTGTTCCTCTCCTTTACCTGCCTCGTGGCTCTTGTGGCCTTTGTATCCCGTTTGCTCAACTGAAAGCCACTCGAGGGCAAGACTGAGGTTGACTCATCATTGTCTACCCCAGAGCAGCCATCGCCTGGCCTTGCCCCTACCAGGTGATGAGTTATTATCACACGGCGTGCGATTGAGAATAGGAGGCACCTCCTCCAGCACATCCGTGGCGAGCAGCCCATTTCTCCGTGTGCCCCGACTCCCAGGGTCTCCAGGAAGGGGGTCACCCGGCCCCCTCCCTCTGAGCGGAGGGCGGCGGCTCTCCCGGCACCGGAAGGCTCGGCGTGGCAGGGGAGGGTTAACGCTTCCAGATGTCAGGGATTCATCTCTAGAGCAGAAAGAGCAAACAGCGGAGCGGCGAGCAAACAAATTGGAAGCAGGCGGCGCTCTGTGTGTGCCACGGGGCCGCGCAGAGAGGACCACACAGCATCGCGCCGGGAAGGAGAAGGTACCCACCCAGGAGAACACGGGAGGCTGATGTGGAGGTCAAAGGTCGAGTTGGAGTAGTAGAATGCACCTCAGGTAAAACCTGTTAGTTTGAAGGGAAAAAACAAAATGGCGTGGGAATGAGAGTCACGAGGAAAAAATGCTCCCCAGGAGGGTTCTCGCCCCTTTTGTTCAAATGGGCTTAATTCAATTTCCCTGCAGTTCCATTTTTTAAAAAGAAAAAAAAGGAATGTCTCAAATAAAAATGCTGACCATCCCTCCCCTCCCACAAATACGGACACCCCCACAGAGTGCAAGTCAAATGCTTCAGGCTCAGTTTGGTGTTGTTGGTTGTGTGTGTGTGTGGTTGTATGTGTATATGTGTAGTGTATGTGTGTGTTATAAGTGTATGTATGTGTGTGGTTGTGTGTATGTGTGTGTATATATGTGTGTATGTGTGTTATGTGTCTATGTGTGTGAATATATGTGTGTGTGTGTGTGTGTGTGTGTGTGTGTGTGTGTAAATTGCCTGGGGAACTGTGGACATTTCTGTCTGTTTAGCCGGTATGTCAAGAGACATGGAGAAGTCCCTGGGCATAGTCCATGGGGTGGCAGCCTCGAAAGATGCCCTGTCTGAGAATGGGCCACCGATGTACCGTGCCTGTCGGTGGTTGGGGCGGTTAGCTGCGAAGTGGGCCGCCACGTTGACCTAGATTCCGCGGGGGGACTGCACCCTCCTGATGGCTGCCGGGTGTGAGTGAAGCAGTCCCTCTGGATCGCGGTGGGCGTGCCCCGGATCGCAGGCCAGCAGCTGAGGGCTAGCAGGCGGAGGCAGCTGATCACGGCGGGGGGAGGGTGTGAGGCTCCCTGACCGCCCCGTCCCCAGCCCCTGCTGTCCCGATGGGGGAGGGACGGAAAAGGAAGAGAGGTGTTTGCTAGTTATTCCTTAAGAGGACTCACTCATTAAGAGGAAATGCATAGCTAAAATCCAAGACTCTTGCATGATCAACGTTACCATTTTCTATTTAAAATAGAATGAAAACCTGATAGGTTCTCTGAACTGGGATCTAGTGAGAGAGAGGGGAATCAAAAGGGGTCCCTCTCGGGAGAGGTCACGGAGACGAACGTTGCATTGAGGATGGGCACGTTACATCCACCCTTTGTGCCACAGCCAACACCAGGCAGAACACGGCCAGACAGTCCGTTGGGACGGCGTGACACGCCGCTGGAAAATCTGATGTGGGGCTGAGTGCAGCGTTACAAGAAAAGTCAAGTCGTGGCCGAGGCCACGTTAGCAAGCCCTGCTCATAATTATCTCGGATTCTCTAGACACTTCTTTTGGAAGGTTCCCCAAAACAAAAGGAGGGGAATTACATAAATGGTTTTCCAGCCCCCACGCCCCGATGGATGGAGGATGTTGTAAGTTGCTTGCAGTGTTTCTCCAAGGAGGGGATCCAGGAAAGTTTCGAGGGTTTGTGGATTTTGGAACGGCACCAGATGTTTAATGATTGCAGCCCTTCTCGTTAGTCAGGCCCTTGGTGGCTGTTCCTGGGGAGGCAGGGTGACAGGGCCCGGGCCGGGACAATAGCAGCGATGCTGACCGGTGAGCACGTCCAGTGCCTACGTGTACCCACCACGGGGTCCGCTTTCCCCCCGGGGATTCTTACCGCGTGGTCCTGGCGAGGGGACATGTTCTTCTCCATGGCAACCACCAGAAGGAGGACACTTTTCCTGTTATCTTCTCAACGGCTTAGCACTTAGGGGAAACGGGCTTACAGAGTTCGGGGTCCAGGGGATCTGAATCCATGGGATTTTAAAATACTTAAAGGGGTGCCCATGGGTGGGCCATGTTGAATGGCCACGTTCTCAAGGTGCTGCCTTTACGTTCTGGCAGTTACTTATTTATTATTTATGCTAATCCTCTTCTTGATTACTCGGAATTATTACTTTATATTTCCTGTGTGTGTGTGTGTGTGTGTGTGAATTTTAATTTCAGCAGCGAACCCAACTCCCATCTAGTGGTGATTTCTGAGGGAAAGGGCTGTACCTGGGTAGGCCTCTTTCTCTCGGACCGAGCAGGAAGGTCTCAAAGACGCCATGAGTTTATTTCCAGGATCCACGGGCGCTCAGCAAGGAGCGATGGGCTGATGAGGGGCTGAGAACCTCGTCGAATGCCGAGAATGCTAAGCTTTCTGGCGATCTCATGACTTTTCCAGCCTTGTGTATACAATTCAGTTCAATTAAAATCGCCCCTATTCTCAACTTCGAATAGTGGTTTTGTAAGAGCAGTGTCCGTTTGGAATAAGAGGATCCATCTGTAAAGCCTTAAGGCATATTTCTGAGCCCCCCTCCCCTTTTTATAAAATCCCTTCCAAGTGAAAGAAATACAAGTAAATTCAAATAATTTCCCAGAGGCAAGTTTATTAACGTTTTTCCAAAGCATATCTTGTTTGAACTGTTTACTTTGGGTCGTTGTCCAAGAGATAAATTTTGGAAGCTTGTAAGAAAAGAATTGGCCCGTAGACGTTAGTTTGCGCAGAGAAAGGCGAGGGCTGGGGTGAGTGAGGAAGAGGAGAGAGGACCCACCACCAAAACATCCCCAGAAACGGGTTTTGACTCCATCATTAGCGCACAGCCCTGAAGGGTCTAAGGCAGAGAACTTGAGTCCCCCCCCAAACGAAACCCAAAAGATATTAAATATCTCATGCCTGATGCAGCTCTTGGCACACGAGGAGGTCAGTAAACATCTGTTTAGTGGACAGCATAAGAAGTGGGTTTACATGGTTGGGCTCTATGCGTATGAAGAAGGTTATTGTAATGGAAAAATGATTGTGGATGACTCTCCATAATCAACAACAAGCAGAGCCTTTTGATAATAATAATGATTCATAATCATAATAGCAATGCTATGTAGTACTGTCTATGTGCCAGTCCTATTTTATCTCTCTATATACAATGATCATACACCTATTCGATATAAAATTTATAATAATAAAAGCCTGAGCGACCATTGCAACTGAACAGATGACTGAACAGGCTGCGTGGGGTGACCAGGCCCACATGGGGAGCAGTTGGGGGCCACCAGGCCGGTGGGAAGGGCAACTGGGGGCAACCAGACTGGCAGGGGGCAGTAAGGGGCGACCACGTCTGCAGGAGGGGTAGTTAGGGGCGACCAGGCCTGCAAGGGGGAGGGGGCAGTTGGGGGTGACCAGGCCAGGCCAGCAGGGAGGGCAGTTAGGGGTGATCAGGCAGGCAGGGAAGTGAGCAGTTAGGAGCCAGTGGTCCCAGATTGGAGAGGGTGCAGGCTGGGCCAAGATTCAAATCTGGGAAGTTTGCTTCTGAAATCCATTATTTTAACCCCCATGTGGCCCTAAGTGCTTTATACAGATCAGCCCCTTTATATTCAAATGAGTGTTTTCCCCTTTAGTGAAAAATTGAGGGAAACTGTATTGACCTCAGTTTTTTTTTCTCAATGACAATATCGGTTTGAAACAATTCTTTTAAATGTTTTCATTGGTAGATTCACGGAAGGCAGGTTTAATGTTTTTAAACTACCCAACCTCAGGTGTGGCGATTTCTGGTGATTAAAGAGGATCAGAGTAACTTGACATTTCATTAAAAAAACACACCCTGAAACCGACACAGAAAGCCACGCTTCTGAGGTTCCTGCAGCCTCGTGTTTAAAGACAGCCCTGGCGTGTGGGCTGGAACGTGTTTGTGAAAATAACGGTGTGAAGTCTGTCAGCAAAGGCCCCCTCCCTGTGGTGAGGGTGAGAAGAGTGGAAACACCTCCGCGCTCCGTGGATTTCACCGTCGGCGGGAGCCCTGGCCCCTGGGCCTGGGGTGGAGCTGTACGTGCGAGTGAAGCTTTGGGGGTCTCATTCTTTCCCCCTATCATGTGTTCAACCCTCTGGCTGCTCCTCCCAGGACCTGCGAGGAGGACACGTCTCCCCGCAGCTGGAGTCAGCGAGGGCGAGCCGAGCCACCAGAAATGTGGAAAATGGGGCTTCCCTTCCCCCGAGGTCCCGTCCCTCCACGTTGTAAGCTGCACAGGACGGTCCCGCCCTGGGACAGGCGGCCAGGAGCCCGGCTCCGGCCCAGCTGACATGTGTGCGGGGCACTGTCCCAGGATGACACGCGGAGACACACATGTGCCGGCCCGGGCCCCTCGGCGGCCTGCGCCTGGCCCTGCAGCTCGCTCAGCTTGGCCCGGTATGAATCACTCTCTCCCTTGCACTCTCTCTCGCTCTCTCTCTCTAGGAGAGCTTGATTAATTTTCAGTTTCTTCAAAGGAAAAATGCCTCTTCAAACAGCATTTCCATTTCCATGTACATTCCCGCTCCCTGCCAGGAAGCAGTCACGGGACAGGAGGAACGGTTACACGGGGAGACGGCGCGGATTGCGAAGTTAATTTCAGCGGCGAGCCCAGCCCCGATCCGGTGGTGACCCCTTTCTACTGTAACTGTTGGATGGAGGTGCCATTTGTTCTCACGTGTTCCTTCTCTTTTCCTTTCTTTTTCTGTTGTTGCTGCAGAAAGCTTTCTTGTTGCATTTGGGCCGGTGCCTGGGAGAGGGCTCTGGAGTGCTTAAGGCAGCGGTTCTCAACCTGTGGGTCACGACCCATTTGGGGTCGAATGACCCTTTCACAGGGGTCGCCTAAGACCAGCGAAAAACACCTATTTCCCATGGTCTTAGGAACCCACACACCGCTCCTCGGTGTCGCAACGTGTAGCCATGTCGTTGACTGTTGTCCTAGGAAGACTGTTGCCCATGCTACACCACGATTCAAGACAAAATTTCATTTATTTGTCATGAGAAATAAATATTTCACAATATATAATGACATATTGTTTTTGTGATGAATCCCTATGCTTTAATTATGTTCCATTTGTAACAACGAAAATACATCCTGTCTATCAGATATTTACATGACAGTCCATAACAGGAGCAAGATGACAGGGATGAAGTAGAAACGGAAGTAATTTTACGGTTGGGGGTCACCACCCCATGAGGAGCTGTCTTAAAGGGTTGCGGCCTTAGGAAGGTTGGGAACCACTGGCTTAAGGGATGCTTGGTGGTTTCGGGGAGAGACTCAGGCAGAAGCCAGACCCCAGGGGGACGCAGAGGGGCCCCAAAGGCCTCTGGGCTCCAGGCCTTTGGAAGAGACACCCCCAGCCCCGCCTGGGCTGCCTGCGGAGGGAGTCAGGTGTGGCCCATCTTGCTGCTGTGCTGCCCTCCGCCCTCGGAGGGGGAGGTGGTTCTGAGGGCCCGGAGCTGCGGTCTGTGGGCACCAGGGCCTGCCGCTCGCTCCACGCGGGCCTGGGCCACGCTCCCCTAGACCAAGGCCTCCTCGGGGTCCCGGTGTCACCCCCTCACCTGGGGTGGCTCCAGCTCCTCCTGGAGAGAAGGTGGCCCCCGCGCTGGGTTAGCATCTTCCGGAGGCGCCGGGCCTTGACTTCCTGGCTCACCCCCAAAGAAGACGCCCCGCCATGCCAGCCACGGAGGGACTGACTGACGCCAGGACAGGTAGGTGCGGGCTGGGCCTCCGCCTGCGGGTGATTTGGGGAATCTGAGAGCTCGGGGTGGGAAAGGGCCGCTGGCTGGTCTGGGAGGCGGAGGAGGCCCGGGGGCTGGGAAAGTGGGGTGGAGGGATCGGGCTGGAAGAAGGGGTGTCCCGCTGTCTCAGCGGTTCTCAACCTTCCTCAGGCCGCGACCCTTTAACACAGTTCCTCATGGGGTGGTGACCCCCAACCATAAAATTATTTCCGTGGCTACTTCATCGCTGTCATCTTGCTACTGTGATGAACTGTCATGTAAATATCTGATAGGCAGGATGTATTTTCCTTGTTACAAATGGAACATCATTAAAGCATAGGGATCAATCACAAAAACAATATGTAATTATATACTGTGAAATATTTATTTCTAATGACAAATAAGTGAAATATTGTCTTGAATCGTGGTGTAGCATGGGCAACAGTCTTCCTAGGACAACAGTAAACGGCATGGCTACACGTTGCTACACCGAGGAGCGGTGTGTTGGTTCCTAAGACCATGGGAAATAGGTGTTTTCCGATGGTCTTAGGCGACCCCTGTGAAAGGGTCGTTCCACCCCAAAGGGGTCGAGACCCACAGGTTGAGAACCGCTGGCTTAGG
Source organism: Lasiurus cinereus (assembly GCA_011751065.1). Classification (NCBI taxonomy): domain Eukaryota; kingdom Metazoa; phylum Chordata; class Mammalia; order Chiroptera; family Vespertilionidae; genus Lasiurus; species Lasiurus cinereus. Next base: position 157,660 of record JAAGEH010000355.1, read on the forward strand.
CTATGCCACGGGGAGGAAGCACCTCCATCGTGAACTCACGCCAACACGTGCCCAGGCTGGGGTATTTTGTGGAAGAGCCACACTCCAGGGGCCAAAGAGCCGCCTGTGGCTCTCGAGCAGCGGTTTGCCGACCACTGGTCTAGCAGGTCTAATCCATTCTTCACTCCGCCTGAGGGTTGTGCCGACGGCCTGGGGCCAGTGTTTGTGTGGAGGGGAGTGAATGTGCTTGAAACCACAGGACGTGAGGGTCCCAGTTGCGAGTCGCGCCGGACCATTCTGCTGCCTGGCCCCACCGCGGTGCGGCTTTCTTCCCGAGGCTGCGGGGGTCACGGGTCAGTTTCGGCAAAGCCTCTCGCGTCGCCCTTTTCTGGAAAAGTGGGGAGTCCTGGGGGGGGGATGCTATGGAAGAGGAGGTGTGAAGTCAGTCTGAGGAATATCCGATAGCCAATGGACGTAGCGGAAATTCTTGTCCAACTTGTAGGTGGCACAAAGCGACCTGCTCCCTGATAGCATTAGGATTAAAATAAAAATAAAAAAGCTCAAAACATAGTGATGGTGGGCTCATAGCAACATAAACAGCTG
>JAAGEH010000355.1:163664-240220 GCA_011751065.1 Lasiurus cinereus
CCCCCCCATTCTGGTGTCGGCCAAGGGACCTGAAGCTATGCCCCCGGCCCAGCAGGGTTTGACAAGATTGGGACTGGCTGGGTTTGGATCTAGCCCAATGGGAGTGGGCTGGCCCGGTCTGGGTCTCACGTGATTTTGAGGTGCATGCGGGTGGGCGGAGACTTGACTCTGGGTCCCATGGTACACCCGAGGTTCTGACAGGAGGAAAGTTTTCATATACATTTTACTAATTTTCTTTCATCTCAGACACTTCTATTTTTGAGAAAGGGCAAATAGCAATATTAAATTATTTCCTCTGACTAATCCCCCTTTTTTTTAAAAATATATTTTATTGATTTTTTACAGAGAGGAAGAGAGAGAGATAGAAAGTCAGAAACATCGATGAGAGAGAGACATTGATCAGCCGCCTCCTGCACACCCCACTGTGGAGATGTGCCCGCAAGCAAGGTACATGCCCCCGACCGGAATCGAACCTGGGACCTTTCAGTCCGCAAGCCGATGCTCTATACACTGAGCCAAACTGGTCTCGGCACTAATCCCCTTTTAATGTGCATGAATTTCGTGCACCGGGCCCACTAGTGTTTATATATACACCAACAATGTGTTTCAAGTCATGGGTACATATTCAGAGCCAGAATTTCTTATTATGGAGCTGGAGAATTAAGACAAAGTTCTATATCACTCTTTCTTACTCTGCTAACTACCAGGCATTCAAACATATTCCTAAGACGTACAAAGTTTAGAAAATGAGGCTGTGTGTGTGTGTGTGTGTGTGTGTGTGTGTGTAGCTTTACTTGATCAAGATGTATCCTTCTAGACCACAGCTGTAAAATTGATGTTAAAAAGCATTTAGTTAGTTTCCTCTATCAAATTAATTTCCACCTCTAACAATTTAGTTTTTCATACCGTAAAAACATATGAAGCCTCAATGATATGGCACAGGCATGTAGTTATGACAAAATCGCCGCGGTGCCTACCAGCACAGAAAAGCATTGGGAAAGAGAGATAGGAACCACGTTATTCCAAAACCATTAACTGAGCCATCGCCAGGCTCGCCGGAGGGAAAGGTTGTGGCTGGTCAGAAGCTTGTTTGCCCTCCAGCCTGCGTCCCTGAGAGGATTATCTGTGGGGGCAGGAAGTGTTGGGAGGGGTGCCCTCCGCCGGGTCAGAGTGGGAGGGGGCGGGAGCTCCTGATGCGGCCACAGTGGAATCTGTGTGAGTGGAAGTGGGGGTCTGCAGGGTCCTGTTCCCGCTGCCAGGACATGAGGAGGACAGGCGGTGAGAGACCTGGTTATTACCGGGCTGAGCAGCCCTCGTGCTGACGGACTGTTTATGTCACAAACAGTGAGAGTTTCCCAGCTCAGCTTAGAAATGCAGACTGCTCTAAACTGTTCTTCTCTTAATTATCCATCTAGGGCTTTTCGTCTTCTGTGGAATTCATCTGCAATCTTTCTTTCTTTCTTTCTTTCTTTCTTTCTTTCTTTCTTTCTTTCTTTTTACATTGAATGATAGTACATTTTGTCGTTTTTAAGTGTTTGAGCACATTCTGCTTTCTCTGTTATGTTGGTCCACTCGGGGTTTGATGGGTGGTACTCTATTGGCATTTTAAGACTTAGCCATAGTCCTGACTGGTGTGGCTCAGTGGGTAGAGCCTCGGTCTGTGGACTGAAGGGTCCCAGGTTTAATTCTGGTCAAGGCCATGTGCCTTGGTTGTGGGCACATCCCTGGTAGGAGGTGTGCAGGAGGCGGCTGATCAATGTCTCTCTCTCATCGATGTTTCTGGCTCTCTATCCCTCTCCCTTCCTCTCTGTAAAAAAAATCCATAAAATATATTAAAAAAAAAAAAAAGACCTAGCCACCTACTTGGAGTAGTAGGGTTTTTTGCTAATGGGCAAGGAAGATGTCTAAAGGGTTCCCCACCTTTGAGACAGCACGGAGGGGCCCGGAGAAAACCGTGCGAAGCAAAATAAGCCAGGCAGGGAAAGACAAGTAGCACAGGATTTCTCCCTTTTGTAGAATCTCGTAAACAAAGTAAACCGAGGAGCGGCATACATAGACATCGCAAAGCGAGGTCATAGCTGTGTTTCTGTGAGGTCTCCAGAGAGCATCTAGCCTTTGCGATTGCAGTTGACAACTCTAGTAAGCCTATTTTCAGGAGATCTTGACATACAATTCGGATCATCCAACACTGGGAAGGTGATCACGATCCGGTCAGTTGTTATCCTGGAGCATAAACAGCACAATTGTACACTAAGGAGCACTGAATGCACGCATTCCTGTACATCTACCAATAGAACAAGCCACGTCTGTGTTTTTCTCCCTGTTATGTACTCAAGACTGAACTTCTCTGTCACTCTCCGTAATTCTGGAAGGCATTCCCGACTCATCTCCTCAGAAACTGCGCTCTCTAGGGGGCCCAGCACCTCATCCTGAGCACAGGGTTCACAGGGATTTGCCTGGAGGTCACAGACCCTAAGTCAGGATTTATGGAATAAACGAGGGGATGGGTGGGTGCTATGTTTTCCATGGAAACATTTCCCAGATTTCTAAGGTGCTATTCCCCAAATGACTTATTTAAAAAAAAGGGTATGTATGTATGTGTGTGTGTGTGTGTGTGTGTGTGTGTGTGTATGTATTTAGCTTGGCTGGTGTGGCTCAGTGGTTGAGCGTCTACTTATGAACCAGGAGGTCACGGTTTGATTCCTGGTCAGGGCACATGCCCGGTTTGCAGGCTGGATCTCCCAGTAGCGGGCGTGCTGGAGGCAGCCGATCAGTGATCAGTGATTCTCTCTCATCATTGATGTTTCTCTCTCTTGCCTTCCTCTTTCCTCTCTGAAATCAGTAATATATATATATATATATATATATACCATATTTTCCGGCGTATAAGATGACCCCCTACTTTTCCAGTTAAAATGTAGAGTTGGGGATATACCTGACCTATAAGATGACCCCTGACTTTTGAGAAGATTTTCCTGGGTTAAAAAGTCGTTTTATGCCAAGGCCGGTTTGGCTCAGTGGATAGAGCGTCGGCCTGCGGACTGAAAGGTCCCAGGTTTGATTCCGGTTGGGGGCATGTATCTTGGTTGCGGGCACATCCCCAGTAGGGGGTGTGCAGGAGGCTGCTGATCTCTCATCGATGTTTCTGACTTTCTATCCCTCTCCCTTCCTCTCTGTAAAAAATCAATAAAATATTTTTTAAAAAAGTCATTTTATACGCCAGAAAATATAGTATATTTAAACACCCACACACACACACACACACACACACACACACATTTAAAAATAGAAAAGGGAAATATAAATTTTTATTCTTTCACTTATTTGACGTTTATTGAAACCCGGCTTATGCCAGGCGTAGTGCCGACCCAGTCACAGGTCACCCTGCAGCGTGAATTCTCCTCGTGCCCGGGAGCAGCCCGTGCTGGCAGCCAGGAAAGTTCCTGGACGTGGCGGTGCCTGGCTCTGCCGCGCGCCCCCTCCCTGCCCTGTGTCCTGGAAAGATGCTCGGAGAGGAAGCGGCCGTCACTTCCACGCAGGCGTGTTTTAAAGATTACCTGCAGGGAGAGCCAGGGGCCGCGGGGGGAGCAAGGAGTCCTGGGAACACATGTTTGGATCAGAAAGTCTTGTCATGCAGAAGGAAGGTGTGTGGACAGGTGCCCGCGCCAGGGGCTCACTCCCAGCGGCGGCGGCGGCTGCTGAGGCCAGACTGGTTCAGGATGTCGCTGACCAGATATCTGCGGCTCCCTGGCTGTTTTGAGATGCACAGTCGGGTTTTCCGGATCCACTTCAGAGCACATGCTGGGGCCGGGGCAAGGGGGTGTAGGTCACAGCTGTAAATGTGAACGTTTATTCTGTGTCATTATTTATTAACTAGAGGCCCCCCAGTGGGGTCCCTCAGCCTGGCCTGCGCCCTCTTGTAATCCAGGACCCCTGGGGGGATGTTGGAGGGCCAGTTTTGGCCCGATCCCTGCAGGCCCCATCCAGACAGGAAGAAGCCCAATCCTTTGCATTGAGTGTCGGCCCCCTGGTGGTCAGTGCCTGTCAGAACGACTGGTCGACTGGTTGAACGGTCGACTTAAGCTTTTATATATATAGATTCTCATATTACTTCCCCTACCAACAGCTGTAACCTGCTGACCCCCCCTACCCCTACATATGTTACGCTACTCCCTCACTGGCTGGTGCAAGCACAGGTGAGTGAGCACTTCTGGAGAGAGGCTTCCCAGGGTCTCTGATCCTCTCACATTTCCCTGCAGCCATTGTTTGCACAGCACTGGGTTACCGCTCGTACACTGGTGAGAAAATGCCAGCTAGGAAGAAACGTAGACTTTGCCTCTTGTTTTGAGGTTAGCAGACCAGCAGAGAGAGTAAGTTGACCTGCATGAATGACACATGGACAGATGGGTTTCAGATAGCATCTCCAAGACACACAGGAAGGGGGAGAGGTACGAGGAAATTTGAGCAGTAGGGAGCAGCCATGACCATCTAGCAAGAGTAAAAACAGTAGAGACGATGGCCAGGATCTCTGTCATAGCCGTTGCCATGGTTATTCGGCACTAGGCTGGGCATTTTTTGTTACCTCTTTAATTTTCACATTGAACTTCAGAGATAACTCTTGGTGATATGAAGTAATTTTCAGATGTGAAACTGTTTAAGAAATTGTCAGTTCAGGGACGTGCTCAGAGGTCAGTGATATGATCCTAGATGTTTAACCACTGGCTCTGGGAAAATAAATGTATGCACATAAACCTCACACTATGGTAGTGATTTTTGCTCTAATTGCCATCCTTTTCTTTATTCTATTTATAATCTAAGGACAGACCTAACCGGACTTCCTGGCAGATTCACTCTGGAATGCCAGGGAAAGAGAGAAATTATAAATGATTTTAAGCTTTTGATTTGAGAATTAAAAGAAGAATTTTGTCTTCGACTTACAAAAGTAGACTCTGGGGAGATCCAGTTTGGGAGGAAGGAAGTCACGAGTACAGGTTTGGACTTACTATGTTACACCATAAAGATCATTGTATTTACATGTTTCGGATTCAAGAGATAGAGAAAGAGAGAGAGATCTGGTGGGGACTATCCATGTTGGAGATAGCATATAAATTCATAACTCTGATTGGATAAAGTCACCAAAGTGGTGAGTAAAGAATAGAACCAAGAAGTAAGAGGGGGTTCGGGCTTGACAGAAATGAGATGACGAAGGCCCTTTTATTTTTCCTTGAAATGAGGCAGCAAGTTAAGTGAGAAAAATAGATCAAGGGGAAGAGGGTGATCACTTTTAATTAATGGTCTTGATTAATAATTTTAAATGAGGACTGTGAATTAACTATTGGGTGGAGGGAAGTAGAGGACATTACTAATCTTGATAAAGGCAATTTTGGTGGAGGGATGGAAGTGAGAGTGTGGAGTGACATTAAGAGAGTACAATGGGAAAAAACTAGACATATTGGGTACAGATAGTTCTAGTGAGGTAACTGGAGAAGTTGCTGACAAGGAAACTGGATGGATGTAGCTATTGCTGAACCAAAAAGTGAGGTCATGAAAAGGTTATTATTCTTTCAGATTTAAAGTGTGTGATGGTTAATTTTATGTGTCAACTTGAATGGGCCATGGAATGGCCAGATATTTGGTTCAATATCATTCTAGGTGTGTCTGTGAGGGTGTTTGTGGATGAAATGAACATTTGAAGCAGTAAACAAAGATTGCCCTTCCCATGTGAGTGGGCTTTATTCAATTCAGTGAAGGCCTGGATACATTTTGAAAGCTAAGCAAGGGAGAATGTTCTCTCCTCTACCTATCCATCTTTAGCTGAGACATTGACCTTTGGACTCAGACTTAAGTTTATACCATTGGTTCTGTCAACATCTGGGGTCTTCTCAACCTCTATACTGCATGAGCTAATTTCTTATGCTAAGTCTAGATAGGTAGATAGATAGATAGACAGATGATCGAGATAGATTATAGATGATAGATAGAGAGATGATAGATGTAGAAATGATGATGATAGAGATAGAAGTAGATAGAGATAGAAATGATAGATAGATAGATAGATAGATAGATAGATAGATAGATAGATGATAGATCCTATTAGCTCTGTTTCTCTGTAGAACTCAGACTAATACAAAGGGAGAGAGATTGTAGCATGCTTGTATTGGAGTGAAACAGGAAAAAAAGAGGGGACATTTGTGAGGTTATGAGTTTTAGTAGCAGACATGGAATGAGATTTATTGCATGAATGAAGAGATTGGAATGGCTCTTTGGTAGTAACATAATAAGCTACACCGTGTGGATATAGAAGCTGGTTGGTAAAGAGATTTGGATGTGGAAGTCTGAGTTTTCATCTTTGTTTTCTCAGTGAAGTGGAGAGCAATGCCACTGCTAACAGTGAATGTGAGGAGATGATGGTCTGGGAACATTGGAATGTACAGCATTTAGGGCAGTAAGACAGCAAATGCCCCTGCAGATGTAGTAGATTTGCTGTTGAAACAAACAGGGGAGCGGGATGGTAAAATGGGAGCTAGCGTTAGCCTACAATTCTTCCTAAGGGGGTAAATCTGTCTTGTGCCTTCACTCTTTTGTTGTCTTTTGCAACAACCTATTTTGCTACTTCCTTCCCCAAATTAATAATCGTCATGTGCCCAATACCCCATACCATTCATGTTCTCCCACAGCCTGTGCTTTAACATCATGTCATTTTATCTCTTCCGATCATTACCCACTGAGGGTCAGAGGATTTTCAGCTAACGAAACTGAAGACTCCTTCCTCATCTAGGACCCCATGCTATTTATTAAACACAATTTGTCCTAAGGCAAGGTGGAGATAATACATTTCAAAGGGTAGAATTTACAGAAGCATTGTCAGATTGGGGAAGAGCCTATAGCTGTTCAGGTGTTTGGCCAACAGGAGGCAATAAAATGCCCTGAGCTGTCTGGCAGAAGACAATCCTATTCAGGTTTGGGGGAAGTGCCATATAGCTGTTCCAACAGGTAAACTACATATGTGGCTCACCTTTGTTGAGCCCACCAAGCTTCAGCAACCTTTTGATGAAACTCTTGTAGTTATGACATGCTGGAATTGGTTCCTGGCAGCTCAATATCCATTAGGCTGCTCTCTATTCAACCTTTTTTAGTAATCAAGGTCCTGATCAACTCACACTGGCTAAGAGGTAGAGGAATTCATTAGTTCTTATTATAAACCAGATGTGAAGAGGGTTTCAGAATTTCTTGACCTAGAGACTCAATGATGCAGTCATGAATTTAGTTTCTCCCTGCTGCTGTCTGTTCTTCTAGCTTCATCTAAGTCAATGTTTCTCAACTGAAAGAAATTTACCCCCAAGGAACATTGGACAATAATCTAGAATATTTTTGATGGTCACAACTGGAAAATTTCTACTAGCATCCAGCTTGTAGAGGACAGGAGTGTTGCTAAATGTCCTACAACCCCACAGTAAAGAGTTATTTGCTCAGAGTAACCCTGATAATTCATGGAATAATTTTAGCAATATGGGCTACATGGTTTCATTCCTATCCAGTGAGGGAAAGAGATAGTAGACTGATTTTTTTTTTGTCTGTAAGTTGTTTTTGAGAGTGAAGAAACTTCCTAGAAGCCTTTTGAATACTTTCTCTTATGTCTTATCAGAACAAGTTGATTAGAAACTCATTCTTTTTTAATATATATATATATATATATATATATATATATATATATATTGATTTCTAAAAGGAAGAAAGAAGGAGGAAGAAACACATCAATAATGAGAGAGAATCATTGATCAGCTGCCTCCTGCTTGCACCCAAGGGAGGACTGGGCCTACAACTGGGGCATGTACCCTAAATGGACATCAAACCGTGACCTCTTGGTTTCATAGGTCAGTGCTAAACCACTGAGCCATGGCTGGGCGAAACTCATTCTTTAATCTAGACACCGGCCGAGGGGATAAGAGTATGAGGCTGATCTTAGAAAAACCAGGGTTCGGCGTTGGTCACAAAATTATATTGGGAGGGCTTGGTAAGCTAGATGTTGAGGAGTCAGCCACAGCCATTATTCCAGTTAAATGTCTAATGAATTTGCCCTCGTCTTAGTGTGTGAACAGGCAATTCTGTTTGCATAATGTTCTATTCAAGTCTTTGATTTTCCTTTTATATGGAGAATGCACACTGGGAAAGATAGCCTAGAAGTGAGTTATGTATGTATGTAAGTATGTATTTACTTACTTACTTATTAAATATATTTTATTGATTTTTTTACAAAGAGGAAGGGAGAGGAATGGAGAGTTAGAAACATCGATGAGAGAGAGACATCCATCAGCTGCCTCCTGCATGCCCCCACTGGGGATGTGCCTGCAACCAAGGTACATGCCCTTGACCAGAATTGAATCTGGAACCCTTCAGTCTACAGGCCGACACTCTATCCACTGAGCCACACCAGTTTCGGCTTCCCTCCATGTATTCAGGAAGCACTGGTACTCTCCTAGGCTTGGGTAGGTGGCTACATAACCTTTGGATAAAGCAGATTGAGATGAGAAATAAAAACACCACAGAAGGTTAAGTTCCAGATGTCTGCTGAGAACATTCCCCAGAAGCACGATGATATGCTGCCTACCAATGGGACAGGGGAAAGCATTTCCTGAGCAGTTGCCTGGCAACCAAAACACCAACAAACATAGCCAACTCAGGAAAAGCTTAGGGCCAGGCCATTGTGCTTTCTCCTTCTTTCAAAGTCTTGGGTCGCCGCTGACTTCCTTTATTTACATAATTAAAAACAACATCTGTAGCCGAGTTCTCCAGAGGAGCAGAACCAGTGGGATATGAAAGACTCGGGATGCCATTTGTCACTTGCAGCCACGAGACCTAGGAAAGTGGGTGGGATGATTCTGTCCCAGTCCCAGGTCTGAGAAGCTCGGGAGGACCCAGTGATGGACATCCCATTCAGAGGGACAGAAAGACGAAATGAGACGCCCCAACTCCGACAGCGAGGCGGGAAGATCTGGCAGAATCCTCATGACCTCCGTCTTTTGTGATAGTCCGACCCCCATGGAATTAGATGATTATTTTCTTGCCCATTAAATCATTTCCAAGGCTTTACCACTGCTTAGAGCTATTCGTTCTATCTTGAGGCATTATAGCATGTCAGTCAAAGCCATGGATTCGGGACCAAGGCTCTAATTTTGAATTCTGATTTTGCCAATCAGTAGTGACAATCTTGAATAGGGTGCATAACCATCTCTGTATCTCGTTTCCTTTTGCATGAAATCTGAAGGGAAGTAGCGTTCCCTCGAAGGAAACATTGTGCGGAGGGATGAGAACAAGGCACGGCACGTGTGAGAGTTTGTTTTTTAATCAGAGAGGGCTATTATTTCCTGCCCTTATTTTATAATGTACGTCCGTGGACAGAGGGTTCATAAAACTACTTGACTCTAAACTACTTTTGTTTGTATATTAATTTTAATTAGGATTTTTGTAATATATATATATATGTGTGTGTGTGTGTGTGTACATATATTGGAGATGGATTAATGTTAAGAACACCGATCAGCGGTGGATTCTGTTGAGCCTGAAACATCATTTTGCTCGAGGGCACATCCTTGCACACTGGTGTGAGCGTCTGTCTGCCTACCACGGCAGCACTTTCATTGGCTTATCGATGTCAGTCTTGGCTCGTTGGTAACAGAGAGGAATTTTCCAGAGCAACACTCCTTTGACCCAGTGCTTGACTTCCCTGAGAACCCAAGGGAGAACAGGAGCCATGCCTCGATGATGCTCTTTGCGATGGGCAGCCGGACTGGGACTTGGATTTGGAGGGGGAAGTGAGGGATCAGTTGATGAGCTGGAAACAGCGAGTTGACATCCAAGAGAATGGTGTGTGGGCAGAGCAGGGAACAGAAGGGGAAGCTGGGCCTGGAGCTTACTGGGCAGACCACAGTAGGAAGCGTGTTTTGGGGAGAGTGGTACTGAGATAAAATGTGGTGAGCGGCCGTTTCCACTCGCCACATGGTGCCACACTCCTCGTTGACAAAAGGCAGCACCAGGAAGTGCTGATGTGTGCATTTGGGAAAATTGTTTAGAATTTAATTCATTTTGTTTAGACCCAGACACAGGATTCGAGCTGGAAAGGGACTTAAAAATGCTGTCTCCAAAATCATCCAAAACAGATGACGGTTGTCTATGCTAATTACGAAGACTCCCACGGGAGATTTTGCACAATGTGAAATCTACGTGGCAGCCATCAGCCACATATGTCCATGTTAGCAGTTATTAAATAGGGGAGCACTGGAATTTACTAAGTTAACATTAGCATCCAACTGGGCAGTCTTATATATCTTACTTTCTCTTGGCCTGATTTACATGTCATCAATTTAAAATTTAAATTAAAAAAAAATTTAAAATTAAAAAAAAAATCCTTGCTTTGTTTTAAATTAGAGGATACAGGGAGTTTGTTTCCCCCCCCTCCCCATTTGTCCTGCTGGCTTTAATGTCCTGACTTTTGTTCTCAAAAACTCAGATTTAGAACTAGGTCCCGAGCCAATTGCATTCCCTCGCCACAAACATTATTCGGGGATGGAAAACCATAATGAAGTTAAGATGTTGCCTTTTCTGTCATCTTGAATTATTTTCTTACAGGGTTTTGCAGAGGAGGTGGAAATGGAAAGAATAATGAAAAAAAAATCAAAGGGACAAATTAAAAAAAAAGCGAAGACAAAAGAGGCAGAATAAGGATATGTCAAAACAAGTCTGAGGGACATGTTTTCTAGAAAATGAATATCATAATCCAGCCATTTGTTTGGAACCTGGACATCCTTTTCTTGAGTGAAGGTCATTGCCATCTTTGTCACGAGGCTTTCCGTCCAGCGCTGGGACCGTCGGCTGGCTTCCACATTTACCTTCCCTGAAATTTCTAGAGGTCGACCAGATGGATATGTTGGCTCCACAGGGCCACTGTGTTACGTTTAATGAGAAGCCAGGAGAGCTAAGTCCTCAGGATGAAAAAAAACACAGTGAGGTCTTTGTTTTGTTTTGTTTTTGCTGGTGACTAACACTGAGGACTAGGGAACAGCATGGCAGCCCCTCTTAGGGACACCCCCAGTTCACAGCCATATCCCGTTCCACTGTTCTGACTCCTTCATGTGAAACCTGTTTCTTGCCAGGGTCCAGGGAACACGTCCATCCCCGTCTACTCCACAATGGCCAACTGGCCAACACTCATGTACCTTTCCTCCGTCTATCGGTCCCAAAGGGTGGCAGTCAATATATTTTATTTTATTTATTTATTTTTTAATATATTTTTATTGATTTTTTACAGAGAGGAAGGGAGAGAGAGAAAAAGTCAGAAACATCGATGAGAGAGAGACATCATCAGCCGCCTCCTGCATGGCCCACTGTGGAGATGTGCCCGCAAGCAAGGTACATGCCCCCGACCGGAATCGAACCTGGGACCTTTCAGTCTGCAAGCCAACGCTCTGTCCACTAAGCCAAACCGGTCTCGGCGAGTCAATATATTTTAAAAATGAGTTTCTGCACACAAGAGAGGGTGCCTTCACAGACTTTGGGGAGACTCAAATGAGACTGGGGGTGACCCACAGATAAAGCAGGTTGATGCGAAGAGCCAGAGCAGGGGCTGATGCAGGAGTAAGACGGGGCAGTGAGAGGCTGTTCCCACTCTGAGCCGCAGAAATCCCAAGTTCAGAGCTGGCAGCCTTCTAAAGAGCAGGCTGGGCCAGAGTCACAGAAATGCAGCTGGTCTCTCATCCTCCCAGGCGTTTGAGAGCAGCATTCTAGAACATTTGCTCACAGAGGGAAGTCCAAGACACACAGACTGGAGAGGGGTCCCTCAGAGCCGGTGTCGGGGAGCAAAGGAAGTAAAGAGGAACTTGCTAGGACATCATAAACCCACAGGAGTTCAAGGACACAGTGCTGATGAGGTGTACTGGTTAAACATGCGGATTTTGTAATCAAAGAAAACATCCAAAGTGCTTTATTCAAAGCAATGTCCATCGCCAGCTACCCATTTCCCCATCTTTCCAGTAATTGGTGGGTACCATCCCAATAGAACTTTTCTTGTTCTGAGGCCAACCATTCAGAGATCCCAATTTTCCACTTCTTGGTACATGCTGCTCAAAGTGTGTGTGCCATGGATCAGAACTAGTGGTCATGTGAAAGAGCAAGGGCTGGTGAATACGGTAGATGGGTTCATACTTCCCAGACAGGATCTTTCAACGTGTCTTAACTGGTTTTGAAGTGTGTGATGGTGCATCATCATGAAGCAACATTACTCTGCTGTGTCTTCTAGCCCATTCGGGTCATTTCATGATCCAAGCATGGTTCAAATTGGTTATTTGTTGTCGGTAGTGATCAGTATTAACGGTTTCACCTGGTTTTAGAAGCTCATAATGCACCACACCTTCCTGATCTCACCAAACGCAGAGCATTGTCTTCTTTCCAAAGCCATTTGGCCTTGCAGTCGATGTTGATGGTTGACCTGGATCAACCCATGATTTTGTGCGTTTGGGATTCTCCAAATAAATCCATTTTCCTTGCCAGTCACAATATGAGGCAAAAAAGACTTCCTTTGGTGCTGTTGAAGGAACATTTTACTGATGACTTTTTGGTTTTCCATTTGTCTTTCATGCAGTTGATGTGGCACCCATTTTCCTTCCTTTGAAATCTCTCCCATTGCTCGTAAATGATCGGAAATTGTTTGCTGAGCAATGTTTAATCTTTCTGCAAGTTGTTTTTGAGTTTGACACACATCTTTATCCAATAATGCTGGTCATTGCAGGTCTTCAAACTTTTTCAGTTACCTGGACATTCTTTGTCTTTCACATTGAAATCATCACTTTTAAAGCGTTGAAACCAGTGTTCACAAGCATCTTGAGATGGAGCATGTTCACCATAAGCTTTTCAAGTTCACAATAACTTTCAGCAGCACTTTTCTTCAAAATAAAGTAATGAATTAAAACTTCTCACAAATGCTCGTTTTTTTTTTGGCACAAAATTCAACATTTTTAAGTGCAAAACTATTTATGATGTTAACACCTTCAGCAAACTTGACATATGAAGTATTGAAGCTTGCTGTCAATACAACAAAGCAGCATACATATCAAATTGCATCTATATCAACATATGTGTAACTCCATCTATTGAAAAAAATCCACATTATTAACCAGTACACCTAGTTGCCTATGCTTCACTTTGCCATTTGAAGAATTCTTGAGCCAGCCATCTTACTCCTGGGAATCTACCACAAAGGAAAGCTAGGTTTCTAATAGGATCCATCAATCTGCATGAGGATCTGTTAGCCCTTCCTCCCAAAAAGAAAAGTGCATGATAGCGATTATGTTGATTCAAATCACATTCTGTTTATCCATGTGAATTGTTAACCCAGGAATGCTAAACTTCCTGGAAGAAAAGGACCAAGATGGACAAACACAATCACAAATTCCACACATGGAATCAGTTCAAGAAATAGTAGAGGATTTAAAAACTCTAATATGTATCCTTAGAGATAGTTGAGATAATATATCCTCCACAAAGCAAAAAACAAGCTATTCGGGAATAGGAATAGTCACAGACCAAGAAGAATTCTTAAAAAACTGAAAATATGCAGAAAATTAAAAAATAACAGTTGAGATAAAATTTCTTAAAAAGAATTATAGGGTTGGAAGTAAAGTTGAGCAACATGAGAGGACAGACCTCAGGAAGAAGAAAAGATGGAAAAGAGTGGCACTGAGGATGAGGGTGATCAAATACGTGGCTGGTTCTAGGAGGCCCAGGGAGAAGGAATGTTTGAGCGAGAAGAAGGGGGTGGGAGTCTGGAGAGAACCATGGGCTAAGCTTTCAAAGGAGAGAGGCCGGTCTCCGCCCAGGCCTCGAGTGGAGGATGGAGGAATGACAAGGAAGGGCCTGCAGCTGGGCCTGTGAGGCCCACAATGAGGTCCTGGACATGAGAGAAGACAGCAACAGGGGCCCCCACTGGTGTGGCTCAGTGGATAGAGCGTCGGCCTGCGGACTGAAGAGTCCCAGGTTCAATTCCGATCAAGGGCATGTACCTTGGTTTCGGGCACATTTCTAGTTAGGGGGCGTGCAGGAGGCAGCTGATCCATGCTTCTCTCTCATCGATGTTTCTAACTCTGTCTCCCTCTCCCTTCCTCTCTGTAAAAAAAAAAATCAATAAAAAATATTAAAGAAGAAAAAAGAAAGAAAGAAAGAAAGCAACAGCAGCCAGATTTTCTTGTCCCCGTTGACGTGGCCAACACGCCCAAAGATGAACGGGGAGCCGCTGGAGGCCTGAGACAGAGGAATAAGTCACGCTGACCTACTTTTGAAAAGGCTGATGCTGGTTGCTATTCTTAGTTAAAGTATGTTTTGAATAAGTTCTTGTTTTCATGAAGACGATGTGGGTTATGCTCCGAGTTCTTGAGTGTTGGAGGCTGTCTTTCCGCTGCTTTTCTTTGAGTGGGTCACAATGTCTGGGGTTCGAAGGTGTTCCCCCGAGAAGCCAGTCCATAGGATGCTGGTCCAGCACTGAATGTACAGGAGGGATAGCATTTTTATTTATTTATTTATTTATTTATTTATTTATTTATTTATTTATTGGTGGAAAATGTTTATCGTATCATTTTAGAGAAGTCGCTGTTGTTGTTTTTTTACCTTTGAACCTCAAATATTTCACCAGACATATCTAACTGGTGGTTGTTTACCATTCAGTTTATACATGAATCCACCTTTCTCATTGGAGCACTACAATATCGATTTGGCTCTTACTGTGCGTACCCATCTTATGTAATCCTCACAACAATCCAGGAAAGTGGCTACTGTTTTTTAAATGTATTATTTTTATCTTTTGATTTCACCTTTATTGTTGAAAGTATTACATATGTCCCCATTGACCTCTTCCAGACCACCCCACACTCCAGGCCTTCACCACCCTCTTCTCTGTGTCCATCCGTTATCACCTCCATTTTACAGAAGAGCTAAGTGAAGCTTAAATGAGACCCATGTCTTGTTACAGTTTGTAACACAGGGTGCTGAGCACTTGATACCTCCACCGCTGAGGGGAGTCTTCCTGAGGTGGGAGGAGTCTTGCTCACATATGAAACCTGTTGGGCTCAGCCAGTGTGGCTCAGTGGTTGAGCGTCTACCTAGGAACCATGATTCGATTCCCAGTCAGGGCACATGCCCGGATTGCAGGCTCCATCCCCGGAGTGGGGTGTGCAGGAGGCAGCTGGTCAATGATTTTCTTTCATCACTTATCTTTCTCTCTCTCTCTCTCTCTCTCTCTCTCTCTCTCCCTTCCACTCTGAGATAAATAAAAATATATTTTTTAAAAAAGGAAGAAAGAAACCTGTTGGGTGAAGAAGAGGGAGGTACCAGAGGGAGCGAGGCCAGGCATGATGACTATGGGGAAGAATGTGAGGAGGGAGATGGGTGGACTTGGGGCGTCCTCAGCATTGGCCAAACCCTCCCGAGACCTGTCGCCTGCACCCCAGGAGAAACAGGGATGTGGGTGGGGCCTGAGCCCTTTTGCAGTGGACAGCCAGCCTTCAGCCCAGAGCAGCGCTGTCTCCGACACTAGCACACACGTCCACGCGTTTCAGACCAAGCTCTCTGCGCCATTTCCGAAGATGTATCTTCTCCACGGCGTGGAGGTGCCTGTTCAGTGGCTGCGGGGACAGACACGTTCCCTGCGGTCACAGCCACTCCCAGGCCTGCTCCTTCCCACTTCCCGGCAGCCTGTCGGACATGATGGCCCAGGGGCCTTGTTCTCCAGACAGGGCAGCGATCTGCGAGCCCTGAGCACCAAGTCTGACTCATTTATGCCACTCATGATGATTTATTATCACTTCATAGACACTGGCTTTTGCGCTGTGCTTGAAGGAGGGAGGGACCAAGTGATGAGAGAGAAATTCTCCTGGGAGGAGGTGGAGCGGAAAGAAATTTCCCATCAGAGTCAAATGCGAGGCCGCTGTCGGATGAGTTCCTCTTCCTCCTCCTTCCTACTCCAGGGATGAACTTGATAATGTCTTTAAAAATTTTTTTAAATAAATCTTTATTGTTCATATTATTACAATTGTTCCTCTTTCCCCACCCCCCATATCTTCCTTCAACCTGGCTCCACTCCACCCTCTGCCCTTACCTCCCCACCACTCTCCTCATCCATAGGTGTATGATTTTTGTCCAGTCTCTCCCATCACCTCCCTCCCCCTTTCCCCCCTGAGAATTGTCAGTCCACTCCCTTTCTTTGCCCGATTCTATTATATTCACCAGTTTATTCTGTTCATCAGATTTTTAATTCACTTGAATTTTAGAATCATTTGTTGATAGATATGTATTTGTTGTTCATCATTTTTATCTTTACCTTTTTCTTCTTCTTCCTCTTCTTACAGAATACCCTTCAGCATTTCATATAATACTGGTTTGGTGTTGATGAACTCCTTTAGCTTTTTCTTATCTGTGAAGCTCTTTATCTGACCTTCAATTCTGAATAATAGCTTTGCTGGGTAGAGTAATCTTGGTTGTACGTTCTTGCTGTTCATCACTTTGAATATTTCTTGTCCCTCCCGTCTGGCCTGCATAGTTTCTGTTGAGAAATCAGCTGATAATCATATGGGTGCTCCCTTGTAGGTAATGAACTGTTTTTCTCTTGCTGCTTTTAATATTCTCTCTTTGTCTTTTGCTCTTGGCATTTTCATTATGATGTGTCTTGGTGTGGTCCTCTTTGGATTTCTTTGTTTGGGGTTCTGTGTGCTTCCTGGACTTGTAAATCTATTTCTTTCACCAGGTGGGGGAAATTTTCAGTCATTATTTCTTCAAATAGGTTTTCAGTATCTTTCTCTCTCTTCTTCTTTTGGAACCCCCATAATTCTGATGTTGGTATGCTTCAAGTTGTCCCAGAGGCTCCTTACACTATCTTTACATTTTTGGATTCTTTTTTCTTTTTGCTTTTCCAGTTGATTGTTTTCTGCTTCTTTGTATTTCAAATCTTTGACTTGATTCTTGCATTTCTCTAGTTTGCTGTTAGGGTTCTGTATAATATTTTTTTTTATTTCAGTCAGTGTATGTTTAATTTTTAGTTGGTCCTTTTTCATCTCCTCTTGGGTCTCACTAAATTTATCCATTTTTTCTAGGAAATTCTTGAAAAATCTTATAACTGTGATTTTTAACTGTATGTCCAGTCATTTGTTTTCCTCTATTTCTTTCATTTGTGATCTGTTTCTTTGTCTCTGCATTTTGGCTGCTTCCCTGAGTTGGTAGAGTGGCTTTGTGTGCTAGATGTCCTATTGGACCCAGTAGCTCAGCCTCCCCAGTTACCTGAGGTGGACACTCTTGGTGCACCCCTTTTTGGACTGTGTGTACAGCTTTGTTGTAGTGAAGTCTTGATTGTTGTTGGAATCACTGGGGGGAATTGACCTCCAAGCCAATTGGTTGTGAGGATTAGCTGTGACCGACATTTAGAGGGCTGTGTGTGTTTTCTTAAAGTCACAGTACATATTTTTATGGTACATATTTTCAGTGGCTGCCATTTAGGCACTTTTATCTGTAGCCAAAGACAGCCACTGAGAGATAGTATTGATGAAAAGTTGGCTGAGTAAGTATTTTAAACCCAATTAAAAAAAATCAAGGTAGATAATAATAGCTTCCTCACTAATGGGCAGACTTAGACTTTTTTTTTTTAGCTCTAAGGTATGGAAGGTGTATGACACCACAGTACAGAAATCTATCGGGCGCTTATATGTGGGATTGTTATGTGCTTCCATTTGTCATTAATGACAAAAGTCAATGACAAAAGTCCTAGCTGCTTGACCCATGACTGCCTCCCAGTGGGGCCCATGGAAGTGTAACCCCAACTCGGCTTGAAGCCATCGTCCCAGGCTAGCTCTTCCTTCCTGCCTCCTTGCTGGGGCCTGCTCTCCAATGTAGGGCCCTTTCCTCCTCTCTGTGCAGCAGGCGAGGAGAATCGCGCTGCCTGGGGGGTCTTTGCCCGGGCTGGGGGTAATGTCTGAACACCCTGTGCACACAGACAGGCCTGTGGACATGGGATTGGCTCTTAGTCCCTATCAAATACAGTGGTACCTCGAGATACGAGTGCCCTAACATACGAGATTTTTGAGATATGAGCCGTCAAGCGAGCGAGCGATTTTTGCTTTGAA
Organism: Lasiurus cinereus; assembly: GCA_011751065.1. Classification (NCBI taxonomy): domain Eukaryota; kingdom Metazoa; phylum Chordata; class Mammalia; order Chiroptera; family Vespertilionidae; genus Lasiurus; species Lasiurus cinereus. The sequence continues at coordinate 181,817 of JAAGEH010000355.1, forward strand.
ATACGAGCAACATTTGAGATAGGAGTCATCGCGCGGATCGGCCGGCTGCACACGACCCACCAGTTTACCGCGACTCGAGCGTCTCCTAGTTTCCCACGCCTCAAGGTGACGGAACGAATTAAACTCGTCTCTCGAGGTACCACTGTATAAGTACCGTATTTTCCCGCGTAGAAGACGCCTTTTTCACCCGGGAAAATCTTCTCAAAAGTCGGGGGTCGTCTTATATGCCGGGTGTTGTCTTACAGGGCGGGTAGATCCCAAACTCTATGTTTTAACTGGAAAAATTGGGGGTCATCTTATACGCCCAGTCGTCTTATAGGGCGGATATATCCCAAACTCTATATTTTAACTAGAAAAGTTGGGTGTCATCTTATATGCCCAGTTGTCATCTTATACGCCCAGTTGTCTTAAAAGTTGGGTGTTCATAGGGGAAATAATACCACGATCCATAACTAACGATAAACTCTGCTCCGTGTGCTCACAACGACTCACCCGCCCGGATGCAGCTGCTGGGCCGGAGCCCAGGTGGAAAGGAGCACACGCGGGGGGAGATGCTGCTAGAAAGGGGCAGAGAACACGCCGGTGGGCACGCGTTTTCCGCCGTATCCTCCTCGCCGTGTCCTCCTCGCCGTGCAGTGAGGAAAGGCGGGAAGCTGTCGGGACCCTGAGAAGCCCTCCGACGAGCATCCCTCGGGAAAGGCTCCATCCTCGCAGGACGACGACGGGGAGGCCTGTGAGCTCTGGAACAAGAGGGAGGGAGACGTAGCCAAGGCCCAGGGATCCACGAGGCGGTTAACGGCCCGGGGGGAAAAGGGGTGAGTCAGTCCCCGGATCGTACTTGTTTAGTCTTGTGAAAGGCGGAGGAGGATGAGCTGACCCCTGAGTGTATAAAAGGAGGAGCCAGCTGGTTCCCTTCTCCCCCTGCTGACCCAGAGGCAAAAGTGGGGCGCCGGGGGTGATTCTGTGGGGGACCCAGGCCCCGGGCAAGACCCAGTGTTCGTCGTGTGACGTCGGGATAGCGGGCCACTCTTTTCCTCAAAGGGATGTTCTGGGATGTTTGGGCCTTTGTAAAAGCGTTTCAACTCCATTTCGTGATGTGATAAAAGAGAACCAAGTGGTGTTTGAACAAAATTAAAAAAAAAAATTAAGCAGGAGGAAAAAGCCACATTCAGCATGGGAACCGTCTCACGCAGCCCCGGTCAGTCACGGCGCTCCATTCCTCTCTGAAAGCTTTATGGCTCTGAAAGTGAAAACAATGCTGGTGGGAGCCGACGGTTTTAAAGGTTACTGATTTTTTTTTTTAAATGCAATCTTGGTAACTTTAAATGTTAATGCTTTTTGCACAGAAATATGACTGCTTTATGTGCATTGCAGATGAGGCAATTTTACCATGAGATGAGCTACCAACAGAAATTTTCGTTAAGACTTCAGAAACAGCTTTTTGTCCAGGACCATGAACTTTTCTTGAATGTCCGCTTATTTCAGTTATGTTCCAACCACGAAGGCAAGAGGAGAAACAGTCCAGAGAGAGAAGATGCTGACGACGCCTTGCCATGCGAGCAGTCAGCAGCTGAGCGTCGCCACAGGATGCCCAGGACCAAACCAGAGAGGGTCGGACCGGCATGGGCACCATTTGTCCACCATCCAGAGACCATTGCTGACGTGTGCACAGAAGGAACTGTTTGACATTGAAACTGGGACTCAGAACTGTTGGACATTGAAGTTTGGTCTCAAACATTTTTTGTTCTTATAGGTTTATTTCTAGTCTGCAGAAGCAAATGGTTTTAAAGAAAAGAATCGGGGGGGCAGATACAGAGGCAAAGAAGCATTGAACAGATTGTCGTACTACAGCGGGAAGGCAGAGGAGGGTGGGGAGGAGGACTGTAAGAGATCAACCGAAGGACTTGTATGCATGTATATAAAAATAACCAATGGATACAGGACATTGGGGGAAGGGGGCAGATGAGGGCATGTACTAGGGGTAGGGAAGGCCAGGGGGAGATCAACAGGGGAAAAAAAAGGAGACACATGTACTACTATTTGTAATACTTTAAACAACAACAAAAAATTAAAAAACAGATTACTGAAATGCAAAGTTATGTAGAACTTGCAGGAGTTGACCAGCCCCGTGTCTGGTGTTGGAAATAAGAGCTTGGTCTGCTGAGGCTTGATGGAGGGTCCGCTCCTGGCTTGCCTCTTCCCACCCAGTGTGGAGGAGAGCCTGTCCCTAACATGTCTCAGAAACCTCGGGGGGCCTTCTCTCTGGCGTGGTTTTGGTCCGATCGGGGTGGGGATCGACCCTCAGTTCCTCTCCCCCGCAGGAGCCCAGGTCTCCATCAGCCCACGTGTTGACCCTTCACTCCTCTCCTGTGTCCAATGTGTCTGATGTCTGGCAAGATCAGCGCTTCTAACATCTCTGCTCTCCCTCATTTGGGTGGGACGTTGCTGTCGTTTTTGGGAAGGAATCGCGGTCCAGCCACAGTTCAGAGTCAGGGCTGGGCCCGGCATAACTGGACTTCTCCGTCAAATCTGGAGAGGGAGGAGGCGTGCTCGGAGAGTGCTGGCAGGCTCGCGCCCCGGCCTCGCCAAGAAACAGTTCTCACACGATGTCAGCGTGTCCAGTTCAATCCAGGTCAGAAACCAGAAATGCAAAACATGCACCGATGTTTCTAGACCCTCCGAAATGAGCAGATCCTGGGGCGGCTGAGCGCATATTTATTTAAGCAAGATTGACCCTGCCGGATGGTTACCGAGGGTGTGGGAAGCGGAGGGCCCGCCGAGAACGGTTCTGTAATGTAAACAATCTAAGCTCCCCTTTTAAAATACGTCTAAGTCTAATTTTATTTTTTTGGAATTTAGTAAGAATTCCATTGTGCAGTAGATTTAAAAAGCCGAAGTGCCCATCGGTAGATGAGTGGATAAAGAAAGCTGTGGTACATGTACGCAGCTGTAAAAAGAGGGATCTCTGACCCTTTGAATCAGCATGGAGGGACCTGGAGAGCATTGTGCTGAGTGAAATAAGCCAGGCAGAGAGAAACAAGTATCACATGCTCTCACTCACATGTGGAATCTAATAAACAAACTGAAAAACCAAAGGGAGCCAGAGATGTTGAAGCGTGCAACAGACTGAACATGTCAAAGGGGCAAGGGTCTGGGGACAGAAAGAGGTTAAGAACCAGTGAACCCATGTGCCTAAACGCGTAACCCGTGCACACGGGCAACAGTTTGGGAAAGGTCTGGGGAGGAGATGGGACGGGGTGGCGGGGGTCGGTGGGGAGAAAGAACAGGGACATCTGGAGTACTTTCAACAATAAAGAGAATTCATTTTCCAATAAAATACAAGTGATTCAATAAGCATATTGGTGTAAAGCAGCGGTTCTCAACCTGTGGGTCGAACGACCCTTTCACAGGGGTTGCCTAAGACCATCGGAAAACACCTATTTCCCATGGTCTTAGGAACCAACACACCGCTCCTCGGTGTAGCAAAGTGTAGCCATGTAGTTTACTGTTGTCCTAGGAAGACGGTTGCCCATGCTACACCACGATTCAAGACAACATTTCATTTATTTTTCATGAGAAATAAATATTTCACAATATATAATGACATATTGTTTTTGTGATCTAATCACTCTGCTTTAATGATGTTCCATTTGTAACAACGAAAATACATCCTGCCTATCAGATATTGACATGACAGTTCATAGCAGTAGCAAAATGACAGTGATGAAGTAGCCACGGAAATCATTTTATGGTTGGGGGTCATCACCCCATCAGGAGCTGTCTTAAAGGGTCGCGGCCTTAGGAAGGTTGAGAACCCCTGGTGTAAAGGAACACGCATTTGCTTTAAACAACAACAGGGAACTATTCGGTAGTGGTATGTGTGTGACCCCGGAAGTAATGGACCAGGAGGTCGAGGCGTTACTTACGCTGTTGCTTTCCCTGGTAGCCAGCACTTCCTTCTCTTGCTCAAGATTTGAGCCAAAGTTGAACTACCGAGAAGAAAGCTAGGTAAGTCCCATGGCGGGAGTTCTGGTGATCCAGCCGGCCACAGGCTGGGGGAGTTCTCATTTCTGACCCGATGTGCCGTCCCGGTGAAGTACAATCCGGGGTTGTTTTTTTCTACTCGAGAGCTTCCTTAGGGAAGCGGGGGGCCGGGACAGGCCGTGGGCAAGTTGACTGGCAGTTCCTGTCTAATTTCATCATGGCTTTAATTTAATTCAAATATGCCTGACACATTCAAAAAGTGGCTATTTTTAAGCAAAACCGAAAGACTTCTTGTTGGTAATCTCTGAGGACTGAACGCGTTCCAGCGGAATCACCAGAGACTCTGCTTCCTTTCTCTCCTCTGCGTTCCCCCTCTTTCTTCACCGAGGCCTCTTATCTGGGCCACATGTATGGTGTGAGCCACTGCTTGAGGTCGCCTCGAATGCCTGGGACTGACTTTGAACTTGGTTATTCTCCTCCGTTAGCAGATGGCGGTACGATAAGGGAGCCAGTGGACGATGGTGGTCAACATGGACCACTCAGGTTTCTCATAGAAACAGACCAATCTCGATTCTGGCTTTTTCGATGTGAAAAACCTAATCATCCTTAGTAATGACTGAAGTGGAATTCTCAAATGTACGTGTTCCATGCGAACACCTCTGCCTTGTCTTTCCGTTGTTAGTGCTGGTGCTCGTTTGTCCGCACACATGGCTTTTCAGAAACGAGGTTAGGTTCATCAACTGGGGAGCGGGTTTCCACGGACTGATGTTGGCTCCCTGCTTTCCTATTACTTCATTTATTACATTATTAAATCCAGTCCCACTGCAGAAGCCAAGAAAATGTTTTATACTGCAGCCGGGTTGCCTCCCTAGAGTTTCTGAGCTCATTTTCCTTCGGTTAACTCTGGGGGTGCTGTGCCTTCCAAAGTCTGAAGTCATATGGCCCATGTAGGCTGGGCACCGCGTTTAAGGCGGAATCGGAAAAAGGCCACGGGTCATCTCTCTTCAACGTCTGCTTCCCGGAGGCAAGGTCAAGCTATGCCAGTCTTAGCTCAGTGTCCATTGTTGATTTGCTCTGGAAAACTCTTGGACGTATGGATAAAAACCAGTCTGTTTTTTTCAAGGACCTATTCCTTGGGCTTTTATATCTGTAGGGCTTTCCCCCACAGACTCCACGTGGGAAGAGGGGGTTTTGCTCTTCTTGGGGAGTCGTCGAGCTAAGTTATGCTTTGCTTTGACTGATACCAGTAGTCTTTCAGTTGCATCAAGATACATAAATAGCAAAGTTGTATGTTCATATATGCTCACATCTTCCCGTGCGTTTGGGCTTATTAATAGAGCAAATGAATACCCTTAGACCATAATAAACTGAGTTTTCTCTCTCTCTCTCTCTTTTTGACCATCCATTTATTTGTTTATTTTTATTTTGGGTCAATAGGATCCTATAGGTTTCAGGTGTATATTTCTATGACACATGATCTATGTATTGCATTGTGAGCCCACCACCCAACCAACTGAAATCCACCAATGTCTTGCCAGTCGGTTTAGTTTTGATCAAGTTTCTTAAAATGGAGTTAAAAATACTCACAACCTAGTATGTTAAAACCCATGCTTCCCACAAAGTCATTACCACATGCTGTAACGTTTAGTATTGATTGTTTTGTGAAATTAATCAATATGGGAAGCTTATATGAATGAAAACCCCATATGGAAAACTCTTTAAAGGCTTCTAATGGATTTTTAGAGGGCGAAGAAGGAAGGAAGAAGGAGGGGGAGTGAGAAACATGGATGTGAGAGAGAAACATTGATCTATTGGCTGCCTCCTGCATGTCCCCTCCTGGGGATGGAGCCTGCAACCCAGGCCTGTGCCCTGACCGGCAATAAAACCGTCAACCCCTCGGTACATGGGTGACGCCCAACACCACTGAACACAGAGCCTCAAATCATCTGCATTCTACCGAGGTCCACGCCACAAACATGTTACTGGCTTATGCTTGAAGAAGCGATGGCTACTGACCTCCGTGTTTGGCCTCTCATCTCCTGGATAACCCTTGTAGAGCAATAAAAGTGCTTTCACTACCTTTTCCCGGGAAATGTATGCTCCCTGAATTTAAGGCCAGAGGTTTATCTTCAAAGTTCATAACTTTATTTTCTAAAACAAATAAGAGCAGATGAGGGTTACTTGTAATCAGAGACACTTCTGAACGCGACCGAGGTTACGGAGGCTGCCTTTCCTTCTCTAGCCAAATTAGCCATTTGCTCCCATTCCCATGTTCCTCTATCTGAAAGGGAGGCTGCATATGCGGCGCTGTCAGCTTTTCCAGCAACACTCACAAATATTTTCCTTATGCTGCAAACCGAACCCTTGACTCAGTGTTTCACCCAGAAGACATTATTCATTTCGAAACAACACAGCTGCAATTCAGACTTTATGTCTGATACCTTTCCTCCCTGAGTTCGGTTGCAAAAGTAGGCCAGCATATTGGGAGAAGGACTTTTATACATTTTGTTGAGGAAGAGTCCGTCCATAAAGCCAACTTCCAAAGGCTGAGAGGAGGGGGCTGCTAGTGTCAGGAGGGTCATCACAATCTTTATCACATATATGAAAACAGGATAGATAGACACTGTTTTTAGATTCAAAAATACTCCTGACTCAAGTGGTTTATTCATTCTTAAACATCACACCCTTTATACGATGTGTAAACACATAGCTCCATCAACGGATTCATTTTCTTCTGTTTTCTTCACTTCATGGTTGATGCGGAAGGGTCGTGTCTTGTAACATGAATGTTGGTGAAATCGTTCAGGAAGCTGATGGGCATCAGCAAAGAGGAGCCAGGGTGGGGAGCTAGAGTGTATGAGAGGTGTGGGAGCTGTGGGCAAACCATGGATCCAGCTGTAGGAATGGATGCAGTCAGACAGTGGGGAGAGCGTGGCATCCAGAAAGTAGTGGAAACGAGGTGATTCCATTAGAAGTCAGTATCTAAGAGGTTCAGAACGTAACACTCCATTTTCATGAGACCAATAAAAACATGATAACAAGGACGTCTGTGGAAAATAACATATAAAGGTCAGACATATGCCTCAAGACGGTCTTTCCTAAACAAACACGACATTAGTCACTTGGATCGAAGAGCAGAGACAAGACTTCAGCAATGGCAAAGGGGAGGTGGAAAAGTAAGGCAGTGGTGCCCTGCTGGAGAATGTTCTAGACTTTCTAGGTACGATCTCTTAACCCAAAGGGAAGGAAAAATGATTCCAGTGAGTTGGGGTCCAACACGAGGGCCTGTGCCAACCTCCGTCAATGATGAGAGAGCAATAGCAACGCCGACTTCATGCGGTTCTAGAATTTGCAATTGAACTTTAATTTCCATCAAAACTGGTTGTGGCGCCAACATGCAAATAGTGGGGGGAAAAACACAGGAGAAAAGAAAATTAAACAGAGAAAAACAGCAGGACAATGAAAAGACCTACAACATCTCTGAGACACTTCCCGTTTCTGATAACGATGGCCTAGGTCCGTGGTCGGCAAACTCATTAGTCCACAGAGCCAAATATCAACAGGACAAGGATTGGAATTTCTTTGGAGAGCCAAATTTTTTTTAACTTAAACTCTTCTAACGCCACTTCTTCAAAATAGACTTGCCCAGACCGTGGTATTTTGTAGAAGAGCCACACTCAAGGGGCCAAAGAGCTGTGTGTGGCTCGCGAGCCGCGGTTTGCCGACCAGGGGCCTAGGTTATTCATCTGGCTGGAGGCAATTTCACACTTAGGTAAAAGATTGAAAAATACAATTTCCTCTAAGAAACACTTAAGAAAACAACAAGCTTGCAAACCGTTACCCATGACACAGTAAAGCCAAGGAGTCGGGCCAGCTTAGAAGTTACTTCTGCCCTGAAGGCACTTGTTGACCTAGAAAATAAGAAACAACAACTGCTTCACGATGAAGGGGACAGACTTCAAACCGAGGGCACATGTAAGTGGAGAGTCTGACAGGAGAGACTTGGTGTCTTGGACTGTCAGGGCTACACACTCCAGATTAAAATAAGCCCAAAGAGAACCAATCTCTGCATCTATTCTAATAAAAGGGTAATATGCTAATTAGACCCGGAGGCCTTCTGGGAGACCTTCTGGATGTCCTTCTGGATAAACCCATGGTGGAGAGGCCAAGGCAGAGGCAGTTAGGGATGATCAGGCCGGTGGGAGGGGGAAGTTGGGGGCGAGCAGGCCAGCAGGCAGAGTTGTTAGGGGTGATCAAGTAGGCGGGCAGGTGAGCAGTTATGAGCCAATAATCCCAGATTGCGAGAGGGATGTCACAGATTGGAGAGGGTGCAGGCTGGGCTGAGGGACAGCCCCCAACTCCCCTGCATGAATTTTGTGCACTGGGCCACTAGTATAATTGTAATTCAGGATTCTACCCAGCAATGGCAAAGGGGAGGTGGAAAGTAAGGCAGTGATACCCTGCTAGAGAATGTTCTAGACTTTCTAGGTACGATCTCTAAGAAATTTGAAATTTGGGCAGGTTTAACTTGGACATGGACAGGTAGTATTCCTAATCTAAAAAAAAAAAAAGAATTTTTTCTTAGGGACAACTTTTTAAGAATATAACCAGTAATACAAGATAATTAGTCACAAGGACATGACTGTGAACCAGAAGAAATGAGGGGAAAAGGAAGCCACTGTGAAGACTTCAGATGGTCAAATTATTAGATGTAGACTAAGACATTATTCTCTTTACTGTAATGAAGAAAAAAGACGATATTTTGGATATTAACCCTTTATCAAATGTATCACTGCCAATATGTTCTCCCATCTAGTGGGCTCCCTTTTCATTTTGCTGGTGTTTCTTTTGTGTGCAGAAGTTTTTTATTTTGATACTAGAGGCCTGGTGCCTGGATTCGTGCACTGGTGGGATCCTTTGGCCTGACCTGCGGGGATCAGGCCAAAACCTATACATATAAGATATTTGGTTAATCTCTTCCCACCCTTCCCACTCCATCCTGAGACTCATCAGTCTGATCCATGTTCCCATGCCTGTGCATTGAGTAGCTGCCCTCTGGTGGTCAGTGCACATCATAGCTGCCAGTCGAATGGTCAAACAGCACACACACACACACACACACACACACACACACACACACATATAGTCCCTCCTTAGTTTCCTTTGCCTTAGAAGATGTATCCATAAACACATTGCTATGAGAGATGTTGGAGATTTGAGATTTTGCTGCCTGTGGTTTCTTCAAGGATTTTTATGATTTCACAACTGACATTTAAGCCTTTTATCCATTTTGAGCTTATTCTTGTGTATGGTGTAAGTTGGTGGTCTAGTTTCCTTTTTATTTTTATCTTATTTTGCATCTCCAATTCTCCCAGCGCCATTTATTGAAGAGACTGTCCTGACTCCATGGTATGCTCTTGGCTCCTTTGTCCAATATTGAGTGTAATGTCTTGGGTCGATTTCTGCGCTCTCTGTTTCGTGCTATTGATCTATGTGCCCATTCTTGTGCTGGCATCAGGCTGTTTTGATTACGGGGGCTTTGCAGTATAGCTTGGAACCTGGTGTGGGGATTCCCCCGCCATTGTTTTTCTTTCTCAAGATCTCTCCCTCTGCCACAGCCTGTCAGGCCACGTGACCGATCCGCTGGCTCTCCATGTGGCCGCTCTGATGCTTCTCAAATCAGGACTTTTCCCCATTTGACTGTACCAGGCCTCCCTCGAGATGTCCTGGCAAGGACTCTGGGTTGGCATGAACTCCCCTCATAGGTCAGTCACTTCTCCACCAACCTCACTCCTTCGGCATTCTCCGTTTATCTGACCCGCGGGTCATGTTCCAGGCCCACGTCCAGAGAGAGGAGGCCTGGACCTCTGACTCTCTCCCACCAGCCATCCCTCCACCCCCTCGTCTGTGCCACCTCCGCTCCGGAGATGGGACGTGGCTGGCTCTGCTCCAGGCTTCCCTCTGCTTACCTGAACTGACACCTCCTCAGTCTGCTTCACTGAAGCTAAAGCACTGGGTGGGTCCCTGGAGGGGACAATAGCGCAGACTGAGGATTATTTGTAAAATATTACTCGTGTGTCCCAGAGATGGGAGGTAAACCGCATCTTGTTGAAAGCTGACCAGTACCCTGCATGGCTGTCTCTTCTCGCCCTCGTCCCTGACACAATTCCCATCCTCCCTCTGGCCATCCTCGATCTCTTTTAGGGTGACCCCCTTCCTCCTATTAAATGCTGGTGTCTCCTGAGGTTTGTCCCCATCTCTAATCTCACCAATTCCCCAGCAAATAGCACACGGTGCTAACGGTTCCCAGGAAAGAGGGAGATGTTTCATTTTCCTGTCCCTGCTTTGCTCACACATTTACTCGCAGGTGGTGGGCGCACAATAAATAACGGAGAGTGAAACCTGTGCAGGTTCTGCCATCAATGAAACATTCTCAAAGTCGTTCTACTTCAAGAGCAGGTAGACACTGTACTTAAAGGTACACAAAACGCACCCAGCACACACGTTTAGTCATTATAAGGAAGGTTGCTGTTTTTTTCCAATATGGAGAATTTTCCTGTGATCACCGGGAATTTAGAGGAAAAGTTAAACATCTCATTATAGAATTTTGGGCTTGGCTCATTGTCCTTCAGTCTGTACAGCTGCATGATTCAGAGTCACACCCGGAGAGACCACACAGGGTTCCAAGTCAGACAGGGAAAACGAACCCGCTTATTTCAAATTGAATCATTTCAACTCAAGGAGGAGCAACGGCAAGCAGCCAAATGTTTAAATTATTTTTTCTTCATTTTCAGAGCTTTTTAAAGCTCAAAATTATTTACACCTTTAATGTTAAAGACACACACACACACACACACACACACACACACAGCTGCAAGGCTTGATTTCAAAGTAATTGCTAACGAGGGGCCAGATGCCCACCATGAAGTGTGTGTTGGAAATTCACTCCTTAGACCCCTTATCTTCTCACTCACAAGGGAATGAATTGATTAGCTAATGATTTAAGAAACTTAAAATCAAGCCCTGGTTTGGCTCAGTGGATAGAGTGCTGGCCTGCAGACCGAAGGTTCATGGGTTCGATTCTCATCGAGGGTGTTACCTAGGTTGCAGGCTTGATCTCCAGTCCCAGAAGGAGCACATGCAAGAGGCAGCCAATCAATGTGTCTCGATGTCTCACACATTGATGTCTCTCTCTCTCTCTGTCTCTCCCACTCCCTCCCAATCTCTCTCAACATCAGTGGGAAGATGTCCTTGGGTAAGGATTAACAAAAAAATAAAACTAAAAACTAAAAACTTTGATTTAATGTCTTCGAAGGTAGGAAGAAATCACATTCTCCCGTTACATGCTAACTAAATAAAAACATTATTAGTGGATTAGTGAAAAGATTGCAACTTGGGGGAATCTTCCCTCTATTCATAAGTTTTTTTAAAAATAATTCAGGTTGTTGAAGTTATTTTTCAACTGTGAAATGAAAATTAAAATTTTTCGGTTCCATGTTCTTAGCACAGAAGAGACCCACATGTGGGCACATAGCTGTGGTTTGAGAATTGGTGTATTACCGTATTTTCCAGCATATAAAATGACTTTTTAACCCAGGAAAATCTTCTCAAAAGTCGGAGGTCGTCTTTTTTGTTGTTGTTGTTGTAGTGTTCCTTGTATGAATATATCACAACTTATTATCACCTCTTATAGGGTGGGTATATCCCAAACTCTATATTTTAACTGAAAAAGTTGGGGGTTGTCTTATACACCCAGTAGTCTTATACACCAGAAAATACGGTACCCTTCTTTCAGCTTTAGCCCTCATTAATGCACATGTATGAACAGAATTATACTCTACATACAAAGAGCAAAAAGCAAAATGACTCAAGTAAAATATTTAAAATGTTTGCATATCTTCCTATTGCAAGGTTTCACCTTGCTATATTATTTTTCAGGCCACATTTGATAATGGAGAGAGATGCTTATTAAATATATAGAAACTACCTTAGTAATAAAAGGGAGCTTATTTCTAAATATGGGATTTGATTCATGATCTAAAATTACACTGATAATTTCCATTTAAAAATTTCTTGAATCAATTGAAATAATTATAAACAGAAAAATGCCACATGTCCATTCATGAGGAAAATACATATCAAGTGAATAAGGCCATTTTCTTAGAGATTTACTGTTTCACAAATTAATTTTTCTTTATCAGCAAATAGCATTAAATTGATTTTTAATCAGTATTTATATTCAAACAAAATTTGTACAGTTTTAAAGAATGGAATGTATGTGAATCTGAATTCTTATATGCATCTTCAGTTGTTGTATGGTAAATATTCTATATAATGCATCAAAACACAGAGTTGGTTTTGCTCAATGGTCCTGGGTTTGATTCCAGTCAAGGGCACATGCCTGTGTTTTGGACTTGATCCCTAGTAGGGGGCATGCAGGAGGCAGCTAATCAGTCATTCTCTCTCATCATTGATGTTTCTAGCTCTCTCTCCCTCTCCCTTCCTCTCTGAAATCAATAAAAATATATCCTCTATAATAAAAGCCTAATATGCTAATTGTCCAGTCATCTGATCAGCTGTTCATCCAATCAAAACATAATATGCTAATGATATGCTAAGGGTGCTCAACCACTTGCTATGATGTGCACTGACCACCAGGGGCCAGATGCTCCAACCTGTAGGTGAGCTTGCTGCTGGGGTCCAGCTGATCAGGACTGAATGAGACAAACTGGACATACCCTGGAGCCCTCCCTTGGTTCCTCCCGAGCTGGCCAACCTCCCTGGCCCCAATAATGTACTGGAGGGGTCCCTTGCCCTGGTCTGCACCCCTCACAATCCAGGACCCCTCGGGGGATGCCAGAGAGCTGGTTTTGGCTTGATCCCATAGGCCAGGCCAAGGGACCTCACTGGTGCATGAATTCGTGTACCAGGCCTCTAATTTAAAACAAACAAATAAATAAAAAAAGAAACACAGAGTTTATTTCACTGCTAGAACTTCCATGAAATATTTCCAAAATTTTAATTACATTTTTCTCACACCTCAACTCTCTAATGCTGTGACTCCTTTCAAAGACAGCATGCAGAATATATGAGGGCCTCTCCCCACCTCTATTATACCCTGCCATATTACAACTCCACATATTCTTAATTTTGTTATTAAAATATGTGTGTGTGTATGTAAATGAGACAAAGAAACCTGGTAAAGTGGAACTCTGGCTTACGTGAGTGTAACTTGTACATTATCAATGCTGCAGCGATGGCCGTAGGGTAGGGAGGACTCCGTGTGTGTGTGTGTGTGTGTGTGTGTGTGTGTGTCTGTGTGTCTGTGTGTCTGTGTCTGTGTGTGTGTTTGTGCAAGAGGAGAAGAGAATGTAAGAGACTGCAGCCTACTATCTCTGGCCCTCTCTGTTTTAAGAAGCAGGAGAGCCTGTGTGTTTTTGCCTGCATGTAACCAAAGGTTTTCTTTGCTCACTTGCTTGAAGCATTCATCTGCTGCTCTTTTCTCAGGCAACGTCTGCAAGCACAGCATGGCAGGGCCACAGGACTGCGGGGCCAGGCTCCCATTGCTCCCCTCCTGTTGTCCTCCGATTGACCACCCACCCGATGAGGCAGAGGTGGGCTTTCCATTTTCCTCTAACCAGAACCACATGGGGGAACACACTTCCCGGGGCCTCTTTCCAACCAGGAAATTAAATCCTTCTTGGATCTCATCTCCAACAAGCAACAGATGATCCCTGCTTGTGAGCACATCGACGGTATGAGCACATCTCCAGGGAATGTGGTGCAGCTGACCTACAAAACTGCAGCCTCGCAAGACACAACCACAGAATCACAGATCTTGGAGCTGCAAAGCCATGGAGGCCAATAAAAATCAAGCACTTTGGGAAAATCAAGATGGCTGCATAGGCGAACACCTAAACTGCTGCCTCGTGCAACAATTTCAAAACTACAGCTAAAAGACAGAGCGGACATCATCCAGAACTACAGGAAAGCTGGCTGAGTGGAAATTCTACAACTAGAAGGAAAGAGAGGGGCTCACAGAGACCCAGAGGAGCTGCAAAAAGCTGAAGTATGGAAACACGCGTGTGGAGAGAGCGGGTGGCTGAGTGCCTGACTAGCTTCCTCTAGTGGAAGGGAGACTTCCTCACTGCACTGAAACCCAGTTCTGGGCGTGACTCATATGGGGGGAGACTGGACTGTTGGAAAAAGCAAGGAGTGCACAGAAACTCAGGGGAGCCGTGGAAGGCAGAGGTCTGGAGGCCGCACACATGCATGCAGAGAGGGCTGCAGTGATGGCTGAGGGACACTGAGACCCAGGGGCTGCATAGGGCAGGACGGAGGGGAAGCCAAGGCTGTCTGCTCAGCCCTGAGACTCCGCCCCATCCAAGCCCAACACAGAGGCATTTGCAATTTTGCAAGTCTCATCTCATAAGGCTGACCCTAGCACAGAAGTTCTCCTGGCATAGATACACTTAATCCCCACAACCAATTGGCCTGGAGATCAATTCTCCCCAGTGATACCAACAACAATCAAGATTAAACTACAATAAGACTGTGCACACAGCCCACAAAGGGGTGCACCAAGATAGACCACCTCAGGTAACTGGGGAGGCGGAGCTACTGGGCCATATAGGACACCTAGTACACAAAGCCACTCTACCAACTCAGGGAAGCAGTAAAAATGCAGAGAGAAACAGATCATAAATGAAAGAAACAGAGGAAAACAAATGACTGGCTATAGAGTTCAAAACCACAGTTATAAGGTTTTTTAAGAATTTCCTAGAAAAGATGGATAAATTTAGTGAGACCCAAGAGAAGATGAAAAAAGACCAACTAGAAATTAAACATACACTGACTGAAATAAAGAATATTATACAGAGACCCAACAGCAGACTAGAGGAATGCAAGAATCAAGTCAAAGATTTGAAATAAAAAGAAGCAGAAAACACTCAATTGGGGAAAAGAAAAAAGAATACAAAAATTTGAAGATAGTGTAAGGAGCCTCTGGGACAACTTCAAGCATACCAAAATCAGAATTATGGGGGTGTCAGAAGGGGAAGAGAGAGAGCAAGATACTGAAAACCTATTTGAAGAAATAATGACTGAAAACTTCCCCCACCTGGTGAAAGAAATAGACTTCAAGGCCAGGAAGCAGACAGAACTCTAAACAAAAGGAATCCAAAGAGGACCGCACCAAGACACATCATAATTAAAATGCCAAGAGCAAAAGACAAAGAGAGAATATTAAAAGCAGCAAGAGAAAAACAGTTCATTACCTACAAGGGAGCACCCATACGACTGTCAGCTGATTTCTCAACAGAAACGATGCAGGCCAGACGGGAGTGGCAAGAAATATTCAACGTGATGAATAGCAAGAACCTACAACCAAGATTACTCTACCCAGGAAAGCTATCATTCAGAATTGAAGGGCAGATAAAGAGCTTCAGAGATAAGAAAAAATAAAAGGAGTTCATCAACACCAAACCAGTATTCTATGAAATGCTGAAAGGTACTCTTTTAGAAGAAAAAGTAGAAAAAAAAAGATAAAGATAAAAATGATGAACAACAAACACATATCTATCAACAAGTGAATCTAAAGATCAAGTGAATAAAAAACCTGATGAACAGAATAAACTGGTGAACATAAAAGAATCAGGGGCACAGAAAGGGAGGGGACTGACAATTCTCGGGGGGAAAGGAGTGAGGAGTGTATAGGGAGAGACTGGACAAAAATCATTCACCTATGGATGAGGACAATGTGGGGGGAGGTAAGGGCAGAGGGTGGGGTGGGAGCCAGGTGGAGGGGAGCTATGGGGGGAAAAAGGAGGAACAATCATAATAATCTGAACAATAAAGATTTATTAAATGTCCTGCAACTGTTCCCGAGAGCACCGAGCATGCGGTTCTGCCACCAACGCTCTTCCGTTCCCCTGGTGGGCACGTTCACTGCCTGCAAGCAGGGCCCGTGGCTGGCTTTCCTGAGGACAGGCTCGGTTACCGTTTGTGAAAGGAACGCAGTGTGCTCACGGGCCAGCTGCCTTCCTGCTGCTTCTTCTGTGGGTCCGGGTCACCAGCTCTGCTTGTGGAGCTACAAGGCTCGGACCCACGCACGATACTGCCTTCTCGGCCAGCCAGACTCTGCCACGTGCCTTACAAGGACCTGTGAGACTCAGTCATCTTTTGCCAAAGCGCCCTGGGAAAACGGCATTACACATTTCTTTTATTTTCTTTTTTTCTTTTTACATTTAAAAATATTTTTATTGATCTCAGAGAGGAAGGGAGAGAGAAACATCAGTGATGAGGCAGAATCATTGATCGGCTGCCTCCTGCACGCCCCTTACTGGGGATCGAGCCTGCCACCCGGGCACGTGCCCTTGACCGGAATCAAAGCCAGGACCCTCAGTCCACAAGCCGACACTCTACCCATTGAGCCACACCGGCCAGGGCAACCACAGGTCCTCATTTATGGTGTCATTGACCCTTGCTGGGCGCAGGGCAGACTCCTCATGGACCGAGGGATGCAGACTTTGCCTCTGGTTTGGAGTTGGTCTGGCCCCGAACTTTTACCCCAAAATGAACGGTAAGGAGCCTGCATTTGAAAACGGCACCTCTCCCTGGGAGCAGAGTCAGCGCACGCAGCTGGGCGACAGATGTGCCTGTGTCAGGCTCAGCGGGGAGCCAGGGCCTGCTGGCACGGCGGCCCCCTTATTTCACGGGGAAAGATTTTCATACGTTAAGCTTCATGCATTCCACCCAGATTCTAGATGCTAGAATGTGTGACACGTGTGTGTGTGTACGTGTGTGTGTGTGTGAGTGTGTGTGTAAATCATGCAGTATCCCTGACACATTTTTCCTGCCGTTCACATGAGTCTGAATTTGGGGGTCGTACATCCCACAGGTTAAATTTCCAGGTAGATCTGTGCTCAGAACCAAAGGGAGACAGACACTCACCACATCCTTATAACTTTTTATTAAATCGATGTAATGTTTGTGCAGACACATCCTAAAGTTAAGTGGAAACTTTATTTAAATGACTCTGCTTTTAGAGTCTGGCTTTCTCTCCCAAAGAAATGTTAATATCGGGTTGTTTTAACATGCATACAAAGGATATGCGTTGAGTTAAATAGACTGAATATTATTTTAGTACTATGATGGCGTGATATGGAACACTTTTATACAGCAACAGCCATTCACACACTCTGATGGGGGGTCCAGGGGTGGGGGTGACGGGGTGAACCTCACAGTGTGTTTCTGTTTTAAGGAAGGCAGACACCATTGTGATCTTGCCCACGTGGGGCAGGTCCTACTACACCTTCTGATATTTTTTTTTCTAGAGAAGTCGAAAATTTACATGTGACGTGAAATATCCCAAAGACAAAATAATCTCATAAAACTCTGTAAAATCCTTCCGTTTCTTTTCTTTTCTTTCTTTCTTTTTTTGTTTTAATATATTTTATTGATTTTTTACAGAGAGGAAGGGAGAAGGATAGAGAGCTAGAAACATCCATGAGAGAGAAACATCCATCAGCTGCCTCCTGCCCTGGGGATGTGACCGCCACCAAGGTACAGGCCCTTGACCAGAATCGAACCTGGGACCCTTGAGTCCACAGGCCGACGCTCTATCCACTGAGCCACACCGGTTTTGGCACAGACGCAGTTTCTGATACAGTTTCTTGTGTGGCCGGACAGATCTGCAAGCCCTTTTGAAACCTGGTGCTCTAACTTTGGGAATGAAGATGCTATAGTGTTTATTAACACCTCTGATATCTATAACCATGAAAGCGTAATATGCACATCGGCCCAGCGGCTCTCAGGATGATCCTCTGGACCACCTGCTGGATGCAGCCGGGGCTGGACACGACCTTCCGCTGCGCTTGCACGGATTCCGTGCACTGGCCTCTAGGAAGCAGACAGTGAGTGAGCGGGAGTTTTATTGCCATGACTCACGGCCACTGCACTTTCCTCTCCTTCCCAGGCCCCGGCCTTTGATTACTTGCCCCCACGCTTCCTCCAATCACCATAACGCAAGGCGACCGCAGAGTCGTAACAGCTCGTTTTTATCCCGTGCGTCCAGGTAAACATTGGCTGCGCTTTCCGAGGGCAAAGTCAGCTTTCACGTGGAAGCTGAGACAGGGAGGGATGGTGGCCTGGAGGGACATTTTTCAGCACTTTAGTGCCGGAAACCCATCATGGTCTCACTAACAGAAAGTGGATGAGGAACCCGGAAGGCTGGTCAACCTTGAAGCTCTGAAAGGTCAAAGCCAGCCACCCCCTCTCTCATGGAGACAATGAACTTCCCCATCCAATCATCATGTCCATCCTGACTGATAAAGATAATCTACTTATTACTGGAATTGCCTGCTTTAGGGCAAAGGGTGTATCCCAAAAAATCTAAATAAAAGGGATGACCAGGCCAAAGGAAGGTGGCAGTCCTTTCCACTAGAGGAAGACTCCCGCCTGGCCCCCCAATATCACCAAATTAATGTTTTCTAGTCTCTCTTTTCATTTGTGTGCGGCCTCCTCCAGCACCCGAACCCTGAACTATGCGGGATGTGGAAAGGGGCTCCCACACTTTAGGTAGGTTATCGGGAGGATGGGGAGCAGACGCACTTCACCGTCACCGTGGCGTGACCTTGAGGAGCGAGCACGTTGTGGCTCTAAGGAGGAAGGTGAATGGTGAATGGGAGAGAGCTGGAGAGAGCCGGAGTGAGGAAGTGTGAGGACCAGCCAGGATGGCCGGCGGCCCTCGAATTCAGTCCCCCAAGCTTTCCAAAATCAAAGAAAACTCCGTGGGAAATCAGGTGGGCCGTCGCATCCTCAGCCTCCGCGAGGATGTTTGCAGAATCATTCGTGGGGATAACCTTTTTGTTTCTTGAATGTAGGCTCATCCACCCAGCTCTTGAGAAGCTGTGAATAGTTGCGGTAAAATGCAGGGGTTAGAACTTGATTTACAGACTAGAGGCCTGGTGCATGAAAATTCACCCACTGGAATGGGGGGCGGCCCTCAGCCCAGCCTGCCCCCTCTCACAGTCCAGGAGCCCTCATGTTGGAAGTCAGTCATGGGCGTTGGAGGCGACCGGAAGGAGTGGCTCACACCATACATGTGGCCCCGATAAGAGGCCTCCGAGAAGAAAGAGGGGAAACGCAGAGGAGAGAGAGGAAGCAGAGTCTCTGATGATTCCGCTGGAACGCGTTCAGTCCTCAGAGATTACCGACACATCGTCTTCCTCCTCCTCCTTCCCTTTCTCTCTCTCAAATCAGTTTTGAAAGTTTTGAAGAAGGCTTACAAAAGCACTCTTTCATTAAAAACTAAAAGCAGTAAAGGAATTCCAGCATCTCTTTTTGGCTGTCACAGAGTCTTCCTCCGGCGTCTCCACACCTGCCGGTAGACAAGAGGCGGTGAAATTAACGGATTGTTAGTCCCAGGGGCCAACGTAAACCTTTAATTCTTTTTTTTAAAAATATATTTTTATTGATTTCTTATAGAGAGGAATAGAGAGGGATAGAGAGTTGGAAACATCGATGAGAGAGACATCGATCAGCCACCTCCTGCACGCCCCCCACTGGGGATGTGCCCGCAACCAGGATACATGCCCTTGACCGGAATCGAACCCAGGACCTTCCAGTCTGCAGGCGACGCTCTATCCACTGAGCCACACTGGTCTCGGCAGCCTTTAATTCTTTAAAAAGTCTCCTTCACACCTCACCCCCAACACGCTCCTCTTCACCGCCACACGTTGGCGATGGAGCGGGAGACGTGGGCATTGAGGGGGGCCTTTCTCACATCCGCACTGTGTACTCCAACTCTCCCCATCTCTGTGCCCTCTGACCCGCCTGGCGGGGACCTCCCCAGCCACCACCAGGTGTGACCTGGGTCCGGGCCTCTCCTGTCGTAGCCAGCGGTACGCAGGCCGCCCCGGCTGTTCCGTTTCACTGCAGAGCAGGGCAGGCCTGGGGTGACCTCTGTTGGCCTTTGGCTCCGTTGAACCCCTCACACCTCGGTCCCCTCCTTGCTGGAGGCCCCCTCTGGCAATCTGACCTTCCGGGCATCACCTGCTTCTGGCTCCTCCTCCTGTTAGGAAGGCGGCATAGCAGGGTCTTCTCCCTGCAGCCACACAGCGCCCCGCGGCCTCACTGAGACCTGGCACCCCTCCTCATCCCCCCACCTCCCCACCTCCGCCTCATGGAAGGCAACTTCCCCCATGAGTCCTCGGCCCGGGACTCAGCACAGCGTCCTTACCCTGTGTCCCCTCATGGGTCCTGAACATCCACACACCCACCCCCTGGGCCCAACTTCGAAAGGGAGAGACAGCCCAAACCAGTGTGGCTCAGTTGATAGAGCGTCGGCCTGTGGACTGGAGGGTCCCAGGTTCGATTCCGGTCAAGGGCATGTACCTGGGTTGCAGGCACATCCCCAGTGGGGGGCATGCAGGAAGCGGCTGATCGATGTCTCTCTCTCATCGATATTTCTGACTCTCTGTCCCTCTCCCTTGCTCTCTGTAAATATATTTAAAAAAAAAAGAAAGAAAGGGAGAGACAGCGTGTGTCCTTGGCATGCGCTCTCGTGTCCCATCTCCTCCATCCCCACCCTTCCTGCTCCAACTGCTCATGAAACACCAGACTGGGGACAGATTGTTGTGGGCTCTAGAACACAGACACGCATGTGCGTGCGTGATGACTTTAGAAGGCTCTGTCACTCAGAGTTACACAAGAAATACAGATTTAAAACATGGTGCACAGAAAGGGAGTGGACTGATCATTCTCAGGGGGAAAGGGGTGAGGGGTGTGCAGGGAGAGACTGGACAAAAATCATATACCTGTGGATGAGGTCAACGGGAGGGAGGTAAGGGCAGAGGGAAGGGTGGGAGTAGGGTGGAGGGGTGCTATGGAGGGGAAAAAAAGATAAACAAATGTAATAATCTAAATAATAAAGATTTAATTTAAAAAAAATAAATAAAATAAATAAAAAAAAATAAAAGTGTGCCATTTCCTGACACTTAATGTAGAAAGATGAGCGCAGAGCTGAAATTTGGGGAACATGACCCTCCTCCAGTGTTTTCAGATGGATGCCTCATCTCACGGCCCCATGAGCCATGGTGTCACGTATTGGGGGCAAGTGCTGGCCCGAGTTTTTGGTAAAGACAGCGTGGGAGGGGGGGTGTTTCCTGGGTGTTGGTGTTGGTGTGTCTGTTTCTCATTATCAGTAACACCAGAGGCCGGGGCACGGAATTCTTCTCCGGGCAGGATCCCTAGGCCCGGCCGGTGAACAGGGCTGATTGGGGTTTTCCTTCGTTCCGCATCGCCCCCTGGTGGACAGCCCCCATCACGGCCAGCGAGCGAACTCCGGGCCTCCGGGTCGAACTCCCAAAGGGACACTTTGTGGATTAACCTCTGGTATACACAGATATTGGAACCAGCATTGGATTTAGGATAAGTTGGTTTTGCAGTATTTATTGCTTTCTAAGGAGGTTTGATCGACACTAAAATAACTGGCAAGTTCTCCGGAGGAAGAGGCACGTACACCTGGGATGGCATTTTTTAAAAAATTATCCTGTTCGGTCTTCCCGCAGCTGTTCGTGTAGCCACGTCCGGAGGAAATGTCCATCCCGGCTCTTTTTCTGCGGATCAGCTCCGCGCTCTCTGGGCGCCTGGTCTCCGCAGGCCTCTCAGCCTCACTCACCACGCCCGGGCGCGTCTCATCCGAAAGGAATTCGCATTTTCAACAAGAAGGTCAGGGAGGGGAGCCTTCTGGCGGCTCAGAGGCATCTTGGGGGTGATCTGGGGAAGGGCTTCTCCTCTGATAAGCAGAGGACGAGGCCAGAGAGTGTCTGTGCATGCTCTCCCGCCACGTCACCGGCGGACACGGCCAGGGATGGGGAGAGGGGGTTCACGGAGGGCCCAGGGCTGTTCCTTTCCCTTTTGAGGGGGTAAAGCCAGGTCGTGTTTCCTCGTTGCATGGGGTCATTAGAAAGCTGGCTTGTAATAGTGCCTGGGGTTGTCTCTTTTCCCCAAATGTCTTCCCTTTCCCTTCGGACTGCACCTCAAGTTGAGGTGAGAGAGGAAAACAGCGAGGAATGAGCGGTTCATAATGTAAGTCGACAGTTTGAAAAAATGATCCTATTTGAGTACAGCGGTACCTCGAGATACGAGTGCCCTAACATACGAGATTTTTGAGATACGAGTCGTCGAGCGAGCGGTTTTGCTTTGAAATAGGAGCAACAGTTGAGATAGGAGTCATCGCGCGGATGGGCTGGCTGCACACGACCCACCCGTTTACTGCGACTCGAGCGTCTCATCGTTTCCCACGCCTCAAGGTGACGGAACGAATTAAACTCGTATCTCGAGGTACCGCTGTATATGGTCAGAATGGCTGGCGGTGATCCGCCTTCGCTTTATGACAGTAAGTCACCTTGCAGTTATAAGGAACGCGTCTCAGTGGCCATAAAATTGTCACGTAACTCACACATTTTCCCGATGAGCTCTGCGCCCAGCAAACCACTGTCTATGGCCTGGAGCGAATTCCTTAAGCACTGTCTCCCTCGATTTGCTTATCTGTAAAATGGGAATCACAGCTGTAGCGAACTCACAGGGTATTGTTTTGTTTTATTAAGCCTTACATGCAAAGAACATACTAAATGCTACTCAAGTGTATTATTATTATTATTATTATTATTAACATCATCGTTATCATATTCCTAGCCACTGAGCCGTGATGAACATGGGCTCCTTAGACACGGTTTTACAATTATTTTCACTTGGGATTACTGATGCTCTGAGAATGGGGTCGCGCCCTGTGTATTTGGGATCTACACCACATTGGGGATACAGGGGGGTACCCCAGCAGTCGGTTTGATCTTGTTGTTCTAGAGCAGCGGTTCTCAACCTTCCTAAGGCTGCGACCCTTGCACACAGTTCCTCATGGGGTGGTGACCCCCAACCATGAAATTTTGCTACTGTTATGCATCGTGATGTCAATATCTGCATTTTCCGAGGGTCTTAGACGACCCCTGTGAAAGGGTCGTTCCACCCCTAAAGGGGTCGTGACCCACAGGTTGAGAACCGCTGTTCTAGAGGAGCCCCTGGCATGGATGGGTAGGTGTTCAACCATGAGAAGTGGGGAGTCTCTCCCCCGAAAAGAGCAAATAACTCCATCAGGCGGAATCAGGATGGTCCCAACGGGTGCGGCAAAGAGCACCAGGGCTGGGAGCTGGGCTCTGGCAGGCGAAGAATAACGAGGTGTAGAGGGTCAGAATGGCCCTGGCCAGTTTGGCTCAGTGGATAGAGCACCGGCCTGTGGACTGAAGGGTCCCCCGGGTCAAGGGCACAGGCCCGGGTGGGCAGGCTGGATCCCCAGTGTGGGGCGTGCGGGAGGCGGCCAATCAATGCGTCTCTCTCTTCATTGATGTTTCTGGCTCTCTCTCTCCCTCTCCCTTCCTCTCTGACATCAATAAATATATATATATATATATTTTAAAAAAGGACAGAATGGGTATCCCAGGGAAGAAAAATAGGGAAACGAAGATGATGAAGCAATAATAAAAAATAAAAAAAACAGAGGCTCGGCTGACGGAGCTGAACAACAGGAAGTCAGAATCCTAGAAAGGTGTTTCCTTTCATAGAAACGCAGCAGGAGTTGCACCGGGGAAACTGGTCCCTGGCCCAGCGTGAAACCGTCTGCATTCCGTCTGCCCCGGAGCGGCTGCGAGAGCGGGGGGCTGAGCTGGGCCGGGCGGAGGGACAGTGGTGGCCACATCCACCACTTCCTGCAGGGGAGGGGAGGAACCCTCGTGGCAGACATGTCGCTTGGTTTCTTTCATTTTTAAAAATGTCTTTATTGATTCAGGTGTGACATGTGTGTCCTTCTCCCCCCATTACCCTCCACCCCTTCGCTCAGCCCTCACCCCCCGGTGTGTGTGTCCATGGGTTAGGCCCATCGGCGTGCATACAAGTCCTGTGGTTGATCTTTCCCCCTCACCCCCACCCTCCCCTGCCTGCCCTCTGAGGTTTGACCTGGGGAAGTGTGCGCCCAGAAAAAAAGACATACAGGGTGAGGGGGGAGGGGGTGAAGAAAGGAGGCGGGACCCCTGGGAGTCACCCTCCCCTGGGGTGTCCCACCAGCGTTCAGCTCGGGCCCCGCATCTTGGGAGCAGGATGGCTGACACGGTGCTGGGCGCGGAGCCTGAGCTGTCAGAGGCGCGGGTGTCGGTGGAATTACGATGCTCTCAGCTCAGAAGTCCTCAGCGGGGCGGGGAGAGGCACCTCAAGGAGCAGGCCTTCGAGAGGGCATGCAGGGGGGGAAAGGCGCAGTGGAGCTGACACGGGTGTGGCTCAGTGGATAGAGCGCCGGCCTGCGGACTGAAGGGTCCCAGGTTCGATTCCGGTCAAGGGCATGGACCTTGGTGGCGGGCATATCCCCAGTAGAGGGTGTGCAGGAGGCGGCTGATCAATGTCTCTCTCTCATCGATGTTTCTGACTCCCTGTCCCTCTCCCTTCCTCTGTAAAACAGTGGTTCTCAACCTGTGGGTCGAGACCCCTTTGGGGGTCGAACGACCCTTTCACAGGGGTCGCCTAAGACCAGAAGAAAATACCTATTTCTATGGTCTTAGGAACCAACACACCGCTCCTCGGTGTCGCAACGTGTAGCCATGTCGTTTACTGTTGTCCTAGGAAGACGGTTGCCCATGCGACACCACGATTCAAGACAACATTTCATTTATTTGTCATTAGAAATAAATATTTCACAATATATAATTACATATTGTTTTTGTGATGAATCCCTATGCTTTAATGATGTTCCATTTGCAACAACGAAAATGCATCCTGCCTATCAGATATTTACATGACAGTTCATCACAGTAGCAAAATGACAGTGATGAAGTAGCAACGGAAATCATTTTATGGTTGGGGGTCACCACAACGTGAGCAACTGTATTAAAGGGTCGCAGCATTAGAAAGGTTGAGAACCACTGCTGTGAAAAATCAATAAAATATATTTTTTAAAAAAGGCGCCGTGGAGGGTGAACAGATAGGTGCAAATTACGTTTTACTTTCATGTTTTAAAATACACCCAACACTTCTCAAAGCTGGCGTGGGATCATGGTCTTCCTTCAGCGTTCCCATGTGTCTGTTCTAATAAGAGAGATATGTGCAGGCCGGAGCAGGGGGGTTGGGGAACCCTCTCTTCCCCTTCCTCCCCCCCTCCCTCCCCCCCCACCCCCGGGGCCATCTGCTTGCTGGAAGCATCGCCCCTGGCTCCTCTCTGCGATCACATTCCAGAGGCTCTGCCGCTGGGCTGTGGACACCATATGTTTGGCCCCTGCCCCGAAGGGTCTGCCACGTGTGCACTCTGATAGCGCAAGCACCACGGTGCATGGAGCAAAGATCACTGACCACTGACGCCCGGGTCCAGGGCCCGGGTTTTACCCTTCAGCGGGCAGACGATGGGGAGTCTGATTATCTGCTCGTCAACCATCGCTGGATATTGATACTGTGCTCAAAGCACCCCTTCCACACACACCCCCATGCCAAACAAATCACAGCCACACTTGGGATCAGCAAATCGACCTGGGGTTGTTTAGGGTATTGGGAAAAAAAATAATGAAAGGTCAGAAGTTCTTTGGTTTCATTTGGTTTTGTCTTAACATACGTTTATATCCATTTTAGAAAGAGAGGGAGGGGAAGGGAGAGAGCGATAGAAACATCAGTGATGACAGAGCATCGTGGGTCGGCTACTTCCTGCCAGCCTCTTGCTGGGGATGGAGCCAACCACCCAGCCACGTGCCCAGACCAGGAACCGATCTCTTGTTGCATGAATCGACGTGCAACCACTGAGCCATACTGGTCAAAGTTTTAGTGTTACCTAGAATGGAAAGGTTGCATGAATTTAATAATAAAAAAAAAAAACTAACAAACAAATAAAAAGGATTAAAAGAAAAAAGATGGCATGGTAACCATTGGGGCCTTGAGCTTCTTGAATCATGTCTTTAGAGAGGAGGCGGGTAAGAAGACTGCTTTGAGAGTATCCAACAGGTCATATCTTCCTAATTGAGAAGTTATGGGAGAGTTTGGTCTGTTTCCTCTAAATCAGCGGTTCTCAACCTGTGGGTCACGACCCCTTTAGGGGTGGAATGACCCTTTCCCAGGGGTCGCCTAAGACCCTCGGAAAATGCAGATATTGACATCACGATGCATCACAGTAGCAACATTTCATGGTTTGGGGTCACCACCCCATGAGGAGCTGTAGGCAAGGGTCGCGGCCTTAGGAAGGTTGAGAGCCACTGCTCTAAATCAAAGAAACTCTGTTATCACAATGGTTCTCTGGTGCCCAAGAGAAGGCTCCAAGGACCGGCTGTCTTTGACTTTGACTTTTTTGGGGGTCATAGGCTAATGTTGGGGTAGTTGTGACTGCCTCCATGTACGTGAGGAACTAGAAAGGACGAGAGACTCTTACTCCTATGCCTCACAGGTCTGAGAAGGCTGTTCGTCATCTCTTTAAAATGCTAAGGAGAGAATGAAAAACACGCTCTGTCCTTGATCTCTTCAGCTGCTTATGATCTGCCTGGATCTTGACTGCTGAGTCCAGAGATAAGCAACCGAGTCAGACAGGCCATGCGCTGGTTGAGCTGACGGGTCCCGAAGATACCCCCTGGCTGAGGGCTGGACGCTATAGTTGACATCAAGCTGGCCCGTGGTCTATGAAAAAGGTCAAAGGTGGCTGGATTAGTTCACCGGGAATCGTCTGCCACAGATACGCTGGCTTCACCAGAGTGGTGGGTCCTTTCTTCATTTGTAGGAAAATACGTGGAAGCGCTGCTGAGTGCTAGATACAGTGGTACCTCGAGATACGAGTTCCCTAACATACGAGATTTTGAGATAGGAACAATCGAGCAAGCGATTTTTGCTTTGAAATACAAGCAACATTTGAGATAGGAGTCATCGCGCGGATCGGCCGGCTGCACACGACCCACCAGTTTACCACGACTCGAGCGTCTCCTAGTTTCCCACGCCTCCAGGTTACGGAAGGAATTAAACTCGTATCTCGAGGTACCACTGTATTCCCCTAGACCGAAGAAACACAAGGTGTTCAAGACAACATGGCACTGGCCTCATGGAGCTTTAACCCAGACCTGAGCCACGAACTTAAACACACAGTTACACACACGGGTGCTCACCAGGAACACTGGATGTCACACTGACGTCACCGTGCGCGAGGTCTGTGGGCCCGGTCCTGGGGGACCTGTGGTAGTCCCAGGCTTTGTGGGAGGTTCCCCTAAAGGGGGACATTTGTTCCCTGAAGGTGGGAAAGGCGGATAGACATCCAGCAGACCAAGGCTCAGCGTGGAGAGCGAGAGGGCCGGACTCAGAACTGGCTTTGCGAGTAGGGAGGCTCCTGTCTCAGATGATGGCATCGACATAAAATACCCAAAGGCCAAGCCGTGACGTAGGAAAAAACAGACACAGAAATCTTACCACTTCCAGGGGCAGCGACACACACAGAGGACACCCGTCACGGAGCAGCCAGAACATGCTGCGGCTGGAATAGATAACATATACCTATCGGTGATGTGTGGAAGGATTACAAAATGAAAATGTGGCTAATACAGTGGTACCTTGAGATACGAGTTTAATTCGTTCCGTCACCTTGAGGCGTGGGAAACGATGAGACGCTCGAGTCGCGGTAAACGGGTGGGTCGTGTGCAGCAGGCCGATCCCCGCGATGACTCCTATCTCAACTGTTGCTCGTATTTCAAAGCAAAAACCGCTCGCTCGACGGCTCTTATCTCAAAAATCTCATATGTTAGGGCACTCGTGTCTCAAGGTACCGCTGTATTATAAAATATCCAGCAGCGGAACAAGACTGTGGCCTGATGAATCGGAGCAGCCTGGCCGATGTTTGTGTTTCCCGCCAGGGAGAGGTCTGAGCTCACGGAAACCGAGGTTAACACAGACGTGGTGCCGCTGAGACCGACGTGGGGCTGAAAGCATTTCTCCGCGGACCCGGCTGAGTCTTACTAAGCGATGTTTCCATGGGCTCAGGAGGCCTCACCTCACCTTGAGGGAGAGGGGAGTCCTGCCCGGAGTGTTTCTGGGATGTTCCTCCTTTCTCCTGGCTGCACCCCCACCTCCAACGCCGTCCCTGACCCACGGAGAGGCCCCCGAAGCTGCATTGGCCGTGCGGGGAGAGCGTGTGAAGTCTGGCCTAGTGGTACATGCGTGATGTGTACGTCATTGAGAAGACATCGGCATGTCCCATTTCACAGGGACTTGGCCAGGTTAGAAAATCCCGGCAGAACAACTGAACCCCAGTATTTTCTTGCCACACAGGCCATGGGGGGTGCAGGGTGCCCCACTGTCCTCCAGGCTGAGCCGGGGGCTGCTACTCCTCTGGCCTGGCTGCTGGCGCCTGGTCAGACAGATCTGGGGGTGCGTGGAGGCAGTTCTGAGGATGGCGACAGGTCAGGGTGACCCCGGGGGTGAGCCAGCCCCCGGGAACCTAGGAGCCTCCCATCAGCTCTCCATCTCCTTCCGTCCCCACACCCAAGGCAGGGAGCAGAGGGTCTGAGACGCTCAGAGGCAGCCACCAGGGGAAAGACCGGCCGGGTGTGCTGGTTGGCAGCCTCGGGGCGCAGAGGCCAGCGAAGGAGGGTGGGAGCAGAGGGCGGCGGAGGGAGAGCTGGGCGAGGTGCTGACGAGCGCGGGGAGCCAGATGGAAGGTCGTGGGGAAAGAGCTGCAAGTGCCTTTGGGGCGACTGATCTGCCGCCAGGAGCTTTCAGCAGCGACCGGTGCCCTGGCCGACACCGGAGGGAGGGACAGCCCGCTGCCCTCCTCCGAGGCAGGGAACGCAGAGACTCCTGTTTTCTGGGGAGACGCTCCCCACCCACCTGCCCCTCACCCATCTCTCTTTCTATGTCTACGACCACCTAAAGCAGGAGCGCTGATGGGCTTCATAAACCACTTCCACCCACACAGGCAGTAGTTCCCTTCGTTTTTAACGCAGTAAATATTTCCTACGGGTTGCAATATTAGATAAGTTCTAGAAGTTTCCAAATTCAACAGAAAGTCAATTCCATATAAGCCACGGAACGGAGTCGGGGACAGGGAAACCATCTTAGAAAACCAGTCCCGGAAATTTTGCAAACAGTCAGCGGGGCGGTGGTGAGAATAATGCCTTCCCTTAGGTTTTCCAGAACCTTCACACCCACCTCCGTTGTTCACAACCTCAGGGAGGGGAATGGAACAAGAGTTATCATCCATTCGAAACCGGTGTGGCTCAATGGATAGAGTGTCGGCCTGTGGACTGAAAGGTCCCAGGTTTGATTCTGGTCAAGGGCATGGACCTTGGTGGCGGGCACATCCCCAGTGGGGGGCATGCAGGAGATGGCTGATCAATGTTTCTCTCCCATGGATGTTTCTGACTTTATCCCTCTCCCTTCCTCTCTGTAAAAAAACAATAAAATATATAAAAAAAAGAGCTATCATCCACATTGTACAAATGAGGAAACTGAGGCTCAGAGAGATCAGGATGGCCAAGGAAATCCTAAGGCCTAACCCCCACACTAGAGGCCACGCTTCCCAATTCTACATTTTTCATTTCCCCCGTTACTCATGCCACCTCCCTCTCCATCTTACAGGAGTCACCCAGGATCATCTTTAGTTTGAAAGAAAAGGGGGAAGAGAAGGATTAGGGAAACAGCGTTAATATTGTAAGAATTAAAAATAAAAGCAAAAACGAGTGAGGGCCGTTACATAGTGAGGTCGTGCTTGGCTCCCCAATATGCATGTTACCTAATGTGAAGTGGGGGTGGAGTGAAGAGATCTGGTGAAGACGGTGCCATCAACCCTCGTCCATGCCCAGCATGGAGCCCCAGAGACTAAAATAATTCCTCTCCTACCATAGCATATATTCTGCCGCCCAGAGACATTGCTAATAGCCGCCTCCCACGTCCCTGATCATAAAAACAGCTCCCACTTTTCCTCTTAGCTTCCAAACGGGAGGTCGGAGGCGGGTGCTTTCCCGGTCACTGGTCTGTGCAGCTGACTTTGCTGGGGACTAACAGACCTTCGCCCATCAGTGGAGTCAACGCGTGTGACTTCTTCCTGTTAGTATTTTCAAGAAAGACCAGACAGCTATCAGCTCACTAACATAGGACAGAGTCCTTTTTAATACAGTGGTACCTCAAGATACGAGTGCCCTAACATACAAGATTTTTGAGATACGAGCCATCGAGCGAGCGATTTTTGCTTTGAAATACGAGCGACAGTTGAGATAGGAGTCATCGCGCGGATCGGCCGGCTGCACAGGACCCACCCGTTTACAGCGACTCCAGCGTCTCATCGTTTCCCACGCCTCAAGGTGATGGAACGAATTAAACTCGGATCTCGAGGCACCACTGTATCCTGGTTAGAATTCACCATTTGAATGAGAATTCCAGCGACGACATATTCACCCAGGATGCAATTGGTTGTGTGACCAGCCAAAGAAAATGCTCCCATCAGTAAACTTACTTCTTTTTTTTTTTTATTGATTTTTTACAGAGAGGAAGGGAGAGGGATAGAGAGTCAGAAACACTGATGAGAGAGAAACATCGATCAGCTGCCTCCTGCACACCCCCTACTGGAGATGTGCCCACCACCATAGTACATGCCCTTGACCGGAATCGAACCCGAGACCTTTCAGTCCGCAGGCCAATACTCTATCCATGGAGCCACACCGGTTTGGGCAGTAAACTTACTTCTAACGGCCTACCATCGAGGGTTAGCTACATTTACCGCACTGCCATTTGACTTACAATTTAGACTTTCTATTTGCTGGGCGGGCAAAAAGCAATCACTTTATCTGAAGAATAAAGAAGTTCTGTTTTTTCGTCCCTGCTCAGGGCTAGGTTTAGTGATTTAAAGAGAGCGGGAGGGAGACACATTGATTGGTTGCCTCCTGTAGGGCCCCCACTGGGGATGGAACCAGCAATCATAAGTATGTGCCCTGACCAGGGATTGAACCCGAAACCTTTGGTCCATACAGCAGGTCAAGACCCACAGGTTGAAAACTGCTAGCAGGGTCGCCTAAGACCATCGGAAAACAGATATTTACATTATGATTCACTAACAGTAGCAAAATGACAGTGATGAAGTAGCAACAAAAATAATTTTAAGATTGGGGGTCATCACAACATGAGGAACTGTATTAAAAGGTCACAGCATTAAAAAAGGTTGAGAATCACAGGTCCACAGGATGACTCTCACCAACAGAGCCCTCGGGCCAGGGCAATCCCTGTTAATGGAGAAGGAGGGTACAGAAAGCATTCAAGTGAGCATTGGTGCGGGCTCTGGCCCCGAGCTGACAGCAGCCCTGGAACCCAGAGGTGGGAGTTTCACTCTCTTCCCGCCTTCGGAGGGACAGCAATAACCTGGAGAGAAACTGGAAGCCCGAAGGGAATGTCGCGGAAGGACGTTTCTTGGTCCTGCAGAGGACACGCAGAGGTCACGGATCCCCGAAACAAGGGCCCTTCCCCCGCCAGGCAGGAAATTGCATCCCTTCTCGGAATGTAAGTCCAACTTCCAAAATGAGCAACTTCCATCTTTTTCTACGAAAAGAAAAGAAAGCGAGAGTGTCCTGAAG
Source organism: Lasiurus cinereus (assembly GCA_011751065.1). Lineage (NCBI taxonomy): Eukaryota > Metazoa > Chordata > Mammalia > Chiroptera > Vespertilionidae > Lasiurus > Lasiurus cinereus. Next base: position 213,418 of record JAAGEH010000355.1, read on the forward strand.
CAGCTCTCCAGGTGTCACGCAGTGTCTGAGACGCAGAGAGGAAGAGGGCTGGGTGGGAAGAACCGTATTCTAAACCGTGACCTGTGGAACTGTCGCTTTAATGTCTGAAAGGGACGCTTTTGAATGGAGGAAAATCGTGCTATGGAAAATGCATGACATCAAGGGGTACAGGTGGACAAGTGGTCACAAGGAGAACATGTCCCTGTGACTACCTACAGGATCGAGATGGAAAACCCCACCAGCATCTCAGAACTGCCTCCTTGGACCCTACCCCACGCCCCCATCCTCTCTCTTCACAAGAACCGCTACCCCGTCTTCTAACACCAAGAACTCCATTGGCCTCTTTTTGAACTTGACACCAGAAGGGTCACCCAGTTTGCACCGTTTGGTGTCAGGCCATTCACTCTGGTGTTTGATGGGAGATTCGTCCTGTTGTTGCCTGTAGCTGTTTGCTCGCTTTCTGTGCTGACCGCGCCCCTTGTAGCATGGTGCCACACTTTGATTATGAACTACTTCCTACCAGGGAGGAATATTTAGCTATGTCCTCGTTTGGCCATTATGAATAATTATGTGAAAACTCCTATACTTCAATAATTGGGGGGCTGACTGGTATGGCTCAGTGGTTGGGTGTTGACCTGTGAACCACGAGGTCACAGTTCAATTCCCAGTCAGGGCACAGGCCCGAGTTTCAGGCTTGGTCCCCAGTGGGGGGTATGCAGGAGGCAGCCGATCAATGATTCTCTCTCATCATGGATGTTTCTGTCTCTCTCTCCCTCTCCCTTTCTCTCTGAATTCAATAAAAATATATTTTAACAATATCTTTTATTAAAAGAAATTGGGGTGGGGGGTGCATGTCGCTGCTTGGTGCATTCACAGACGAGAAAGTTGTTCAGAACAGCAGAGGCCAACGGCTTCCCAGTCATTGTGTCCGTGTGTTCCAGTTGGCTCCTCTTGTCCTCGCCCCCTAAAATAATCATTTCAGCATTTTTATCCCTTGAATTTGCATTTCCCTGGTGACTCTGTGAAGAAATTTTTCACATACTTACCAGCTATTTGGAAATTCTTTCTTAAGGTTGTTCTCCTTTTTATTAAATTCAACTTCTCTTTGCTTCCTTTTTCTTTGTTTTCCCTCGAGACTCCTTTGACCCACGGGTTATTTAGAAGTATGTGGTTTGATTTCTGAAAACTTGGGGTGTCTAGTTTTATAACCGGATAACCAAGGGGTCCTGGTCGCCTGTCACTACTTGAGCCACTTGAGCAGAGACAGGGTTGAATCATATGAGCATTTATTCCAGTACCACATGGGAGAGCAGCTGGTCATCCACAGAAATCTGCTCTCACCCCCTCCATACCTCCCACCCCTCTCCAACCTCCCCGCCATCAGCCAACTGCTTATATTGGGTAGAAGGACAAAGATTGGGTAGAAGTGGGAATTACAGATATGAGAAAGTGGGTAAGGTATAATGGTTACAGGTTACAAGTCATGTAGGCTGGTTGGGGGAAAGGGTGTCACAGAGGGTGGGTGCCTCTGGCACCCAAGGACATGATTACAGGCAAGAGGGGCTGGGGGTTATAAAGAGCAGCTGCCTCTGGACTAGATCGTCTCAGCCTCGAGGTGGTCAATCTTTCCATCATGATGGGCAGTTCTTGGAAGGAGAATGGACTACATTCTGATGTGAATTTCCATGTCCCATGTCCCAGGGCATACAACGCCCAGCCAGATTAGAAGGTGCTTTCCCTAATCAGAACAGAACCATTGTCTGTCTGGGTAATGATGTGACATAGAAACACCTGGCTTCCTCTCTCTAGCAACTAGCCTTCTGAGAGTTTCTTCAGCCTGGGGACCTGACTTGCTTTATAGCCAGGTGCAAACATTTTACACTGTAACCAAATGACTGTGAAGCGTTTTCCCATGCCTCATCTCATTTGATCCTCACAGAAGTCCTGGAGTAGGTAGATAGCAGACTCAGTGGAATCTTGTTTTATTTTCATTAGCCAGAAAACAGAGATTTAGAAAGTTTAGAAACTTGACCCAACTGAAAAGAAGTAAGAAATGGTAAAAATGACTTCAGGTTTTTCTCACTGCACAGAATATAGTCAAACACTGCCGTAGTTAAATATTTCACCCTTTGTTCTCCCTGCGTGATCTATAATAATAATCTGCTTCGTGTTGATATTTACTGCTGTGTTGCTGCCAATTACCTGAAAGAGAAGTTGGGGTGCTTTACTGGGCTGGGAAAAGTTTAGCTAACTCAGAAAGCAGGTCCAATTAAGCAAGTTTATTCTATATCTATAAAAGGCTAGGTTGACTCTCACATGCACGATATATATAAAGCTGGTGCCAATGGCACGCGTGTGTTTCCATCTGTCATTGTTGATCATAAATTTGGCTGAGGAAGGGCAAATAGCGATATTAAAATATTTCTTCTAATTAATTTCCTTTCAATCTGCATGAATTCATGCACCAGGCCACTAGTTCCTTATAATTGTAGCTAATCGCCAATATTCTATTTTTGCCCTCACAGTTCTAGAGGTAAAGGAAGGGCCCTTGGAAACTAATGGGTAACTTCCTGGGATGATGGGTGGGGAGGGGAGGGAAAGGCGTGAGTGGGCTCCCAGGAGGAAGAGCCACTGGGTCCTGTCCTGAGGGTTTAAGGGCGGAGGTGGCAGGGGAGATCTCAATGACAGCAAGCACTGTCCAGCTGTGTCCTCTCAGGGTGTGGGCTCCACTGATTGGCTAGCACCAGGGTGGGGTCCTCATCCAATGCAGCTGGTCCTGAGGGCAGCTGGGCTGGTGTGGCTGCTTTTCTGGGCCTGGAGCTGATGGACAACTGAGGCCGAGATGCTATCTCCAGGGGGAAAGGTCAGGGGGTCCATCCACAAGACCACCAATGTGCGAGGGGAGGAAGGTCACCCTGGGGATGAGGTCCCACCCTACAATTGTCATTGCTGGGCACCTAGGGTTTCCCACCCTGGTGACCTTCTGTGCCTGGCCCACAGTCATTGTTTTGCTCATGTCTGTCTAATGGCCTGCCACACTTTCATCAAAGAGCTGTGCCTTTGACCTCTAATACCTAGAGCTAATGCCTCGGTGCATGAGATAGCAGTCCAGGTTAACTGTTTTCCACAGGGTATACTACATATATGTGTATATATAGTTGAGTTTGCACCTTCATTGAAAAAAGAAGACGGTCTCGACTGCACTGTATGTTCTTTCCTCAGATATTAATTGAGCATAATGGCTTGGGTAGAGTTCTAGGTTCTCTATTCTGTTCCATTGGTCTAGACGCTGTTCTTGTGCCAGGACCAGGCTGTTTTCATTGCGACGGCTTTGTACCATAATTTGATATTCAGTATTAAGATCCCTCCTACTTGTTCTTCTTTCTCAAGATTGCTCAGGTTATTCAGGGTCTTTTGTGGTACTATATATACTGTATTTTCTGGCGTATAAGATGACTGGGGGTATAAGATGACCCCCAACTTTTCCAGTTAAAGTGTATAGAGTTTGGGATACACCCACCCTATAAGATGACCCCCGACTTTTGAGAAGATTTTCCTAGGTTAAAAAGTCATCTTATATGCCAGAAAATATGGTATTTTTGGAGTATTTGTTCCAGATCTGCGAACTATGTTGCTGGCACTTTAAGGGGGAGTGCATTGAATCTATAGGTTGCTTTGGGTAGCACGGGCATTTTGATTATGTTAACTCTTCCAATCCACAAACACGGAATAGCCTCTCCTTGGTTTGTATCTCCCTCTATTTCTCCCCCAATGTCCGGGAGGTTCCCTAACACGGGTCCTTCCCCTCCTTGGCTCAGTGTACCCCCGGTATCTTTTCGTGGTGGTTTTACGATGGGAGACAGGACCGTGTGTTCCGTTCCTCTGTCTGAGGACTCGTCGTTGGTGTACACAGGTGCTGCCCCAGACCTCCACTGGTCGCTCCCAAATACATGCCCCAAAACCTTCAGAGCTGACATGAAGTCACTGTGCACTCGTGCTGAGCGCTATTTTTAGACTCTGGTCGAGAGGTCTGTGCAGGTGGAAAGTCCATCACCGCCGTTCATGGGTTTCGCAGGAAAGCAAACAGAGCCAGGGCGGCTTCGGTCTGCTGGGCTGGCAGCGGGACGGCGTCTCGGGTGTGAACGCAGCAGACGAGGCTCCAGGCCCGACGTGTGGTGGGGGTGCAGGGGGGGGACCTGGGCTCTGGCCTCCGGCCTCCCACAAAGCGCATCGCCAGCGCCCAGGTGCCCGCCTGCCAAGCGTGTTCTCTCCAAGGCCCTGACTCAGCTCCGGCAGCCGTGGGGAGGGCAGGGCCGCTGGGCACTGCCCCGTGTTGCGATCGCCTCGCCAAGCGTCGGTTCCAAAGTTGTCTTACGCGCTCACTGTCTTTGTAGCTTCAACCGTGAAACTCACTCCACCGTTCGATTCTTAGAGATAAAACGAACTGCCGGTCCCAGCCAGTTTCATTCGTCCCCGCTGTGACAATCATCACCGTGGGGATTTAATTAATGCCATACATTTATTTAATACCACCACGAATCTAATGTCGCCAGTCAATTCTAAACAGCTATCTCATAAAACCAGGGTTACGTGGAGTGGACGTGTGCTAACAGTCTACACAGCGTGCCGTTATAGCAGGAAAGGAATGGAATATAAAATTTTCCTGGTTTTTGGTGGTTTTATAGTGCAGATTACCAACAATAAATAAATGTAAAAAAAATAATAAAAGCAAACAAAAACCTGGAAAAACAGATTTTAAGAATTATCAATGAAATAGTAAAAAAATGGAATAAGCCCTTATGTTTTTAGATTGGGCTGAAATCTTAAAACACGCAGCTGGCCCCAATCGGTCAAAAATGACAGCTCAAGCCCTAACCGGTGTGGCTCAGTGGATAGAGCGCCGGGCTGCGGCCTGGAAAGTCCATCAGTGTCTTCGGAGCCGGCCAGCCGACCGGGAGGAGGAGATGCTGAGTAAGACAGCGTGAGTCATCGCATCCCTTCCTGCCGGTGACAGCCCGTGGGGTTTCCAGTGGGCTTCTTCTTCATACGTGTGGTGCTCTGGGCTGTGTGTGTGTGTATGTGTGTGTGTGTGTGTGTGTGTGTGTGAGTGTGTGAGTGTGTATGTGAGTGTGTGTGAGTGTGTAAGTGTGTGACCTCCTGGTTCATAGGTTGATGTTCAACCCCTGAGCCACACTGGCTGGGCAGCACAGTCATCTATAATAATAAAAGCATCATATGCTAATTCGACCAGATGTCCTTCCGGACAACCTTCCAGACATCCTTCCTCCGGGCAAAGCCAGGTCTCGAGGGAAGCCGGGTCCCTAGTGCCCGCCGGCGGCCAGAGGGAAGCCGGTGGCGGCAGTCGGGGGAAGGAAGGCCTCCTCTGGCACGAATGTCGCCTCTGGTATTTTAATAAATCGGCCAAATTTCATCCGTTAGACTTCTACCAATGTGCACAGCAGACGTAAGGGGCAGCTGTATCAGACCACCCATACTTTCATGAGCTCATGGAGGCCGAGCACCTAATAGACTCATGCTAAGGCATTCAGCCCTTCGTTTTTAATGCTTGATTATAGAAATTTTCAAATATGCACAAAAATAAGAGAAGGGTCTAAGAAATCCCCACATAACTTTCATATCAAGCTACTCAATAGTTACAGGCATTCTTGTTAGTCTACGCCTACCACTCTCACCATGATTAGATTTTAAAAATAAGTACCAGACACGTTTTCATATTAACCACAAATGATTCAACATGTATCGCTAAGGTGTAAGAACCATTTAAAAATAATTATAGCATTGTCACATCTAAAAATGAACGTGAATTCTTTCTTTTCCTTCAAATGTATTTTGATTTTTCAGGGTCTCTTGGGATTCTATATAAATCTTAGGATGAGTTTTTCTATTTCTGAAAAATCTTTTTTTGTGTGTGTGTGTGTTTTGATAGGGATTGCACTGAATCTTTACATTTTTACATTGCTTTGAGGAGTATTGTTATCTTGACAGTATTAATTCTTCAAATCCATGGGATGGCTTTCCATTGTTATTTTTCTTCTTTAATTGCTTTCAGCAATGTTTTTGTAGTTTTCAGTGTACAAACCTTTTACTTCCTTGGCTAAGTTTGTCTCTAAGTCTTTCACTTTTTTTTGATACCAATGTAAACAGAATTATTTTCTTTGTTTTAATTTCATTTCCCTATGGTAACCATCAACTCATTTTCTATGTCTATGGATTTGTTTTCTATTTTGCCTTGTTTACTCATTTGTTTTGTTTTTTTTATTAGATTCTACATAAAAGTAAAATCAACACTAGTTCATTATTCATCTAACATCCAGTTTCAAGTTTCACCCACTGCTACACATCTGCGTTTTTAAGTTGATTTATTTATTGAGGAAACTAGGTCTTGTGTCTTGCGGAATTACTCAATATGTCTCTCTCAAACTGATGTTTCTCTCTTTCTTTCTGTGTCTCTCTCCCTTTCTTCCACTCTCTAAAAAAAAAAAAATGCAATGGAAAAATATCCTCAGGCGAGGATTAACAATGGAAATAGCTTTCCCCTGTAACTATTCGTTTAGCCTAAGCCAGCGGTCGGTAAACATGTGGCTCCAGAGCCTCGGTTTGCTGCTCTGTTGACTAATGAGTTTGCCAGCCCCTGGCCTAAACGATAGTCCACAAAATAAAGAATGGATCCTTGGGTCTTTCCTTTACTGACCAATATTCCAAACAAGGAGTTCGGTGAGGCCATAGAAAGCTCTAGAAATGTTCAAGCTTTTAAAGACCAACGTTAACTTATAATTTTTATGGGTCTGATATGCTTCCATTAGCTCCGTTGCTATCCTTTCTTATGTTCAATTGTCCCACACGTTGGACAGAGTTCCCTGCAAGTTGGCACCTCTGCGTTGTGATGTGACCCCACTAATATGTGATCGTTTTCATATGTTCCATAAAAAGAGACCTCAGCCTCACGTTGCTCTGCAGCATTACTCAGTGTTTCCTGTCCCAGGTCTGTAACCCATCTTTTCTGAAAGAATCCCGACGTGTTTGAGCAGAAAATATTCTTCAGAAAGCACACTCTGAGGGTTCATGTCCCTTTGCCTCTTTAAAACATGAGCCTTTCGTTCGTATTTCGGCAACAAAGAGGGCGGGCATGCAAAAAAATAAAAATAATGAAATAAGTAGACATAGATCGTGTATGTATCAACCACGCCGTAAAATTCACCCTACGTCTAACGACAATAAACATAAAATATCCAACTCGGGAGAGAGCATGTGTTTATTTTCGCTGGTCGATAACACACATGCCCCAGGCTCTCATGCTTTCTATGACCTAGCTGCTCCAGCTGTTGCTTATGTTACACAGCTGTTCTCAGCGCTCTCCGTTTTCTATAGCTCAGCGTGGAGCCACGTATTCCCAGCATTGTTCATGCTCCCCGGGGAACAGACAAACATCCTGCAAGTGGCGTGACCTGGCGCGGTGCAGACACAGGGGCGGGGCGGGGACCACGGAGCTGCTGGGGCCTGGCTCTCCCTTCACTAACCATGTGTTGTCAGTGGCCAACGCGAGTCAGCACATGCATAAAACTAATGAAAACGAAAGGGAGAGGCTTGATTTACATACAACGTGTGGGCCGAAACCGGTGTGGCTCAGTGGATAGAGCCTCGGCCTGCGGACTGAAGGGTCCCAGGTTGGATTCCGGTCAAGGGCACGTACCTTGGTGGCGGGCACATCCCCAGGAGGAGGTGTGCAGGAGGCAGCTGATGGATGTTTCTCTCTCATCGATGTTCCTAACTCTCTATCCCTCTCCCCTCCTCTCTGTAAAAAATCAATAAAATATATTTTAAAAAATAAATACAACATGTGGGAAAAGGGTGAATATTTCTGAAAAATCATACAAAGTGGCATGTGTGTTCTAGATTGAAATAGTTGAGGTACTTCTTAGACGTACAAGGACACAGCTGTTTCATTAGATTTTGTCGGATAGACTTATTATAAAGAAGAACCGGGCCAGGCCGGTGTGGTTGAGCGTAGACCTATGAACCGGGAGGTCATGGTTTGATTCCCAGTCAGGGCACAGGCCCGGGTTGCAAGCTCGATCCCCAGTGTGGGGCGTGCAGATGGCAGCTGATCAGTGGTTCTTCCTCATGGGTGATTCCATCTCTCTGTCCCTTTCCCTCCCTCTCTCTGAAATCAATAAAATCATATTTTTTAAAATAAAATAGAAGAACCAGGATCTAGCTGAAGAAGTACATGTCTTCTTACTCTGCGAATTAGGCATTGTCTAGGAATCTTACAGGGAACTACACGAGCTGAGAATGAAAACACCTTTCTCAGGATGATTCAATAGGGAATGCCTTAATTCATTTATTCAACATGAGTCTATCAGCTATCTCGGAACGAGAATGAAGCCATGACCTCCTGGAATTGACAATCTGGAGAAATATATACTGGTCTTTTTTATTTACTCAGTGAATACTTATTGAGCAGTTGCTATAGAGCTGGAATTCTTACAACTTTTCACATGTCGTATTTGAGATCATTCTAAATTCTCAATATATACTTATGTCTAGCTGTCCTGAAGGTAGTATTTTATTCTTTTTCTATTTTTTTTAACACCTTGCTATTTTATATTTCCAGTTGCGTGATGTTGGCAGCCATTGTTGACTTAATCCAGCAGAATACCATATCGTTCCCTCTTATCGTTCCCTAATTTTGGCATAAATGCATTTTCAAATACCTCTACTTTTTTATTCTCTTTCATTGAAACCGTACTTTACCTAAAGGTTGTTTAGCATCTACGTTGGCACTATTACTTGACGAATGTTTCGGTCTAAGATGTTTAGATGTTATTAACTTAATGTCAGTTCCCACAATGCCCTGTAGCTAAGAGGTTGCAGATCTCACACAGTACATGCCATTTTGAAACAAACAAACAAACAAACACGCACTGCACAGCACGGAATCCCACCGGTGTGGGCGCCTCAGAAAATGGAGTTGTGCAGAACTCGGGCCCACTGAAATCTGAATCCGTGGCGCTAACAAAAATGAGCTTTTCTGTTTAAAACGCTGAACAGGTTTAACGATTTTTAAATTACGGATTGTAGACATAAAGCTTTGCTTTTTAAAAAGGTAAAAGAAAGGCACTGCCAGAAGGCTCAGGCCTGCTGAGGGTGGGGTTCAGGGTCAAAGGGCAAGTGGCCCCAGGGACCTGCGTGGGGAGCTCTCAGGCCTGAGCACAGGCCCCCTGAGCGGAGAGGGACACGCAGGGTGGGCCTGGCCGTGGGCTGAGCGTGGCACTCGCATCAGCTGTCACTCCGTGACGCCAAACATTTAATGTGCCAGAAAGAACTTCTCAGAGATGAACATGGGTTGTATTACACTGACCTCACCCTCCCTTACCGATCACACGTGTGCTGGGTCATCTCACAAAGCAGGTGTTGTGAGAGAGCACAGGGGTTCAGTTACCCGCTGTGCTCACCCTGTGGAGCGGGGACTGCCTGAGTTCCCCTCTTCCTGCAGCAGGTATTACACCCACACAAGGAATATATAGACGCACACACCATTTTTCACCTCTGAGGAAAGACTTTCCAAGCTAATATGTTCTGGTAATGAGGTGCAGGGGTGATGTTTTCCTTTGGGTAGTAATTGTAGGACGAGGTTTCATTTGAAAACCCGTTAGCGGGCCTCGTAATGAAAATCCTCCAGCAGTACCGGCCCGGTAATGAATTGCCTACTTTGTATTAAATAGAATTTTGGTAAATGGATGAATTAAAGAAGAAGACTCCTTAGTTAAAAGCTCCATTATGAGCCTCCAGTGTATTCCTCCAGCTCGGTGGTCAGCAAACTGCGGCTCTGTTGACTAATGAGTTTGCCGACCACAGGTGGACTAAATGTTACCGTGTAGTTGGAAGCTGTGAGGATTAGGCAATTGTGGCGTATTGTGTGCAAAGGAATAAAGGGTAGTATATACAGTGGTTGGTAAACCCATTAGTCCACAGAGCCAAATATCAACAGTTTGAAATTTCTTTGGAGAGCCACATTTTTTAGACTTAAACTTCTTCTAACACCATTTCTTCAAAATAGACTTGCCCAGACCCTGGTATTTTGTGGAAGAGCCACACTCAAGGGGCCAAAGAGTTGCATGTGGCTCGAGAGCCGCAGTTTGCTGACCTAGGCTCTAGCTAATTTATTTTTAAATTGTCACGTTCAAGGTGACATTTTGGTTCCTATAAAATATTGAGATTGGACCCTGGTGGGTGTGGCTCAGTTAGTTGGAGTGTCGTCTCCTGCCAAGATAATAATTCCTGCTGTTCTAAACTAGCCTCACTTCTAACCTAATCGAATCTATCATCTATTTATCTATTGACCACTGTGCTTCAATAATTAGGTGAGAGCTTTTAAAAATAGGAAAATATAACATGTCTAACATAAATATGGACATAAAGTTATACCCATATTTCCATAATTACTCTAAAAAGTCCAATCTAACTATTCTTAAAAATAAGAACAGCCCTAACTGGTTTGGCTCAGTGGATAGAGTGTCGGCCTGCAGACTGAAAGGTCCCAGGTTCGATTCCGGTCAAGGGCATGGACCTTGGTTGTGGGCACATCTCCAGCAGGGCATGTGCAGGAAGCAACTGATATATGTTTCTCTCTCATCGATGTTTCTAACTCTCTATCTCTCTCCTTTCCTCTCTGTGAAAAAATCAATAAAATATATTTTAAAAAAGAAGTACACAGCACGTAATGGGTAGAGCTTGGCATTAAAGTTTGGCCCAGTATCTCCATGACCCTTGTGTTTAAGGAACTGAGCTCTCCTTCTGCTCCACAGAAGTCCTCAGGAGTGCTCAGGGCCCAGACCACTCTGCAGGGGTGAGGCGAGGCGGAGGGGGGACAGGCATCCCTCACAGGTGCCAAGAGCCAGGGTGGAACCACAGCCGGGAGAAGGGCAGAGGAAAGGACTTCTCCTGAGGTTTATTCACTCTGCACGATGGCTCCCAACCTCAGGCCTATTTCCAACGGCAGCGATTTCATGTTTTCCTGGGAATTTTTGAAAACATAATTTCTTTTTTTTTTTTAACTCCCACACCCAAGACAGGGCCGTTTTTTGACTGGCGATCAGAGGCATGTTGCAATCTCTTCCAGATCCTAATCACTTGCCAATTCATCTACTCTCCAGCCAACAATCAGATCAGCTTCTACAGCCCAGAGGGGTGCCCAGGACACCCGTCCCTCTCACTGCTGGGTGTGCTTCCCGAATGAGGCCGTGGCCACGTGTGAGGCTGACCCTCACTGCACCAGTGGCTCCCCCCTCAGAGCAGAGCGCAGCTGTGCCTGCGTTCATGCACCAGGCCTTTGAAGAGCTTATTCTTATAACAAAGAGGTGATATGCAAACTAGCCTCATGCCCTCACAAGATGGCTGCCTACCACCAGGTTTCGGGAGAGCACAGCCACCTTGAAGGAGCGTAGGTCATAGCAATGGATACTTCATTAACTTTTCATTAGCCTCAAACCCTTTGCTCTCCCTCCAAGCGGTCTCCTCAGCAAAGTCTGAATCCTGCTTGTGTAGCTGTGAGCGACACAGACTTTTAAATAAACAGGCTTCCTCCCGTCTTCCATTCTGAGGCCCCGTGGTTACAGGATCGTTCCGCGCTGCCCAGCTGTGCTGGCCGGGGGTCAGCCCTGTGAGTCACGCCCTGATATGCTCCCCACACGAACAGGGACTGCACACACACACTCACAGGAACTGTACACACATACACACACAGGAACTGCACACACACACACAGAAACTCACACACACACACACAGGAACTGCACACACACACACAAACACACAGGAACTGCATACACACACACACAAACACACAGAAACTGCACACACACACACACAGGAACTGCACACACACACACACAAACACACAAGAACTGCATGCACACACACAGGGACTGCACACACACAGGAACTGCACACACACACACAGGAACTGTACACACAGGAACTACACACACACACACACACACAGGAACTGCACACAAACAGGCACACACACAGGAACTGCACACACATACACAGGAACTGCACACACACACAGCACACACACAGGAACTGCACACACACACAGGAAGTACACACACACAGGAACTGCGCACACACACACACACACATAGGAACCGCACACACACACACAGGAAGTGTACACACACAGGAAGCACACACACACACACAGACACACCAAAGACACCGCCACACCGCTCTTTGTTTTTTCGACAGCCACATGTTAGGGCAGGGAGGCGACGGTGTGGTTCCCCCTGGGGGTGCCGGCTGCATCCTCCCGGTGCCATTGGCATTGGCCGCTCGGTGACGTGTCGGGGGTCAGAGAAGGGACCTGGGCAAACAGGGACGCGTGCTTCAGAGACGCCCCCGATTGTAGTTTGGAGAAGAAATCCCCTGACAGTGTTAACAGATATTTTCACTGAAATGTCGTAAAGCAAACCATCACCGACCAAGCGTTAACTGCACACGGGCTCCTTACGCCCCCAGATCTGGCAGTACCCACGGCCCGGTCGCACACGGGTAGGAACCTCTTTCTGTCCTCTCTTCTGTGTGCTGATGAAGGTGAGAGCATCTGGGGCTGGGAGAGAATCTGACAAGGGATGTCGTGAGATGTTGAGAAATGTTACCCCTGATTTCTACAGATGAGAAAACCAAGGTGCGCGTTCTTCAGGGGTGTCCTCAGCCCCAGGAGAGAAGCTTGGTTAGGGCGAGGCTGGCCTCAGCCTCAGGACCCCGCTCCCGTGATGCCCAGTGTCCCCCCCTTCTTCCTGCTCACCATGCCCACTGGTGGAACAGAAAATGACCCCGTGAATCAGGGGTGAGGGAGCCCTCCCTGGTGTGACAATTGAAGAAAACGGTCAGCTGTCCACGCCACCGGCTTTCAGGGCGGGAGAGGGTTAAGACCCGGGGACGCAGCGGGGCTGACTCAGAAGGTTCTCATTAAGGAGAGCTGGGCCCCCCTGCCAATTGGGGGAGAAGCAGATCCACAAACACGCTCAGGCCGGGGAGAGCAGGGAGCGGCCAGGCCAGCTGGCGGACACGCGCGTTTTCTCGCTGCTCTCCCTGTGTTCCCCGAGGAGGAGAAAGAGGAGGAGGAGCGGGATGGGAGAGTCCAGGGCAAGAGTGAATCGAGGATGACCGGCCGCCACGTCGCTAGCTCCTCGGAACGGAGGCCCTCGGTCCCCGTGGTGGGAGGGCAGGAAGGACCGAGCCCACGTTCTCCGCGCCAGCACGGGCTCTCCGTGAGGACAGCCGAACTAGGTCACCCCACCCCTCTCCCGGGATCCCTGTGCTCGCGGCTCCCTCTTCAGAGAAGGCCGTCGTGCTTCTGCCTTTGTAACGTGGACGGTGCCAGAGGCCAGGTCACTTCCTGCGGATGGCGGGGTGCGGGTCCCAGGGGGACGCGTGGAGCGAAATATCCACAGGACGTTTGCGTGCTGCGTCCATGTATGTGATTCCATGCGTGGCTCTTGGAGAACTTGATGTCCCTGCGAGTAGCAGGGACCCAGAGCTGCCCCAGACCGGTTCTCCTTCTGCATCGTGGGCAGGGAGAGGCCTGGGTCCGCCGAGACCAGTTTGGCTCAGTGGATAGAGCATCGGCCTGAGGACTGAAAGGTCCCAGGTTCGATTCCGTTCGGGGGCATGTATCTTGGTTGTGGGCACATCTCCACTGTGGGGCGTGCAGGAGGCGGCTGATCGATGTCTCTCTCTCGATGTTTCTGACTTTCTATCTCTCTCCCTTCCTCTCTGTGAAAAATCATAAAATATATTAAAAAAAAAAAGAGGCCTAGGTCCTGCAGACGCTGACAGTGAAGTTGGGTGTCAATCCTGTTGACCCAGGGGCCGTGACTATTTGTGTCTCTGCCTCCTTTTAGGGCCCAAAAGTGAGTTCCGTGGCCTGGAGCCGCCTGGTTACGGGTTCTGGGAAACAGCCAGAGACAGGGATGGCCACCTTGAGAACCCCACTTCACAGCGTGGTCCCGAAAACAGCTCACCCGTTAGAGCCGGGGACGGAGGGGTGAAATTTGGTAAATATTCCCATCTTCGGAGAAAGGGGACAGGGGGGCATCGCGACAGTTCCCTCTTATTTCCCTCTGCCCGCCTGCCTCCTTCCCCTGATTCGAGTGGGAGGAAGGGAAAGAGACAGGAGTGGAAGGTAGAACGGTAGGCAGCCCTAGCCGGTTTGGCTCATTGGTTGGAGCATCCACCCATGGACTGATTGAAGGGTTCCTGGTTCATTTCTGGTCAAGGGCACATGCCCTTGGTCAGGACAGGTGCAGGAGGTAACCAGCCGATGTGTCACTCTCTCTCCCACTCCCTTCCACTCTCACTCTAAAAATTATCAATGGAAAGAGTATTTTTGGGTAAGGATTAACAAAAAGAAGAGGAGAAGGAGGAGGAAGAGGGGGAAGAAAAGGAGAAAGAGGAGGAAGAAGAGGAGGAGGAGGAGAAGGAGAAGGAGGAGGAAGAGGAGAAGGAGGAGGAAGAGGATTAGGAGGAAGAGGAGGAAAAGGAGGAGGAAGAAGAAGAGAAAGAGGAGGAAGAGAAGGAGGAAGAGGAGGGTGAAGGGGAGGAGGGGAAGGAGGGGGAGGAAGAGGAGGAGAAGGAAGAAGAGAAAGAGGAGGAAGAAGAGGAAGAGGAGGAGGAGGAAGAAGATAAAAAGGAGGAAGAGGAAGAGGAGGAGGAGGAGGAAGAGGAGGAAGATGAAGAGGAGGAGGAGGAAGAGGAAGAGGAGGAGGAGGAGTATGGAGAAAGGGTAGCCAGGGGGAGAGAGGATTCTGGAGCCCAGCGTAGCTTTTGGATTTGAGCTTTGACCTGGGGCGGGGGCACTGCCTTTTGATCCGGAGATGACTGGTTGGGGAGTGTTAGCGGGGAGGTGGGCACGGAGACCAGAGCAGGTGATTGGCACAGACTCAGTTCATCTGGACGCAGAGATAACAGCTAATGGCCTGCAGGCGTTCAATTGTGAGCTCGGTTAGAAGTTCAGGTTTCCCGTGTCATGTGCTCTGTACCTTCTCCCGGCCAGGCTGCTCCGCCTCTTCCAAATGACTCAATTTTATTTATTTTTTATCTGATTTTATTTTTTTTATTTCAGAGAGGAAGGGAGAGAGAGGCGGAGAGATGGGAGAGAATCATCAACCGGCTGCCTCCCGCACGCCCCCCACTGGGGATGGAGCCCTCAGCCCGGGCCTGTGCCCTGACTGGCCGTCGAACCCTGACCTCCTGGTTCACGGGTGGATGCTCAGCCCCTGAGCCCCGCTGGCCGGGCCCAAATGGTTCCATCTTCCTCCGGGGGTTTGCCTGCTCCTCTCTTCCCTGGGGAATGGGAGTGGCATCTTCCAAAGGCTGTTGGGGTCAATGGCTCCTGGGGAGAAGGTGATGCAGGCCTGTGTGGGGCTGGGCCTTGGCAGGTTTGGGGCGCACCTGGGCCTCCTGGGGCCCCGTGCAGCGTGGCTGGAGGAGCGGGACTTCAGAGGAGGGAGAGCGTGGTGGCCAGAGGAGGGGCTGTGGCCTGCCGTCTGTCGTCTGCCCTCTGCCCAGTCCTGGGGGCCCGGGCCCCTGCAGGCAGTGGAGGTGACGGTCAGAGGGCATGGACCCGCCAGACTCCTCAGAACCACAGCCACTGAATGTTCTGGATGTGGAGACACCGGATTCAGAGCTGGTCCACGTCTAGGAATCACGCACTTCTGGTGGATCAAACAGCAAAGCATTCTCATCGGAGAGGACCGGGGATAAGAGGAGAGGGGCTGGGCAGAGCGGGGGGCTGCTCCCCAGCTGAGCTGCATGTGGGTGACAGCGTGTCTGCAGCGGGGAGCACAGCCGGCTTCTGCAGCTCAGCCCTGGCGTGGGCTCAGCCACCGCCTCAGGGACAGGCCTGCTCCTCCGAAGGGGGGCTGGAAGGGTGGGTGGAAGGTTGGCTGGAAAGGCGGCTAGAAGGGTGGCTGGAAGGGTGGCTGGAAGGGCAGCTAGTAGGGTGGGTAGAAGGGCGGCTGGTAGGGTGACTGGAAGGGTGGCTGGAAGGGCAGCTGGAAGGGCGGCTAGAAGGGCTGTTGGTGTTGACACTCCCCGTCTCTTCCTGTTCGGAGGGAACACGCTTAGCGCTGGGAAGGACCAGACATGTGGACTTGGAGCTTTGAGCAAGACCAGCAATTTGCCCCCAGACTCGACGGCTCGGACTGTCACAGACAGCAACGCCGTGGCTGTTCTCTCTCTGGAGCGAGCTGCAGGGCGGTGGTTCTATTCCGATCTCATCTGCTCACACCCATGGCTCCCTCATCCTGGCAGGAGGCTCCATATCGATCCCCTGGTGCCTCGGAGGGCCTCGTGGGGACTGGGCCCTTGACTGCGTGTCTTAGTGGAAAAACTCCAGAGAAACATGGATAGTTGGATTACTCAGAGTCTTCAAAATAATCTGTGAAACTCAGAACTATATCTTTGGCTTACTGTAATGTGGTCAATCAATGCAAATAACATAAAGCCTTAGGCCTGTGTTTACATTTTAGATGTGGAATAAGCATTTCTCTCCGTGACACAAATGAAAAATAGAATCCGGGCATTCCCCAGAAATGCGTTTTTTCAGAGCTGCCTTTAAAGATTCGAACGCAGGTTTTCACTTCTTTTCTTCTGTCCTGAAGCCGCCATATTAGAACATTCCAGACTCTTTGTGGGACAGAGTGCGTGGTCCTCTGAGGCATACACAACTTCAGCCTCACCTTTCTAACCGCCGGGTCCCTCTACGGCAGTGGTTCTCAACCTTCCTAATGCGGGACCCTTTAATACAGTTCCTCACGTTGTGGTGACCCCCAACCATACTACATAGCTGTAATTTTGCTATTGTTATGAATTATAATGTAAATACCTGTGTTTTCCGATGGTCTTAGGTGACCCCTCCAAAAGGGTCGTTCAACCCCAAAAGGGGTCGAGACCCACAGGTTGAGAACCACTGCTCTAAGGGGTCGAAGAATACTTTCCGTTTGATGTCTCTTCCCTGAGGGTTTTCATCCCACCAACACTGAAACGCCGAACTCAAGCCGGAGCGCCAGGGGCCTGAGTTCTTGTTGGGTCTCGGTCAGAACCTGGGGGGAGCACAGACCTGAGTGCGTGTTTCATTACCCACAATGGTGTGCTGTCTGCTCAGCAAGAGGCCTCCAAGGTCAATGGAGGGAGAGGGATGACAGCTCAGGCTTTCTGTCCACCCCCATTGGAGCTCCTTGGTCAGACTGCCGTTGGACTTATTAGAAAAAGAATACCTTTGGCTTTCAGTAGTGATTTCCTTAAAAAAACACACACACACACACACACAACAACAAGAGCCTCTGTATTTAGATATAATTGCATCCACAGATGATCCTTTGGATGGTCTGAGCTGGAATGTTCTGTCATGAAAACCAGAACAAGCATGAGAGATGTTGACTTTCAGACTCACCGTTCAGACATTATGACCCACACATCATTGTGTTAATGAGACCAAACTGAATTCTTTTCTATCAGGAGAGAGAAGCATAGCAAAGAGCATCACGACGGGGACGGGAAGGACAGAACCCGGGAGCAGGGTTGTGTAATCGGGTCTGTGACTAAGTCCTGCTGAATTTCCTGGCTTTTCCTGCAGTCCCGTAGGGACATACGTCTATCCCTTGCCTTTCCTGACGTGGCAATACTGACATCTGGAAGCTTCGTTTTCATTGTGACTAATGGCTTGTGAACAAAGATTCTTTTAATTAAGTTTATGGTAGTGACATTGGTTAATAAAATTATATACAACTAGAGGCCCACTGCACACAATTTGTGCATGGGGGGACGTCCCTCAGCCCAGCCTGCACCCTCTCCCATCTGGGACCCCTCGAGGGATGTCTGAGTGCCCACTGGGATTGGGCCTAATCAGACAGCTGGACATCTTTCTCAAAATCCAGGACTGCTGGCTCCCAACCGCTTGCCTGCTTGCATGCCTGATCACCCCCTAACCACTCCCCTCCCAGTTGATGCCTAACTGCTCCCCTGCTGACCCAGTGACCCCTAACTGCCCTCCCTTGCCAGCCCAATTGCCCCTAATTGCCCTCCCCTGCCAGCCTGATCCCCCCCAACTGCCTTCCCCTACAGGCCTGGTTCCCCCAACTTTCCTCCCCTGCAGGCCAGGTTGCCCTCCCTACGTGGACACAAGATGGCCATCTTGTGGCAGCCATCTTGTGTCCACATGGGCGTGGCCATCTTATGTGTTGGAGTGATGGTCAATTTGCATGTTACCTCTTTATTATATAGGATTATAAGTGTAAAATTCCATAATGCATTATCTGCACATTGCATTGTGTGCTCAATGGTTCTTTAAAATATATTTTATAGATTTCAGAGAGGAAGGAAGAAGGAGAGAGAGAGAGGGAGAGAGCAGAACATCAATGATGAGAGAGAATCATGGCTTGGGTGCCTCCTGGTATACCCCACCCTGGGGATCGAGCCCACAACCTGGGCATGTGCCCTGAGATGGAATTAAGCTGTGACCTCCTGGTTCCTAGGTTGATGCACAATCGCTGAGCCATGCTGGCGGGGCACCATACTGCTCATTTTAAAAAGCCAGTTACATAGGACCACACACGTGTTGCATGTTTCCATTTATATGAAATACACAGAATAGGCTTTCTGTAGAAACAGGAAGCACTGAGCAGCTGCCTGGGCTGGCATGGCACAGGGTGGGGCCCAGGATGCTGGGTGGGTTGGGTGGGGCCCAGGGTGCTGGGAGTGACTGCCAAGGAGCAGGGAGATTCTCTGTGAACAATGAGCTCACTCTACTATTGATCGCGGTGGTCAATACACAGCTCTGTGAACAGACTAAAAACTCTGGGCCGAACTCTTCAGATGGATGCATTTCATTGTGTATGTTAATCACAGTTATGATTATCTGGCAGTGACATGAGCAATAAAAGTATATGTGCATGTAAAAGTATGTACACACACTTTATATTCCGTAGTTCCAAAAGAAATGGTGAGCCATTAGAGTTCCAGAGTCATTTGATAGCAACCAACCCATAGGAGAATATCAAGTCTCCATTAGGGTACAAACATGGTGACTCTGTGCTTGTTTTTTTTTTAATTTTTTAAAATATATTTTATTTATTGTTTACAGAGAGAAAGGGAGAGGGAAAGAGAGTCAGAAACATCGATGAGAGAGAGACATCGATCAGCCACCTCCTGCATGCCCCCCACTGGGGATGTGCCCACAACCAGGATACATGCCCTTGACTGAATCGAACCTGGGCCCTTTCAGTCTGCAGGCCGACGCTCTATCCACTGAGCCCAACCGGTTTCAGCTGTGCTTCCTTTTAAAAATAGACTTCTTCTATTGAGATCGTTTTAGCTATATATGCAGTTATGAGACACAATCCAGAGCGAGTCCATGCACACATTGGCCCCAATAGACACATAAGGCAAACGGGCAGTCAGACATCCCTCGAGGGGTCCCAGATTGGAGAGGGTGCTGATGGTCTTAGGCTCTACAGCAGCGGTTCTCGACCTGTGGTTGCAATCCACAGGTTGAGAACCGCTAGCAGGGTCGCCTAAGACCATCGGAAAACACAGATATTTACATGACGATTCCTAACAGCAGCAGAATGACAGTGATGAAGTAGCAACGACAATAGTTTTATGGTTGGGGGTCACCACCACATGAGGAGCTGTGTTAAAGGTTGCGGCCTTGGAAAGGTTGAGAACTGCTTTAGTTCAAAGGCCAACGGGTGCTTCTCTTTGTTTCTTTCTACTTGCTCTTTTTTAGATTAGATGGTTGACTTGTGACTACCTTTTTTCTGCTGTATCTTTAGAGTTATAAACTTCCTTCTCAGAGCTGCCATCTGCAAGGATTCAATTGGTATTTGTTGTATTTTCATTTTCATTCAGTTTGATGAATTTCTTGATTTCCCTGGAGATTCGCGCTTTGAGCAGGGAATTCTTCGGTCATGTGTTGCTTAATTTCCAAGTGTTAGAAGATTTTCTTGCTATCTTTTTACTAATGACTTCTAGCTGGATCCTGTTGTGGTCAGAAAACTCAAATAATTTTATTTTTTAAAGTGAGTGGATGTTTGTTCCATGGACAAGGATATGGCCTCTATTGGCATGTGTCTCCTGAGCAATTGAACAGAATGTGCATTTTGCTGTTGTTGAGCAAAATGATCTATAAATATCCGTTAGAATCTGTTTGCTAAAGATGTTGAGTTCTACTCTGTCCTTGCTGATTTTCTATTTATTCTGTTGGTTGTTGAGAGAGGGATGCTGATGTCTCCAATTATAATAATTATGGGTTTATCTATTTCTTTTTCCAGTTTTTTTTTTTATTGTTTTACTTCACACATTTTGCGGTTCAGTTGTCTGGTATGCAAACATGTAGGACCCTCTGTCTTTGTAGTAGACCAATCCTTCTTTCAGTATGTAATGTCTCTCCATCTCTGGTAAGTTTCTTTGCTCTAAATTCTACTTTTTGTAGAATTTTCTCTAAATCCTACTTTCTTTTGATTAATGTTTGCATAAACCGTTTCCTAGCTCTATTCTTCAATAGGACTTTATCGTTTTATTTGAAGTGAGTTTCTTATAGGCGGCATAAATTTGGGTCATGTTTTCTTTAAATCCACTCTGCTGATCTCTGTCCTTTAATTGGTTCATTAATTTTAATATAACAATTAATGTTTGAGTTTAAGTCTGCCACATTTTATTTTGTTTTTTGCTTATTCTCTATATTTTTTTCTTTGTTGTCTTTTTCTTGCTCTCCATTATCCTACTTTGGAATAATTTTTACAATTTCATTTTGATTTATATTTTTGAGTGTCTTTTTATATAGTTTTGTAGTGGCTGCTTTAGATATTACATTATGTATATATAACCTTACAGTCTAATGTTGTCATTTAACAGTTAAATTGAGGTGTAGGAACCTTACACCTTTATGATTTATGATATGATTGTCTTAAATTATATGATTCATTATATGATGGTCTTAAAGTTTTTCACTTCATACATTTAGACCCACATTAGACAGTATTATAATTTTAGCTGCTATTGTCAAATGTCATTTAGAAAACTCAAAGTCAGGAAGTCTATTGTGTAGTATTTTACCTTTTTTAAATATATTTTATTGATTTTTTACAGAGAGGAAGGGAGAGAGACAGAGAATTAGAAACATCGATGAGAGAGAGACATCTATCAGCTGCCTCCTGCACACCCCCCACTGGAGATGTGCCCACCACCAAGATACATGCCCTTGACTGGAATCAAACCTGGGACCCTTCAGTCTGCAGGCCGATGCTCTATCCACTGAGCCAAACCGGTTTCAGCAGTATTTTACTTTTTAAAAAATAAGTAGTTTTGAAAATAAATAGTTTGGGTCCAGATGAAGAAAATAGGACCAGAGACATGGATGCATGAAACAGACTGACAGATCTCAGAGGGGAGGGGGTTGGAGGGTGGGAAGAGATCCACCAAAGAACAAATGTGCATGCATGCAGAGCCCATGGACACAAACAACAGTGTGGGGTGGTGAAGGGGATTGGGTAGAGGGGTCACCTCAGGGGGCAGGGAAAATAAGGGACATCTGTGATACTATAAAAAAAAAAGATTTGGACCTAATTATGACAAGCGACCTCAAAACTGTTTCTTCTTAAATGTAAAACAGACATCTTACATTTTAATCACAGGGAGAGAAAATTTGAAAGACAAACTCTCTTCCCCGCCCCCACGAATATGTTTGAAGTAATTGAGAACAATCTTAACTTTTGAAAATTAAAACAATGGTAGAAAATGTTCATTATTCCTTGTATGAAAAATACCTTCAACGGAAGCATATTTGATATGTTAATGATAGTACATATTTTAAACAAAAAAAAAATGTGTGAAGAGTATTCACAAACAAGAGTGGGAGGGGTGGGATGTAATGTACCATTAACGACTCCATGGAAACATCAGTGTACTGACACAGAACAGCCCACGAAGGACGACTGAAAGTTGTTTCTGCAGACTTCAGCACACGCCAGCAGTAACCTAGCGGACACATCTGTAAGCTATCTGTTCAGGGCCCTGTCCTCTCTCTTCCTCAGTTCACAGTTCAAAGTCTCCCTCTGCCAAATCCCGGGAAGTAATGGAGAACAGGTGTGTCTTAATTACAGGATTTGATCATGGAACGCTTGTGAGAAACCCCTTTTTTTTTCTTCTTTTTTTTGCTGATGAATAATTAATTGAAGAGTAATCCTTGTTTCTGTATGTCTCCATCTCATTCAATCCTGACTCAAAGATGCTGAGTACATTTGAATCAGAAGGATTTCTGAAGGCGGGTGGGGATCCCTGAGAAGAATCCAGGAAGAACAGAAATGTGCGATGGAACAATGTGGTCTTGATTTGGTCAGGCAGATGAAAAGAACCAAATCTTCCCCTGGGAGGCCAAGTGGTGAGTCAGAGGGAAGAGGGCGAGAAGAATGTGAAGGGTGTGAACAGAAAAACATGGACAACAAATGTTGAGCATTATGCAAATGCTCGAGGGGCAAAACAGCCACATGCCGGATAAATCCTGCTTCCAATAAAACGGCATCTCGACAAGAACAGTTGTCATGGGATGGGGGATTTATTGCTTAAATTATTTAAACTTAGCAAATAAGAAACTTCAAATGCTTTAGCAGCTAATAGAAAAATTTCAGAGGTCCCGTATGGAGACTTGATGTCTCAGGCAAACCAAATATTTTTCAGACCTCATCTTCCACCATATGATTACATCCTGACTCAAAGAGGCTGGACATTTTATTATATGTTTGCCTGTGTCGTTCTTGTTAAAGACTTAAGAAGTGGACAATGTGCATTCCTATTGGAAACTGGCATCCCATTCTATAGGGTAGGATTTCTCCATCTGTGTCTTCAGTATGTACAAAATTATCTCCAAGGCTGACACAGAAATCCCCAACACCACACTCCCTAAAAGCATTTCAGAACAAAATTGATTTTCATTCATTTTAATGTTTTTTAAAAAATACGTTTTTATTGATTTCAGAGAGGAAGGGAGAGGGAGAGAGAGAGAAATAGAAACATCAATGATGAGAGAAAATGATGGATCAGCTGCCTCCTGCATGCCCCACACTGGGGATCTAACCCTCAACCCAGGCATGTGCTCTGGCTGGGAATCCAGCTGTGACCTCCTGGTTCATAAGTCAGTGTTCAACCACTGAGTCATGCCAGCCAGGCTAATCTGTTTTTAAATCACCAATATTTTATTATATGTTTGCACATGTCATTCTTGTCAAATACTTAAGAAATGGACAATTTAGCATTTAGGAAGAATGGCTACCATGAAATAAAAGTAAAAACAAAAAGGTTTAAGAATCACTGTTTTAGGTCACTGGTTAGCAAACTCAACAGAGCCAAATATCAACAGTACAATGATTGAAATTTCTTTAGAGAGCCACATTTTTTAAGCGTAAATTTCTTCTAATGCCACTTCTTCAAAATAAACTCGCCCAGGCCATGATATTTTGTGGAAGAGCCACACTCAAGGAGCCAAAGATCCACCTGTGGCTCACGAGTTTGCTGACCACTGTTTTAGGTAATAAATATAACCATTGAGCATGAGACTGCTCATCTGTAAGATTCTCCCAGTGACTCAGTTCATGAGTAGCCAGCACTCCAGAAGGAAGATTCCATAGCCCTAATGATAGTGGAGTGTGGTTTTGTTTTGTTTGTATCCTTTTCAAGACCATTAATTATAGGGATGGTATACTTCTTCCAACTGGGATCAGCTTTGAGCCTTTGACAATCCCACAGAACATAATGGGACTGAGTGCAAAATGGCACAATTTTGATTTAAAAAACCTCAGAATACAAGGAGATCCAAGATGGTGCCTAACAGGACAGTAGGCTGCAAGATAGCATGAGTGGTGAGAGCGCTAAAGGAGAGTGTGAGGACTTGCAGGGACTGTCTGTATGTGGGAGTGAGGGACAACTATATTCCACCAGGATTGTTGGGGACTGGTGGACCAGGCTCCCCTGGCCAGGCAGCCTCTACTACTGCTTAAATCTCTCCTGGAGCAACCAGCTCTGCTGAAGAGCCCATGCCATCTTGAAGGGTAGAGCGGCTGTGATCAGAAGTCTGGCCTGAATTTCAACCTGGGAGATCATGGATACCTCCTGGGACTCTACAAGGAACATCTCCCAGGGACCAGCTGCCTCAGCTGCAAACCTGCAAACACTGAGAGACTCCAGCCTCTCTGGCCTCCAGCTCCTAAAAAGTTTGTCCAGGGGGAGACAAAGCAGCACTGAATATGCAGACAGGCCCTGCACCTTTTCACAGAGCAGATAGAAGGAACAGCTGAATTGAACAACATCCACCTGGAATCGGTAAATTAAACACAGCTGGTGAGGCAATCCATGGATGGAAAGATCAGAGATGGCCTAGAGAGAGGAGAGAGAGAGCTACATAAACAGACACCCTGAGAGGAGTGAAAATGGGGAGACAAAAAAACAGCCCCCATACGAAAGAAAAGGAGGAATCACCAGAAAGGGAAGTAAACAAAATGGAGGCAAGCAACAAGTCAGAGAAAGAATTCAGAGTAATGGTCATAAGGACGCTGAAAAGGATAGAGGATAAATTCAACAATATGTGTAAGAACCTAGAGGAAATGAAGAAGAACCAAGAAATGAAAAATGACATCACTGCGATAAAGAACACAATATGAAGCATCAACAGCAGACTAGAAGAAGTGAAGGACCACATCAGTGAACTAGAAGACAAGGTAGGAAAAAATACCCACAAATGCGTGAGATCATGGGATATTTATCTTTCTCTGGCTGACTTATTTTGCTTAGCATCATGCTCTCCAGTTCCATCCATGCTGTTGCAAATGGTAAGAGTTTCTTCTTTTTTTTTTACAGCCACGTAGTATTCCACTGTGTAGATGTACCAGTTTTCTAATCCACTTATCTGCTGATGGGCACTTAGGCTGTTTCCAAATCTTAGCTGTGGTGAATTGTGCTGCTATGAACATAGGAGTGCATATATCCTTTCTGATTGGTGTTTCTGGTTTCTTGGGATATATTCCTAGGAGTGGGATCACTGGCTCAAATGGGAGTTCCATTTTTAGTTTTTGAGGTAACTCCATACTGTTCTCCACAGTGGCGTGCACTTCATTCCATAGGAAAGCCGGCGGAGTTTCAGAGACACATGAGATAAATGCTTTGGGAGGAGTATTTTCTTTTTTTTTTTCAGAAATCACAAAATAGTTGAAGTTGCTAAAAGATTAAAGCATGAAGGTCATTTCATAATCTTTATTTTTTAATATATTTTTATTGATTTCAGAGAGGAAAGGAAAGGGGATCAAGAGAACCATCAATGATGAGAATCATTGATCAACTGCCTCCTGCACACACACCCTACCCCCACTGTGTATCCAGCCAACAACCCCGGCATGTGCTCTGACTGGCATCGAACCTGGGACCCTTCTATCCATGGGCTGAGGCTCTATCCACTGAGCAAAACTGGCCAGGACAGCCTACAGTCCTAAAGTTCCCATCTGGATAGAAACGAGGACGAAATAATAACGTCCTTTTTCCCAGAGAGAGAGGGTCATCAGTGTGGCACTGCCCTGGCAGTGACCCCACAGGCGGTGAGCAGGCTCAGGCTCCGGACTAAGAAGATGCGGGTCAGGAGGAAGCATCCTGGTGCGAGCTGTGTCCTCCCTGCGAACCTCTCCCCGCGGCTCCATGCTCCTCTCGCACACACAGCTGGGCATGTGCGGGAGGGAGGGCTCTGGGGAGGGGGAGGGCGCCTGGGACCTGATATTTAAATTCCTGTCTCTCTTCCCATCTGTCCTGCATCGTGTGGGAAATCATGGGAGGGGAGCCAGGGAGACACGAGGGCCCCTTCCAGAAGCTGCAGAAGGCGCCCTGGCCTCGCCTGCCCCACCTCATCCGCAGGGAGTGAGCAGATGGATGGGGGCCAGGTGGCTGACCTCTGCCTGCTTCTTCTCTTAAATATATTTTATTGATTTCAGAGAGGAGGTGAGAGAGAGAGAGAGAGAGAGAGAGAGAGAGAGAGAGAGAGAGAGAGATGATAATGATGATGATGATGATGATGATGATGATGATGATGATGATGATAGAACCATTTGTTGGCTGGCTTCTGCACAACCCCAACTAGAGGTTGACCCCACAAACCCAACACATGTCCTGACCAGGAATTGAACCATGACCTCCTGTTTCAGAGGTCGATGCTCAACCACTGATAGATAGGATGTATGCCAAGTAGCTTATCTCTTCAGAGAGGAAATTATATTACCTTTTGAGAAATTTAAATGACATACCCGTAAAGAAATAATCTAGTTTTTTTTTTTTAAAAAAAATAGGCCTAAGAAATAAAAAAAAGAAATTCACAAATTGCATGATAATAAATGCCACAATTCATGTTATGTTGCTAAAAGGGAAAGTTAAAATTCAACTCCACAGCAGCCCTGAGAAATGCGGTGTTGGGTAAGTTAATGTTCTTTATGGCTCCAACTGTCCCTCAATTTTTAAAACTGTGACTTTTTCCTCATGAAATTACTTCCCAGTTAAAGAGTGTTTTACGACTTTCTTACGTCATCGTGCTGGGCTGCATACCTGGAGCTGGAAACTCAGTTGTTTGCAGTGGGGGCAGGGCAAGAGGCCCAGGAACTTGATAGCTGCTGCCTGGTGGGTGGCCTGCTGTCTTCCTTTCCTTTCCCTTCCCTTCCCTTCCTTCTCCTCTCCTCTCCTTTCCCTCCCC
>JAAGEH010000355.1:240320-276074 GCA_011751065.1 Lasiurus cinereus
CTTCCCTTCCCTCCTCTCCTCTCCTCTCCTCTCCTCTCCTCTTCTCTCCTCACCTCTCCTCTCCTCTCCTCTTCTCACCGTTTCTCCTCCTCCATTGTCCCAGGATCCATGTGATGCTGTTTCCTACATGACCATTGGCACAGATGGCTCATGCCCCAGCCTCTGCCTGGGACGGCAGCAGGGCTTTGTGCTTTGTTTCGCTTGTTGTTGCTGCATAATGAGGACACCAGAGATCTTCTTCTGGGGAATCACATTATGCAAAATAAGGAAATCAGGGTGGGCCCCACTGCAGATGTTCCTGGGAACTGGAAGATAAGATTCTCTGGAAATGAAACATTAAACCTCTTTTCAAAGAGAGTTAGACTTCTCTTCCCAGTGTTCACTTATTTCTAATCATTAAAGCTTAATGTGCAAATCGACCGAATGGCCGAACAGCGGAACAGCCATCTGGATGACCTTCCGGACGAGCCACGGCTGCCAGGGCCTGCTCTTGCACCCGATTTCGTGCATCGGGTCTCTAGTTCTTTAATAAGTTCAAGGGAATACGCCTTCGCTGTTCTTATTAGCAGTATTACTATTCCTTTCATTTCTCGGCTAACCGGCTTTAATAAATTATTCTCGGAAACTTGATAATGACCTGGAAGCCAGCGCCCTGGACATTCGTTCGGGTTCTTTTCACTTTCACTGGGAGCCACGTTTCCTTCCCAAGGTTCTGCTTCTCCGATGAGAAGCGAGCAGCAGGTCATCGGTCAGTTCTTTCCAGCGTCTTGATTTCTAGGAATTATGATAATCACGTCCTGGGACTCAGCTGTCAATCCATGCAGATGTGCTTGGCTGCGTTGATGGTGAGCGTGAGGCCACGAGTTCTGCTTTAGATCAGCTCCGTCACCTCCCTGGAGAACGCGGTGGTGACTCTACGCCTGGATCCTCCACCGACACCGGGGCCTTCAGTGGGATCGGCAGGTTTCAGAATGACATAACCCTTAAAGCGTACCGAGGATTCCTGTGATCCCACCTCAGTTGGAAATGACTTTTTTCTCCTACCGACAGTGAGGAGAGCAAAGGGAGACATAAAGTAACCGAAATAAAATGTGGTTTCTAAAGCACGAGTTACTTGGAACTGATCTGAATAATATTAAACTTGTATTAGCTCATTCAATTGAATCATTCCTCAAATGTATTCTCCAGCTATAATTTAAATCTTGGAAAACGAATTAGATAACGCATTTTAGGTTTCTTTATACAATATTAATTTTTATCTTAATTCCTATAAGAGTTGGGGGATCCAAATCCCCTCTTTTCTTTGAGTTTTTCATCCAAATATGCCTGTTTGATTATAATTGCATAGTTTGTGTTAAATAAATATTGATGCTCTTTCCTCCCCTCCCCTCAGCAACCAGGGTGCACTTGGAATAAACTCCCCTAGCCCTGCCTGCCTCCTCACCTCCTCCGTTAATTTCTCCCCACTCATTGCCAGATGCTGGGAGTCAGGAGCCATGAAGGAACATGATCTGAGTTCCCTGGAAGTGGAATGGCTTTGGGCAGCTCCCATGTGACAATAGGTCTCTCCACAATTAAGGAAGCCCTGAGGCGCCTGGCCTATGTGGCTCAGTGGTGAGTGTGGACCTAGGAACCAGGAGGTCATGGTTCCATTCCAGTCAAGGGCACATGCTCAGGTGGTGAGCTCAATCCCCAGTGGGGGGCATGCAGCTGATCAATGAATGGTTCTCTCCTCAATGATGTTTCTATCTCTCTCTCCCTCTCCTTTCTTCTCTGAAATCAATACAAATATATTTTTTAAAAGTAGCCCTGAAGCATCTTGGGAGATAATGGTCATGTGACAATTTATTTATATAAAAGGCCAGTAGGCAGAGTGTCCCCAAGGGAGTTTGACCGAGAGTTCAATCACTTGCTATGATGTGCGCTGACCATCAGGGGGAAGTGTGGAATGAAGAAAGGCCCCAGCCAGCAGCTGGAAGATCGTGATGGGCCCTGATTGCCGGCCAGGCCTAGGGACCCTACCCTGCACGATTTCATGCACCGTGCCTCTAGTGACAGTATAATTATGCTGATTCCCACTTGGCATTGGAAAGGATCAGTGTTAATGGTCAATGTAGTCATAATCAACTGATTAAATGACACAGAATTTCGTGGTAATAATAATAACCACAATTATTTGCATTCTTCAACTTTAATGCTCATAGGAGTGCTTTGGTGTAGTTGCTCTGATCTCCTAGAGATGAGGAAATTGAGGCTCTGGGAGGTCAGTCACCTGCCACCATCACACAGTTCCCAGCTGGTAGAACTGGGTTTCAACCAGGTCTGCGGGATCCAGAGCACGTGCTCTTACACCCCTCCCCCCATGTGCTGCTGCCTCACTGTGCTGCCCCCAAGCCTAGGAAATACTCACCAGAGAATCATAAACTGTTTGCATATATTATTAAAATTTACCTTCTATTTTTAAAATACATTTTTATTGATTTCAGAGAGGAAGGAGAGGGAGAGAGAAGTAGAAACATCAATGATGAAAGGGAATCATGGATCGGCTGCCTCCTGCACACACCTATTGGGGATGGAGCTCACAACTCGGGCATGTGCCCTGACTGGTAATCAAACCATGACTTTCTGGTTCACAGGTCAACGCTCAACCACTGAGCTACACGGATCGGGCTTAAAATGTTCCTTGTAGAGACCACCGAGTAGCTCATATCAACACCAACGTCCTCTAAGAATGCAATGTAATTGTGTGTGTTTCTTCTTTTTGTTAAATTAAATGTATTGGGATAACATTGGTGAACAGAATTAAATGAAATGTATTGGGATAACATTAGATTTCACACGTGGATTTGCATGTTACAAGATTTGGTACATTGCACTGTGTGGACAACACCCAAGGTCAAATCATCTTCTGTCCCCAGATAATTGTGTGCGTGTTTTCTCCATGTATTCACTCATTTTTATTCTGTACTTCAAACGCACTCCCAGTCACCATTAAATCCCATAACTTCTGTGCATAACATCTGGATAAGTTCATATAGATTATCTGCCAAAGCGCTGTAATGCGTGGAAAAATTCTCTTGGCATTCCCAAGACTTTTCCATTTCTTTAATAAGCAGATATGAAAACATGTAATTTACCCTGCTCCAAACCAAGAGAGATTTAATTAAATGACAATCATTATCCCCCCCCCCAACAGGCTGACCATGGAATAAGACATACTCTTGAAAACATGGAAACCAACGTTTTCCAACTAAGGGCCTTAATACTCATCCTGCATCACACAGAAATCAACGTTGCTTGTCCAGGAGTATCTGCCCTTGCTTATTTCATATCTCTAATAAGCAGATATGAAAACATGTCAGTGCTATGTTTCTCTACCCAGGTTTCTGTGTCCGTGTCCCTCTACCCGTCTGTTGCCTCTTGTTGGATGAAGAAGCTGATCATTTTTTTTTGATACCTACATGCTGTTTACTTGCCTTTATTGTGTCTGCAGAGGGTGGATGCTGTTCTTTAACTTCTTCAACGTATTCTGCTTGTGCTGATGATACATGAGTGTCCGGGAGAGAATGCTGGGGTCGATGGCTCACAGAGACTTCCCCAACAGCGCCTGCTCACAGAGCATCTCCGTTGGCATCTCCCTCAGCCGTTTGGTGTCTTGGAAGTTTCACCAGGAGCTGCCCCATCTGGGAATTAAAGTGGCGGCCGGAAATGCCACGCTCCGCGCACTCAGCGGTCCTTGGGACGTGGGTGCGGGTGTCTCGTGAAGCTCCCATGCTCCTCGTGTCCTTGGCTGGCCAGTCACGGTGCATTGTGTGAGAGTTTAACATCCTATAATAGTTAGCCATCCGATTTACTTCAGCCCAGCAAACCTAACCCAGAAAGAGCAAGCTCCCCTAGGCCCCTCTGGAGGAGGTCCCTGTTCTTGCGAAGGGATATGCTTTCCATGTGGTTTCTTTCTTTATATATATATATATATATGTATGTATTTTATTGATTTTTACAGAGAGGAAGGGAAAGGAATAGAAACCCAGAAACATTGATGAGAGAGAGACATCAATCAGCCGCCTCTTGCATGCCCCGTACTAGGGATATGCCCACAACCATTGTACATGCCCTTGACCGGAATCGAACCTGGGACTCTTCAGTCTGCAGGCCGACGCTCTATCCACTGAGCCAAACCGGTTTCGGCATCCATGTGGTTTCTTAGCTGGACACTCCCTGGCCACGCTGGGTAGGAAGCCTATCTACATACTGTTTCACGCAGACGTGCTCGCCAGTAACTCGCCTGGGAAATGAGACAATAAATGCTCAACAAGCCAGACGTTTTCATCACGGAGAACCCTCTTTCCGGGTTACTGGACCTTGGATGTCAGCATCGGTACTGACCTCTAACCGAGGCCGGGTCGTGAGCTCGTGAGGAAAACTGGGAGGATTGTATTGTCGTTAAATCCCCATGCGCATTTTGCTGCCATAGATTTATTGGCTGTCGACCTTCCTCCTGACGCTCCCAGAAGAATTCGCAGGAGAATCCTGGCTGGAACTTCCCCCTGGCCTGTGAAACTCTTTTGTGGTCATGAACCTGTTCCTGAACTGCAAGAGCAGATACTCCTGGACCAGCAGCGTCTATTTCTGTGTGATGAAGGATGAGTATGAAGTTCCTTAGTTGGTAAACATTGGCTGCCATGTTTTCAAGAGTACAGTGGTACCTCGAGATACGAGTTTAATTCGTTCTGTAACCTTGAGGCGTGGGAAACTATGAGACGCTTGAGTTGCGGTAAACTGGTGGGTCGTGTGCAGCCGGCCGATCCACGCTATGACTCATATCTCAAATGTTACTCATATTTCAAAGCAAAAATCGCTCGCTCGACGGCTTGTATCTCAAAAATCTTGTATGTTAGGGCACTCGTATCTCGAGGTACCACTGTATGGTCAGCCCTTTGTGGGGAGATATTGATTGTCATTTCATTAAATCTCTCTTGGTTTGAAGCAGGGTAATTTTGGGCTTCAAAAAGACAGCTACTAACTTTATTTCTTCATTCCCCCTCCCCTAACGTCTTTCTCGTTGTTCTTTGTATGAGCAGTAAAAAGGTAACAACATTATTTCGATCATTACCAATCCAATATTGATGATGAGTCATCGGGGATGATCCTGAGTCAGTTCACTGGTTGGTTGCTGCGTCCAGACATCAGTCTGTAAAAAAAAGGATACACATTTGATTTTCGACATTCTGCTCTGGGCCACAGCCCCTCACAGGGGAAATCTCGTTTCAGGTCCAGCCCTGAGCTGGCGATAATGCAGCTGCATTAATCAGTCAACAGAGCAACGAAAACAATACAAATAATTTTGTATGTACCCCAACTTGTACTCTTTCCATTCTCCTTATTCCTGTGTAGATTTACATTTTTATCATATATTTTTTTTTCTGAAGATTTCTTTTCACATTTTTGGCGTGGGGTGAGGGATGGGGAGGTTCTCTCTTGTTCTGCATTAGTATCAGTTCAGGAACCCCCTCCACGGCTGGGTTTGGGGTGTTCCAGGGCACCCCGCCACCCCGCCAGGAAGAAGACCTCTGCTGGTCTGTCTTTGCTCTGGTGTGAAGGATCCTGTTTGTCCCCAAGCTACATGGATCCCCACATGTCCCTGCATGCTAGAGGGCCTTCCGCCCTCTCTCTGTGGGTAAGGTCTTTGCTCAGCAGTGAAATGGAGGAGAATCAATGTGGGCGGGGCCTTGCTTCTTGCTTCTTGCCTGCTGTGGTTGCTGTTTCTCCACCCAGGCTGGACCCAGCAGGAGGTAACCTCCAATCTCCCAGCCTGACCCCCATCTTTCTTCTGAGAACCTGGAGAGGCGTGAGGACCGGGCCTGGAGGTCAGGGCACTCTCTCCCTGTGGCGGTGGCTCCGAGGATTCTGTGCCCTCAGACCAGCCAGCACGCACCGTCAGAAAGGGGTTCAAATACGGAGCTGGGTGTTTCCTGCCAGTGGGTCTGGCACCCCAGGCTCTCCGACCAGGTGTTCCTGCAGCTCAGCCAGGGCGCACAGGTGTCTCTCTTGGGAGGCGGATTTCCTTACACTGGAGACTGTTTGTCCTGCGGGCCCAGCTCTTTATGGTGCAAAATATTTCATGATTTGGTAAATTATCCAAGTTACAGTTGGGGGGAAGCAGTGTTCCTTTAACTTTCCATACCCTAAGACTCACCAAAGCCCCTCTCAATTGATTTGGGGTTAAATATGGTAGATGAGTTACCTGGACGATGTAGCTTTAAGAATAACTCATACTGCCAAGACTGGTGTGGCTCAGTGGATAGAGCGTCGGCCTGCGGACTGAAAGGTCCCAGGTTCGATTCCGGTCAGGTGCATATACTTGCTTGCGGGCACATCTCCACAGTGGGGTGTGCAGGAGGCAGCTGATCGATGTCTCTTTCTCTCATTGATGTTTCTGACTTTCTATCTCTCTCCCTTCCTCTCTGTAAAAAATCAATAAAATATATTTTAAAAAAAGAATAACTCATACATTTAACGTTTAAAATTGTTTTGAAACATTATTGATCAACATAAATTTTTCTCCCGTTGAACTCCCAGTCAAGGGAGAGGATTCACGATGCTGAACACGTTAGATGATTGAGCAAATCTTTGGACCCAGTTCGTGGGTGGAGTTCGCTGTTGGCATCCTTCTCTCTGTATATGGAGGATGAGATCATGGTTTGCTTTTTCTTTTGTGCTTTTATGTGTATGAAGTTAATTTATGTTTGTGTTTGCATGGAACATGTTTCCAGTTTCAAAGGAGTTTAATATGATTTGGACAGTTAAGGAATAGATGATACATTTCCATTAGTTTGGAACTGGTCCCTCCAGTAAAACAGATTTTAAATTCAGCACATGTCATGACCCGCTGCCAAGGAAACCATAAGCCCTGTCTGCCTCCAAACAAGCTGAGTTCGCTGCTGTGTGGTCACTGCTTCCTGCTCATCCTCTGACCGTGTGGACGGTCCTGTCCTCCACTGAGGACTCTACGGACCCTGATGGAGGTTCCTGCTTCTGAGGTCAATGAAATCGAAAGCGTTTTTCACTCTGGTCCTACGCTTACGTCTGCACCAGTTTCAAAAAAGACTTTACACATACATTGGGTTAAACTACTTAAAAGAAAATCTCGCCACATAAAAGGCTAAGGGACCATCTGACCGTCTGACCGGCCAGTAGTTATGACACACACTGACCACCAGGGAGCAGACGCTCAATGCATGAGCTGCTGAGCTGCGGTGACTTGGCAGTGGTGGTTCTCGGGTGACACACCCAGAACCAGAGAGGAAGGAGCCCGATTCTGGGGTGCATCACCAGAGAACTGCCCTCTCGCCATCCAGGACCCCTTGAGGGATGTCAGAGAGCCGGTTTTAGCCCGATCCCTGCAGGCCGGGCCTAGGGACCCCACCTGCCAGAAGCAGCCCACTCACTCTGCAGCACCCTTCAAGCCTCAGCACCGCCCCAGGTGTGCCTGCGAGGGAGGGACCACAGGAAATTGAGCTAGACAAGCAGTCCTCACCGTGGTGCTCCCCTGCTTCGTGGTGATTCACCGGATTTTAACTCCAGGTGCCCCGCACGCCCTCGCTGCCGACTGCTTGTCTTTTCTTAATACAGTGGTACCTCGAGATACGAGTTTAATCCGTTCCGTCACCTTGAGGCGTGGGAAACTATGAGACGCTCCAGTCACAGTAAACTGGTGGGTCGTGTGCAGCCGGCCGATCCGTGTGATGACTCCCATCTCAACTGTTGCTCGTATTTCAAAGCAAAAATCGCTCGCTCAACGGCTCGTATCTCAAAAATCTCGTAGGTTAGGGCACTCGTATCTCGAGGTACCACTGTATGTGTTTATTGATTTCAGAGAGGAAGGGAGAGGGGTGGAGAGAAACATCCATGAGGAGAGGGAATCATGGACCGGCTGCCTCCTGCATGGCCCCCACTGGGGATCCAGCCTGCACCCCCCAGGGCCTGTGCCCTGACCGGGGATCCAACCCTGACCTCCTGGCTCAGAGATCGATGCTCACCCCCTGAGCCACTCCGGCCCAGCTGTATGAAACATTTCTGAAATACACCCACGAAAATGTTCATCTCTAGAAGCAAGCCAAAAGCTTATGGAAACAGTGAGACGCGAACCTTATTTTACCTCCCCAAATGCATGTTGTACATACAAGGGCAACCAGACCACCCTGTCAGCCTAGGTCGGAGATCATGAGTGCTTTCAAGACGCAACTAAGGAGGAATCCGCCAGCGTCCCTGAGCTGTGGAAACTTGGAGAACATATAAGCGTGCACACTGTGTCCCCACAAATGTACACACTTTAACGGCTGATGGCTCCATTTCTAAAGGAACTGCATTTTAATAAATCCCGTCTTTATAATTACTCAGTGTGTGTCTACATTTTTTTTGTGGGGGGGGGGCACCTTCTCTAGGATGACATATTGTTGGCTCAGTGATCAGCTTCTACCAGGTTCATGGTCATTTCTTACCGATTTCTGATGTTGCGTGAGAAAGAGATGTGGCTGCCTGATGGGAAACAGCAGTGCCCGTCGGTCTGCGTGGAAGTGCGGTGTCAGGAGCTTGGAGGGTCGGGGGCGGAGGGGTGGCGAGGGGGGCACTGGGGCAGATCCTGGCAGGGCTGTGAGTGAAAGTGGGGCTCCTCGGAGCAGACTCCTGGACACAGTGGGGATTTCTATCTACTTCATTAAAAACGTTAATTCCTTGTTAAGATATTCCTCCCGATAAGACTATTAGAAAATGCCGAAACCGGTGTGGCTCAGTGGATAGAGCGTCAGCCTGCAGACTGAAAGGTCCCGGGTTCGATTCCGGTCAAGGGCATGTATCCTGGTGGCGGGCACATCCCCAGTAGGGGGCGTGCAAGAGGCAGCTGATCGATGTCTCTTTCTCATCGATGTTTCTAACTCTCTATCCCTCTCCCTTCCTCTCTGTAAAAAATCAATAAAATATTTTTTAAAAGACTATGAGAAAATATAAGTTGTTAACATCTTGTAACCAGTAAACGATTGTTCCCTCCCAATGTAAAATGTCTATAACAGTCAAATGGCTGTTTTCTCCCTCAGCATCTGCTGCCAATTACAACCCGTACCCCCCGCGTGCCCGTGGGTGCCTCACGCAGAGACGGCGCGCGTGATGGATGTCTCCGCTCCTGACGGCTTGGCCCGCTCTGAATCCAGGTCTTCCAATGCGGCTGGAATATATGTTTTTTTTAGTTCCAACATTAACTATTTTTAATCCATCAGCTTGGCACGGTATCCTAAGAAGTCATATGGAACGTATCCTATACCGTTAAGGGCCAGCCAGAACATCTCAGACGTGGGGTTCATTTCTAAAACAGTCCCTGCGTGGCCCCCAGCCAGGGTGACTCCCCAAGACCAGGACCACTCCCACAAACTGTACCTCTCGCTGCCTCGTTTTATCAGCAAATGCGATGTCAATGAGCAGTATACGCAGTTTTTCTTCATGGACTACCATCTTCCTGGGGGGAAGTGTGTAATAACCAAAATTCCAGTGAACACATTCGTGCAAAAAAGGTTTGCTCTTTAAGGAAACCGGAGCAAACCTCTTGGGGTGGCGAATGATCAGGCCCGGCTATGTTTCTTTCTACGTTTTCAGAGGCCGCATCAAGGACTCTTTTTGAATATGGGGTAACCAAGTACATCGTGTAAAGTCACTCATCTCCTTCCATGTTCACTGAGATGGCACATCTGTAACTTCTTATTATGTCGGTTGCAGCGAGCAACCATCTGGCAGAACATCCTAAATGTGAATGAAAGGGAACCCGGAACAAGTGATTATCTCAAAAATCTTAAACGCGGGTGAGACTTTCTTCTTAGGGGTTTAGCTAATTCCCGAACGTGATCTGGCAGCGTCTCAGTCAGTTAAACATAGAATCGCCGTGTGACACAGGGGTTCCGCTCCTAGGTACACCCCAACGGGAAATACAAACCTGAATCCTCACACAAAAACACGTGTCCGCCATGTTTAGAGCACCTTATTCATAAAAGTCAAAAGGCAGAAAGAACCCAAGCCCCATCCACTGCCAACAGCTAAACAAATGTAGTGTGCCTTACAGTAAGCCATCACTCAGCCTTCCGAAAGGAGTAAGCACTGATACATGCTACCACACGGCTCAGCCGTGAACACGTGTGCCAGGTGGGGGAACTCAGTCACAAATTATCGCATAACATACAATTCCTTTCTTCGAAATTCAAGACTAGAAAAGCTTATAGTGGCTGAAACCAGTTTGGCTCAGTGGATAGAGCGTCGGCCTGTGGACTGAAAGGTCCCAGGTTCGATTCCAGTCAAGGGCACGTACCTTGGTTGCGGGCACATCTCCAGTAGGGGGCATGCAGGAGGCGGCTGATCGATGTCTCTCATCAATGTTTTGAGCTCTCTATTCCTCTCCCTTCCTCTCTGTAAAAAAATCAATAAAACATATATTTTTTTAAAAAAGAAAAGCTTATAGTGGTTGCTTGGGGTTTCTTTCAAGGTCAAGAAAATGAGAAGTTGACTGGGAAAGGTGGTAACGCTCACACATGTATGTGAGAATGGGAAAACCACGGATTATATCCTTAAGTGGCTGAATTATCTGAGAGATGCATATGTAACTTTGTCTCAATAAAACGATTTAAAATATTTCAAAGTAGAGAAGGACATCGACCCTGGGCAGGGCGGGTTTGGTGGAACGGCTCACGATGGTCACTGGGATCTGAATCTCCTGGCCGCCCCTCCCTCACCTGCAGCTGGCTCACCGGCATCTCACGGCGGGCTTTCATATGCAACTCATGACCCCCTCCCAGTGGGAAAAGGAGCCAAGAATGGGCAGCACCAATAGCAGGACAGCAAAAACTACCCAGAATCCCCATGGCTTTGCCTCTGGGGCCAGAAATATGACCCTTCTCAGCTTCTTACCTGGACCCTGTGCACCTCAAACGAAATCTGGGGAAATGTCTGTTAATAAGAGATCATTGCCAAAACAAAACCGGTGTTGCTCAATGGATAGAGCGTCGGCCTTCGGACTGAAGGGTCCCAGGTTCAATTCCAGTCAAGGGTATGTATCTGGTTGCGGGCACATCCCCAGTAGGGGGCATGCAGGAGGCGGCTTATTGATGTCTCTCTCTCATCAATGTTTCTGGCTCTCTATCTCTCTCCTTTCCTCTCTGTGAAAAATCAATAAAAAATATTTTTTTTAAAAAATAAATAAGAGACCATTGCATTTTTAGGGCTTTCATTTTTCACCAGGAACAAAGATTCAAGGCATTTTAAAAAGTCAAGTTTATGATGGTAGAGGATCAGGAGCTTACGATAAAAGAGACTTTCTGGATGTTACAAAAATAAGCCATGAATGCTCCCTGCTTCATCATAAACATTAATCTACTGTTTCTATCTTCACAGAGAATTTCTTCAATGAGCAAAAGTCACAGAGGAGCAAAAAGCTGACATTTATATGTCTTTTCCAAATGTTCTTTGTAACTCACAAAAGTGCATGCATTTATTAACTCAGTATCATTGATCAAAGAACTTCTATCGTTCATGTCCTCTCGAGGTACTGGGCACACACAGCCCCCTCATTATTTGATACTATAAAAAACATTTTAAGGAATAGAGTGGTTTAGGGATATCTCACACTGGGTTTATATTTGGTCTGATTCTTAAAGAAAAATTATTTCTGATCAGAGGAGAAGAGAGAGCAATCACAACCAGAAGAAGAGCTGGTGCAAATACCCAGGGGTATTTGATAAAAGTGGTATAACATGGCCCAGCTGGCGTGGCTCAGGGGTGGAGCATCGACCTATGAACCAGGAGGTCACGGTTCAATTCCCAGTCAGGGCACATGCCGGATTTGTGGGCTCCATCCTCAGTAGGGAGCATGCAGGAGGCAGCTGATCAATAATTCTCTCTCATTATTGATCTTGCTACCCTCTCCTCCCTTCCTCTCTGAAATCAATAAGAATGTATTTTTAAAAAAATTTTGCCCTAGCTGGTTTGGCTCAGTGGATAGAGTGCCCACCTCTGGACTGAAGGGTCCAGGGTTTGATTTTGATCAAGTACATACCCCCAGGTTGAAGGCTGGATCCCGTGTAGGGGGTGTGCAGGAGGCAGCGAATCAATGGTTCGCTCTCATCATTGATTTCTCTCCCTCTCTCCCCCTTTTTCTCCCTTCCTCTCTGAAATCAATAAAAACATATATTTTTAAAAGTCTGCAAAGAGTAAGCAGAGTAAGCAGGGATTCGGTGGAGTAGACTGAGGTGCTAATCACAGCATCTGACTCCATAGGCCGTGTGGAGTTTGGGGGCAAGTTGAAGAGTTGGAAGAGGCCCATGTGCATTTCATAAATCACCAACAAATCCATGGATTTGGCAATGAACAGTGCAGGGCTTACCGTCTTACAATCTCGAAAAAGACTCCTCCTGATACAGCTCGAACGAAATGTAGTCTCTTTGGCGTGAAGATGGAAATGACTTCACCTCGGAGGGATTTAGGGAACTGGAGTACACACCCAACATGAAGATAGGCCGGATGTAAAATATGTTCTGAAATGCCTTGTACAAAAAAGGAATGCATATATGGCATTTGATTTTTTCTTTGAGATGCATCAACTCCTCGGAGCACAGATTTGGGTAAAAAGCTTCCTTCTTTGAATCATATTTTATCAGCTGGCTAGAGGCCCAGTGCATGAAAACTGTGCATTCGGGGGGTGGGGGGTGGGAATCCCTCAGCCTGGCCTGCACCTCTCTTAAGCTCCTGTGGGGGTCCCTCAGACCACCCCCTCCCCCAATAACTTGGTGCCCTGCCCCCTCCTGTAGTTCTTTGCTGGCCGCTTGTAGCTCACTGCTCCTTCCACTGGAAAATCCGTGATCCGGTCATTACGCAGTCAGTCATTAAGCCTCACTGCATAAGGGACAATTAGCATACTCCTCTCTTATTATACAGGATGGTCCTGAACCAGTTTAATGCTCTTTCCTTTGCCAGGATGGCCCCGGCTTCGTACAAGAAGTTCAAAGACTTCCTAGCTTCCTGCTGGGGATCAGGAGGCCTCTGGCCGCCTCAGCGCTTACGCCGGGTTCTCTCTGAGCCTGCACTCTGCCTCCAGCTCCAGCTCCCCCAGGTTCGCCAGCTGGGGTTCAGGGAGGCCCCAGAGGGTGGGCACCGAGGCAGTGATCACACTCCTCAAAGCCGTGTCGACACTCAGCAGTCATGGGGTCCGTTTTCCTGAGCTGGGAGCTGCCTCTGAAACGTTCAGCGTGGAGGCCATGAAGCATTTCGCAGGTGAACAGCTTGGCGGCCGCAATGCATTTTATGTTCCTTTTATAGAAGTGAGCACACAACCGCAGACAGCTCGGCCAGCGCCGGCCCTGCCAACAGCAGGAGGACCGTGTAGCCACGGGGACGTTCTGTGGGGGCCGAGGAGAATCCACTTTCCTCTCTGATGGCACACTTGTGAGGACTGCGTGTTCTCCAGTCACGTGTGCGATGGTGGGACGGTCAGACCTGTAGTGCCCTTCTCGCAGAGGGCAGTCACCGCCAGCATGTCGCCAGCAGGTCAGACGGGGCCCTGAAAACAGCCGGGGTGAATCTTCGCATGCTCCTGGGGAGCAGGTTTCCATGTTATAACAACAAGACTGGCGTCAGCAGCCCATCCCCTCCCCGAGCACAGAGTCTGAGTAGCTCATTCTTTTAAAGGTGGGGCCAGTCAGGATGTGACCTTTCTGTTTCATAAGGGAAAAATTAATCATTTTGCCCCCTTCAAAGACTGGAATCTATAGTGTCATGGTCCCCAGAAGCAATGCTCTGTTGTTCCTATTTGTCTTCAGTGACACGTAAATCCTTTTTTTGTTAATCAGGCGCCGGGGATGCGATGCGAATTGAGTGATGACTTTCCCAGCAAGGCGACTGGGTGACATGCCCATGGCCATGGCAGCTGTCCAGGGGATAGGAGCCCATTGGAAGAAATGACATGAGAGTGAGTCTGTGATGAGTAGACACACACACACACACACACACACACACCTGGCTGAGCCAGATCCTCAGAAAACAACTCTCATCACGTCATCTTTGGTGTTTTCCATCAAGTAGGTGCAGATGGTGTTAGCTGCCGACTTCCTCTCTGACAGCAGATGGTGGTCAGCAACTTATGTGACAAAACTTGTGCATAATGGCCAGTCACAGTTTTATCTGTGTTGCTTCACACAGCGCTGAGCAATTGATATTCATGTCTTTACTAGCATCCCTGTGTGCGAATCCGTGTGCCAGTAGGCACTGCTGCCCTCCTGTAGTTCTTCACCCACTTCCCCGCCCTCCTGTAGCTCCCCCCCTCACCCCCTCTTATCTTGCTGTCCTGCCCCCTCCTGTTGCTCTCCACTGCTTGCACAGCAGTGGGCTCGGTTCTAGAATCCGCGGTGAGCGAGGACTTGGAAGGCTAGTTTGTCTGGAAAGCTGGCCTTTTTAAGAAAAACAGAGCACTGGACGGCCAATGTGGCTTAGTTGGTTGAACATTGACCTATGAACCAGGAGGTCATGGTTTGATTCCTGGTCAGAGCACAGGCCTGGGTTGCAGGCTCCATCCCCAGGGTTTGGGGGTGCAGGAGGCGGCCGGTCCATGGTTCCCTCTCACCAGTGTGTCTGTTCTCTCTCTCTGAAATCAATAAAAACATTTTTTAAAAAGGAAGGAAAGCAGAGCAATGGGCAGTATTTCAGATGGTCCCTGGCCTGCCCCAGTGGGGGACATACAAGGGGTGGAGGTTTCTCAGATACTGACTATGGAGCCTCATCCAGCTCCTGGAGGCCGTCTCACCAGATTGGGGGGCGGTAGCCCCTGTGACTGGGTCCCGGCGTTTTGCACTCAGACTCAGCACACGGAAGCCCCAGCCAGTTCTCAATCAGCAGCTTCTTCTCGGACCTGGGCTCCTGCGGTGGTTTCTGCTCCTGAGACTCTGGGCCCGTAAGCGGGGCCCCTCTGCCTTGCATTTGCACCCCTCCCCCCCCCCAACTCAGGGTCTGGGAAGAGGCAGCAATCTTTCTGTCTGTCCAGCTCGTGACTTGTCTGGATGCAGCAGTGACCCCAGGAGTGGACGCTGCTTTTCTAGCTCCGAGCTGCTCCTGAGGCCCTGGTGTCTGGGATTTATTTATCTTCTACAATTGAAACTTTGTAGCCTGGAGTGGAGGCCAGGGTGTGTGGAAAGCTTGGCTTCCTCCATCGCCAGGGGCAACCCAAGCCTCCCTCCTGCTCTCTCTATGGCTGCAGCCATCTTGGTTGGGTTAATTTGCATACCCACTTTGATTGGCTGGTGGGTGTGGCAGAGGTAGGTCAATTTGCGTATTACTCTTTTATTAGATAGGCTAGATAATTTTAAAAGGATAGGTTACCTTTTGAGTTGTTCAATTCATGCTTCTTTTTCATCCCTTTTTTTGTGCTCCCATCGATTCACCTACTGCAGTCCTAATGTTTCTATGTCAAAGATCGTACTTCGGCTAAGAAGAAAATATATTTTCTCGTAGTGTCATTTGGACTTTTTTATCTTTCTGTAAGCCCTCCTGTGTTTCAAAGGACGAGATTAAAAACGAGTTTTCAGTGTTGACAATTCCACTCCCGTCACACTAACGAGGACTAAGTCCCTTTGAGAAGGAACCATTAGAGTCATTTTTCTCCCACGGCAGCCACTTCCTATGGCTCAGCCGAAGGTGGAGAAGGGCGGCTTTGGATGGGGAAACTGCCGCTCACTGCAGACGGCAGGGTCGCGTGGGCAGGCTCTGGCCGGCCGGCCGCTGTGGCGCGGGTGACATTTAGCCGAGGGGCTTCGTTCGGAGCTGCGATGCTCTCCTCAATAATGGGCTGCGTGTTGTTAGACATAATGGCGTTCTCTTTCCTGTCGCTGGCCAGCCGCCCGCCCCGACCAAACTCACACCAGAGGACAGGGCCCTTTGTGGGGGTGACTGTCAGGGAATTTGGGGGAAATATGTTATAAAATGAACAACCGCCTTTGAGAAAACAATGACTGCATTGACCGTGTTCTTAGAAACAAAAGGATATTTTGTCATTAGGACTATTGGGAATGCCAGTTAAAAGGTCACCGTTCTTTTTAATCGTGTGCTACCCAGCTCCTGACAGGGACTTCCGTGAATGTGTGTCCATAGGAAAAGTGAGGTGTGCACCCAAGGCACTCTGCTTTATGGGGAGCCGTGAACAGGAATCTCATTTCAATACGACGATCTAATCTCATTTACTGGGGACTGGAGACGTTCACAGGAGAGCAAAAATTAGGATAGAAAAATATGCGCTGTAGCTTTCACTGGCCAAGCACATGGGCCAGCGTTCAGATTAATAGAATTACAATTAGTGTTTAAAGAATGCCTATGCGTGCGAGATATCCCATGCACACAACTGTGTTCCTCAAGACGTTTCAAATACGTACAAATGTTGTGAAACCCTAGCAGAGCTTATAATGTAATGAAATTCTTCAGCGACTAATTGGATGAGGGGAATAATTGTTTAGTGTTTCTTTCCTAGAAATCTGCATTCCCGAATATTGGAGAGTGAAGTAAGACGGGCAAACACATCCAGATGTTCACCAACTTGACGTTGCGTGGTATTCCTGCAGGTGCTGATGGGAAATTTTACAAGTCGCTTCTATGAAGAAAAAGCTTTTAACTACTGTAACGTTCAGTGCTTTGTATGTGCATGTTATCCAGCACATCATTGACAATTAAAAGTTTACCTAAAGGGCAAGTCACTGCTTTTTGAGGTTCCCTTAGATTGTGGGCAGCTTTCCTGGTTCTGTGGCTAACTCTTCTCACTGCTGAGGGCCCGTGGGAGAGATGGCATCTTGCTCCCCCTCTGTGCCCTGCCACACGCTACCCTTCCAGCATCCCTTGGTCCTCTGTGTTGCCAATGGCAACTGCTCTCCTTCCCCTTGGTGATCACATGCCAGCCCACCCCTGCCATTGACCTCGCTCGGGACACCTCAGTTACTTGAAGAAGCGTTGAGTTTTGTCCTCTGCCTTCTCTTTGGAGGCAGCCACTGCCACGGGTCTACCAACTCTGTGCTCCTGGGTGGCAGGAGGCACAGCTGAGGGCAGAGGAGAAGCCTGTGGTCCCATCCCCTGTGGGTGCAGCTGGCCTGGGGGTCCCATCCTTTGTGGGTGCAGTGTCCTGGGGGGTCCATAGTCTAAGACCAAGGGCTGGTTGTCAGGGCTCTTGTGCTGCCACGGAGGACTTGGGACACTAGTGACTGGTCACAGTGGTGTTGGAGAGGTGTGTTCAGGGCCTGAAGAGAGCATGCTGGGAAGTTTTACCCTAAAGCCA
Organism: Lasiurus cinereus; assembly: GCA_011751065.1. Classification (NCBI taxonomy): domain Eukaryota; kingdom Metazoa; phylum Chordata; class Mammalia; order Chiroptera; family Vespertilionidae; genus Lasiurus; species Lasiurus cinereus. The sequence goes on from JAAGEH010000355.1 coordinate 257,656, forward strand.
TACCAGCAAACTATAATGTACATTTCAAAGCATCCCTGTGTTTGGATAAAACTGAGGGAAACTTTAAAACATACCAACACATTGATATTAAAAAAAAAGAAAACCGTTCCAATAAAAATGAGCGTCTCCGATAAGGTTTATTATCACGGTTACCCGGATGCCAGGCTCTGCAGGAGCTGGGTCTCCTCATTTCTCACGGGTGGACCAGCCTTCTGAAGATGGGGATGGGGGAGGTTGCTGAATTCTGGCAGAAGAGAAAAGAGGCGATGTTTTCGGGTACACAATAGAAAGTGAGAATGACTCTTCTAAAACGTATTTTTATTGATTTCAGAGAGACTTAGGATTAGGGAGAGAGAGAGATAGAAACATCAGTGATGAGAGAGAATCATGGATGGGCTGCATCCTGCGTGTCCCACACTGGGGATTGAGCCCGAAACCCGGGTGCCTGGCCTAGAGCGGGAATGGAACCGTGGCCTCCTGGTTCAAAGGTCGATGCTGGGCGAGAAGGAGTTGTAAAGGGGACATAGCCCCGTTGCACCCTCTGTGGTTGCGCATTCTGCCAGCAGCCTCTCCCGCTGCCTGTGGGGAATGTGTGGGTGCCGAGGGATGCATGTCCCTGCAGAATGCACATCTCAGACAGGCTGCACCCACAGTGAGGGCGAGACCGTCTCTGTAAGAGGAAACGGGCGTGGCTCACTGCGTCCCAGGTTAACGGCTTTCTTCCGTGTCAGTCCTCTTGGCCTGTGGCCAACACGCTTTGTTCCAGATGACCCCACGTCAGCCCAGCAGGCCCGAGACTTACGCAAGACGCCCTTCCTCCTGGAATCATTAGCTTCTGCTCCCAGTCAGGTCCTGTGGGGAATGAAGACCAGCCTTCGGTGTTCAGCTTTTTTTTTTTTTTTAATATATTTTATTGATTTTTTCACAGAGAGGAAGGAAGAGGGATAGAAAGTCAGAAGCATCAATGAGAGAGAGACATCGATCAGCCACCTCCTGCACGCCCCACACCAGAGATGTGCCCGCAACCCAGGTCCATGCCCCCGACCGGAATCGAACCTGGGACCCTTCAGTCTGCAGGCCGACTCTCTATCCACTGAGCCACACCGGTCTCCGCCGGTGTTCGGCGTTTAACCAAGACCTCGCGAGGCCCGAGCAGGCAGTTGGAAAATGGTCCCCGCTAAATGGAACCTCCAAAGGACTGCTTTTCTCGCCCCACCTGCACGGGTCTTTAGCTGGCAGAGCGACAGAAGGCACTCAACCTTCCCAAGGTGCGTCTTCCACGGCTGCATGGGTCCTGCCCGGCCCCTGTCCAACCCGTCTGGTGGCACGCAGGGGCGTGGAGAGGGTCACGGAGACCCCAGTGTGTCCTGTGTACCTGGCTGTTTCCGGGAGAGGAGAGAGGAGTGGTGTTTTCTAATAATATCAGAGGCCAGGAGAAGCCCCAGCCTTCACCGGCCCTTTAAATCTCACTGTGAGCCCTGGCCGGTGTGGCGCAGTGGATAGAGCGTTGGCCTGTGGACGGAAGGGTCCTGGGTCCAGTCCTGATCAAGGGCGCAGGCCTGGGTTGCAGGCTCAGTCCCCGGTGGGCGTGCAGAAGGCAGCCAACCAATGATTCTCTCTCATCGTGGATGTTTTTCTCTCTCTCCCTCTTCTTTCCTCGCTGAAATCAATAAAAATCTATCGAAACTTCCTCACCAGAACCCCTGTCCCCAGCTCTTATCGCCAAATGAGAACAGTCTTCTAGTCCCGAGGGCTGGGAAGCGGCCAGGGTATATCAAGTAGAATCTGTCAGCCGTGGGTTAACCCCAAGGTCACCTTTGACATGATTTGGGGCCACAAGCGATTCTCCATCTCTTGCCTCTAATGCACCCTGTTAGCTTGCTGTGAGCGACATAAAATGTTCCAGAACAGCCGAAACCGGTGTGGCGCAGTGGATAGAGCATCAACCTGCAGACTGAAAGGTCCCAGGTTTGATTCCCGTCAAGGCCATGTACCTTGGTTGCGGGCACATCCCCAGTAGGAGGTGTGCAGGAGGCGGCTGATTGATGTCTCTCTCTCTCATCGATGTTTCCAACTCTCTATCCCTCTCCCTTCCTCTCTGTAAAAATCAATAAAATATATTAAAAAAAAACCCACAACATTCCAGAACAAAGAACAGCCCGCCTCGACATGGTGATGTTCACGTTGACAGCAGGCCGTCCATGATGACCCGCAGGCGGCCGAATGCATTTCTGAGGTATTTTGTATTGTGGGTTCTTTATTGAACTTTATGGGATTTTTTTTATTTATCTTTTTAACCTCGGCCTTGAGCCCCGATCGCTCCTGGCACACAGTAGGGACTGAAATCGTGATGGATGGCTTGGACGCTCTCGGCGTCTCTCTCCCCGTGAAATTCTCGGAGACGGGTGATGGGCTGCCTTGAAGTCCGGGTCCGGTGCCTGGAGCGGCTGCAGTTGAAATAATGTTTTAAGAGGAAACACTCAGGCCTCGTGTCGGAGCCAGAACACGCTGGTCAGCCAGGGGGGCCTCGCAGACACGCCCTGTCCACCCGGGGCCCGGGGCCCAGGCCCCGCCACATGGGGGACCAGCTGAGAGTCCCCTCAACCCCAGAGAAGGGAGAGCACCTCTTGGAGTCACCCCACTTGCTTCTGGGGAAAGCTGCCGGCCTGGGAGTTAAGGGAACGTGAACCGTTACCCCGATAGGAATGTGGCACAAAACCCCCGGCCCCATGCACACAGGCAAGAGCCAGGGCCCCAGCCCAGCCAGTCACCCCGAGAACACACACTGCCCCTCGCCCCGTGCTGGAGCGGAAAGGGGGGGCTGTATCTGCGAACCCGTGGGAACATATTGGTGGGGTATCATGTGTCCAGCCTTCTTCTCTAGCTTCCTTCGCGATTTCCTGATGCTGAGAAGCGAGTTGGGGGAAACGAGATGAAATGAACTCTCTCTCTCTCTCTCTCTCTCTCTCTCCCTCTCGCTGTAACTGCTGCGTCTTGTTTTTCTTCCCTCGCTCACATATGTTACTAATGATGCATCGATGGCTGGAACCAGTGTGGGAAATATGTCACAAGAGAAACCCTATCCTCCTCGCCTTCCCGCCAGGGGTAATTGGTTCCATACCGCTGGCCGCTGGCCGGGCGGCTCTCATGTCTTCCCACACAGAGCGGTATTCTCCCGCGCTGCGCCCATGTCCGAGTTCGTCCCCGCGTTGAGAATGACCTCAGCTCCTGGGGGAGGGGAGAGGGGAGGAGAGGGGGAGACAGAGGAAAGGGGTGGGTTTAGCAAACGGTTCAGAAACTTAAAAAGACAAAACGACCGTTTAACGGTCACCTTTGCTTTATTTATCTATTTATTTATTTTAAATATATCTTATTAATTTTTCACAGAGAGGAAGGGAGAGGGATAGAAAGTCAGAAACATCGAGGAGAGAGAGACATCCATCAGCCGCCTCCTGCACGCCCCCCACTGGAGATGTGCCCGCAACCAAGGTCCCTGCCCTTGACCGGAATCGAACCTGGGACCTTTCAGTCCGCAGGCCGACGCTCTATCCACTGAGCCACACCGGTTTCGGCGATTTTATTTATTTATTTTTATATGTGTGTATGTTTTCACTCGGTTTTCAATCGGCGAACGTGACTTGATTTTAAAGCGCAGTTGAGGATATATTTCTGGATCGTTAGCAGGCCGCTCTATGTTCAGACGGTCTTTTGAAAAAAAAAATGTCTTTCTAGGACATGTGCCCTAAAGCCTCCTGAACACGCGTGTTTCGCCTTTTATCCAAGCCGAGGTTACCACGCCTTTTGCCGCTGACTTGACAGCGGAGCAAACCTCTCGCGATCAGGCGCTCTGAGTGGGTTCCTGCTGGTGGACCTCTCCTCCGGGGTCACACCGACGGGAGCCCACTCAGAAGACGCCACTCTGGGCCTTGTAAGTGGTTAACGGGCCTGTTGGCCGTGATGCATGATGGATAGAAACCAACAGAGAAATAGGCCCGGCCGGCGTGGCTCCGTGCGTGAGCATCCACCTCTGAACCAGGAGGTCAGGGTTCAATTCCCGGTCAGGACACGTGTTGGGTTTGTGGGCTCAACCCCCGGTTGGGGTTGGGCAGAAGGCAGCCAACCGATGGTTCTCTCTCATCATCATCCTCCCCCCGCATCTCTCTCTTTTTTAAAATATATTTTATTGATTTTTTACAGAGAGGAAGGGAGAGGGATAGAGAGTCAGAAACATCGATGAGAGAGAGACATCGATCAGCCGCCTCCTACACACCCCCCGCTGGGGATGTGCCCACAACCAAGGTACATGCTCTTGACCGGAATCGAACCTGGGACTCTTCAGTCTGCAGGCCGACGCTCCATCCACTGAGCCACACCGGTTTCGGCTCTCTCTCTCTCTTCTTCTCTGAAATCAATAAAATATATTTAAGAGAAGAAGCAGGCGGAGGTCAGCCACTGGCCCCCATCCCGTCCGCTCACTCCCTGTGGAAGAGGTGGGGCAGGCGAGGCCAGGGCGCCTTCTGCAGCTTCTGGAAGGGGCCTCCGTGTCTCCCTGGCGTCCCCTCCCATGATTTCCCACACGATGCGGGTCGGACGGGAAGGGAGACAGGAATTTAATATCAGGTCCCAGGCGCCCCGCCCCCTCCCCAGAGTGGGTGAGGATCTAACAGCCATAAAGACGGGGTGGCAGGCCTGACCTCCATCCAGAGCCTCAGTCCTGAGCCTCCTTAGAAGTCAAGCCCCAAGGAGGCAGGCGAGGAGATACCGACTGGCAGCTAGGGAGGCAGTGTGGCGGGAACACAGAGCGTGCGCAGGGGATGTGAGATTCCTGGGTGAACAGTGTGCCTCCTCTGAGCTAAAGGGAGACGGAGCCCAGCCCGAGGAAAAAGCGGGCGCTGTAATAGCACCTCCAGGGAAATCTGGTCCAGCGGTGGTGACGTTACAGTAAATGTGGGCAAATGGGGGGCCTGCTGTGAGCTCAGCAGCGGGAGGGCCTGGGATAGGGGGTGGGGGAGGGCGGTAGGTAGGCCCTGGATGGGGCCCCAACCAGGCTCCAGGTTGGGCCACAAGGAGCTGGGCAGGCGCAGGGATTAGGGGCCTTCCTCCCTCCTCAGCTGCTCCACCAGCAGGTCCAGCAGCTCTTCAGTCCTCCTGTGGGGTGTGGGGGAGGCGGCACTGGGCCAGCTCAGGTCAGCGCTGGCAGGAGCAGGGGTGCTCAGGGATGTCCTGGGGGGACCTGCCAGGATGGGAGACGCACTCAGAGATGTGGGGGGAGGGGAGGGGAACCGCCAGGATGGGAGAAGCACTCAGATGTACAGGAGGATGTAACCTCCAGGATGGGAAGAAGCGCCTTCGGGCAGGGAGGCTCAGACCAGAAGGCATTTATGAAAAGGACTTCGCCCCCCACCCCCCACCCCAGGGGGCTCTGGAGCAAAGATTCCCAGGTCAGACAGGTTCCTCCCAGAGGCATCTCCTCCCCCATCCCCCACCCCTCTGCCCCGCTGTCCTCACTGTGCCCATTCCTGGCCGAGGCTGCTCAGGACAGACCTGGCCTTGGCCAGAAGCTGAGACGGACCCTCAGCTGCGAACACGAAGGCTGGCGGCCCCTCCCTCCTGGCACCGAGGGCATCGTCCTTCCCGTCCTTCTGAGGGCACCACTCAGGGTGCGTCTCCCACACCAAGGCTGGAGCCAGCAGGGGCTCCGGGGCCCCAGGAAGCGGGGAGCGAGAGGCCAGCGGCCCAAGGCCAGTCCCCAGGGCCCCTCTCGAGCAGCCTCGTGGGCTTTCCGGATGATGGGACAGACGCCGGCTCTGAAGAGTCCTGGGCTCTGCGTCCCTATGGCTGTTTCTAGAAAAGTCCGAGAGCTGCCCTCTTCCTTCCTGAGAACAGTCGGCCCTCTCAGCGGGCCCAGCACCCCGTCTCCGTGACACGCGAGAGGCTGCCCTCCGAGTGACCACCAGCTGTTGCCATTGCTGCGAGCAACATGGACATGGGAATGGAAGCAGCTGAGCTCACAACGTCGTAAATGAGCATTTTTTTTTTAGTCATTGACTCGTCTCTAGAATCTAAAGGATGGCTGAGAATCCTTTTTCCCCCCCAAAAGTGGCCAGACTCTCAGAAAGCCAATCCAATGTCAACACCAGAAGAACCGAAAACATCAGAATACGGCCCGGTCTTCCAAATACTTCTAAATAAGAAAAATTTATAGAGTGCTATCGTGAAGTATTGGGCAAATCAAGCAGTTGGTTCTGCGATTAGTAGAAATAATGTTTTAAAAAAAACATTGCCAGATACCATGACCGCAGGCGTTTGGTGGGACTCTGTAACCGTGTCTCCGTGTTCGGGCTGAGGACGCGGCGGGGATGCTCATGAGCGTTTTGCGACAGTGAAACAGGATCCACCGTGTTCCTGGCATGGACAGATGTGTCCCAAACAGGTAGGAGTCGAATGAACACAGTTCGTCATCCAGAGGTGGTTGACGGCCAGCAAAAAGCCACTGACATGTTATTGCCAATGGCGGTGTCTCCTCCTTCCTTCTGGCCGGGCAGGATCCATCATCGTAGACACGCACCACGTCTTCACCCCTTCCGCTGCCACGGGACGCGTGGGTTGTCCCATGTCCCGGCCACTGAGAACGATTTCCCTCATCTGTGAGGGGGATTCTAACCCAAGTCCATTGGGTCACTCTCCCAGGATCTCCCAGGTCTGAAACTGAAGCCAGTGGGCACCAACCGCAGGGTGGGGGCGGTCAGAGGGAGGGGGGGGATGTGAGGGTGGAGGGGGCTAATATGTGGGGAGAGAAGACCATGTGACTCTGGGTGGTGGACACCCAGGGCAACATACAGATCTCGTAACACAGAAACCCACCCCTGAAACCTGCATGATCCTCTTATCATTGTCACCCCTAAATTTTATTAAAAAAACAACAACACATTGACATATTTTTACAACTTCTGGAGAAAACCAAAGGGTACGATTCTCAACAATATTTATTCTACCCCTCTCTGCCCCTTCTCCTCTTTTACGGCCTACAGTCCTCACGCTGCTCACCCAGCCACACAGTTTCCCTTCCTTTCTCTCCCTCAGTCTTTCATTGCAAAAATGAACTCAGTCTTCCGTAAGGTAGCGTCCTTACAATTGGCCGGGGAAGAAAAAGGAGAAAATGTAGGTTGATGAGAGCAATATTGACTGCTTTCAGGAGGAAATATCGTGAATACCAACTAATTTTTTCTTCTAGTCACGTTTTCCAAAACTCGCTCTGATTTCACGATTTTGTCTAATGTCCGGGTACTGTGACGGCCGCTTTAGGAAAATCGAACAGCTTAGCGTGTTCTGAGGGGAAGTGACTAACAGTTACAACACAGGACACACGTCTCCTACGGGGCCTCCACAGCCTCTGCGTCCACATGTCTCTCGATGACAAAATAGTCCACATAGACTTTTCTCGCACCAGAACCCATTTCTGAACATTCTCGGACTCCCCACCTGCTGACCAAAGTCCGCAGGAGCCCCCCAGTGGACACATCTGCCCATCAGCAGACTGCCCTGAGGTCACTTCCTGCGAGCTCAAGGTCACGGTCCTTAGCGCTGCTGCTCCGGCGAGGAGCCCCTTTCCCCATGGACAAAGCTACGCTCCACACTGTGCTCCCGTGGTGAGGGCCACCACGTCGTGAGGGTTTCTAAGACGCCAGTGACTCTGAGGACAACACAAGAAAACGGAAAACCGAGTGCAGTGGGATTCTCTCCCGGATCCGATGACACAGACTCTGTGGGAATCCCACCACCATCCGTAGGAATTCTAAGCCATCGTTTACATTTTACGATGACACCCTCCTTGGCCAGAAGGAAGGAGGAGACACTGCCATTGGCAATGACAGGTCAATGGCTTTTCACTGATCGTAAGTACTGTCTACAGCGCCAGATCCATCAGACGGCTGTCAGAGAACGATTGTGTGTGTGTGTGTGTGTGTGTGTGCGTGCGTGCGTGCGTGTGTGTGTGTGTGTGTGCTTGTGTGTGTGGCACTGGAGTTCTTGGGCATGCGACCATCTGTCTCCACTGTTACACTTCGTGAAAATTTACTAAGAAGAAGTCTAGGCTTGCCTTTCCGTCCTCCCAAAACGAGAAGGACAAAGAGATCCTTTGGTGGTTAGAATGCACCCCGGCCTTCTGGTGTCACAGACGCTCCCCGAGAAGTGTCTCGGGCCTATGGCTCTCTATCGGTTTTCCCTGGTAAATGCCACGCTCCACAAACCTACCGGTTGTAGCTCTCTTTGTGTCAAGGTGTGACTGTGAATAGACTTTGTGTTCTGCACATTCTAGGCTCCTCCAGCCCCTCAGCGATTTGGCCCACGTAGCCTGTCACCGTGCTTTTACCTTTTCCTGCTCATTGTTTAGTTGGCATTTTCTTTTTGTTATACGTTTGGGCTCAAATCTATCTATACATTTCTAATATTTTTTTCAGACATTTCATTCTAACTTCTTTTTGTCTCTGTGCCGCCTTTAATCTGCTTATTGACTTTCATTTTTTCCCCAGTGCCCTGTTCCCAAGCTGTTTATTTGCAACTAGAGGCCCGGTGCACGAAATCCGTGCAGGAGGAGGCCTTCCTTCCCCCAGCTGCTGGCACTGGCTCCCTCTGGCACCCGGGACCCCGGTTTCCCCCGCAGTCCCCCACTTTGTCTGGAAGGTCGTCTGGAAGGACATCCAGTCTAATGAGCATATTGCGCTTTTATTATAAATAACTTCTGGTCTTTCTTCTGATCTCTTAAACTGATCTCTCGTTTCTTTACTTTAAAAGAGGGATATGCCAAGACCGGTTTGGCTCAGTGGATAGAGCGTCAGCCTGCAGACTGAAAGGTCCCAGGTTCGATTCCGGTTGGGGGCATGTACCTTGCTTGTGGGCACATCTCCACTGTGCAGTGTGCAGGAGGCGGCTGATCGATGTTTCTCTCTCATCGATGTTTCTGACTTTCTATCTCTCTCCCTTCCTCTCTGTAAGAAACCAATAAAATATATTTTTAAAAGAGGGATATTACCTTTCCTTCTTTGAGATTGTACAACGTCATTTCTAGCTTTCCTATACTTTGATAGAGCAATTCTTCTTGAGGTGTATGATTATGTGTCTATTCCTTTTATGTTGCCAATTTTTTTGCATAGGAACTTTATTGTTTATTACGATTATCTTTGAATGAGCACTGGCTTCCACAAAGATTAGTGTAAAGAGAGGCAGTTAGAAGTAAGGAACAGAGGGCGGCTGGTGTGGGCAGTGGCTGAGCATTGACCTAGGAACCAGGAGGTCAGGGTTCAATTCCCTGTCAAGGCACAGGCCCGGGGTGCAGGCTCCATCCTCAGTGTGGGGCGTGCAAGAGGCAGCTGACCAATGAGTCTCTCTCTCGTAGTTGTTTCTGTCTCTCCCTCTCCCTTGTTCTCTGAAATCAATAAAAACATATTGAAAAAGAGAAGGAAAAGAAAAAAGGAGGAAGGAGCAGAGAGCACTTCTCCCTGGCACAGGCACCCCTGTTTCCTTTGGATCTCGCCGCCTCCGTCTCGTCCCAGAGGCCCCTCGCCCTCCAGCTTTGCTCAGGAAACTCGCGGGCTTCCTGGCAGTTCCTGCTCGGCCCGGGCCCGGGTCTGTGGTCTGGCTCTGCGCCTCGTCACTCTCCCGTCCTCTCCAAGTCTCCCTGCGCCTGGAAACCCAGTCCTGAGTCAGGGAAACCAAACCTCACCGAGCCCGACTGTTCCCGAGCCTCCCTGCCCGCCACTGCCTGGGTTTCTTCCCGCGCTGCCCACCAGCACCAGTGGCCAATGCCACACCGATCCAATCGCTGGCAACACCGGCCTGGGCACGCCATCCACCAGGCGACGCCGATGCGAGGAGACTCTCTGCTCAGCAGAGCTTCGACGTCAGTCCATGTCAGCTCTCAGCACATCCCTCCTCAGAGGCTGGGCTGATGGTTCTGGCCAATGTGCTCCCTGCTTTGTGGTTCAGGGTGAAGGGTGTCCTTTTATATCAATGAGGAAGGCTTTTCACGTCTCTTTCTGGACGAGACCGGTGTGGCTCAGTGGATGGAGCGTTGGCCTGCAGACTGAAGGGTCCCAGGTTCTATTCCAGTCAAGGGCATGTGCCTTGGTTGCAGGGATATTCCCAGTGGGGGGCATGCAGGAGGCGGCTCATAGATGTCTCTCTCTCATCGATGTTTCTGGCTCTCTGTCCCTCTCCCTTCCTCTCTGTGGAAAATCAATAAAATATATAAAAAATAAATAAGTAAAAATAAAAAAATATATAAATAAATATAAATAAAATCGCTCTCTGTGGTTCTCTGTGAGGTTAGAGGAGCATTACGTGAGGTGTTACTGGTCCTCTCGGTGTGCAGCCGGCTTTGTGGCATTGCAACGCACAAATGGGCCATCGCTTCTCCACAGGAACAAGCCCTGAACATTCCACGACTTACATCCTACGGAGCGAGTCTGCCTGGGTTTCTCCGCTGAGAGTCTAACATTGCGTTCTCTGCTTTCACAGGTCCCGTGCGCATTTCTTAGGGCCTCTGTTTCCTTCTGCTTTTTGCTTCCCCAGCTTGGGATTTCCCTCCAGCAGCGTTTGGGAGGCCACCTCTTTCGTACCAGGAGTTGAAGAGACGTTGAGCTTCTCTCTTCTTCTTCACCCAGACTCTCCGTGTCAACCCGAGTTCAGCTGCCAAGTGAGTTTAGTTTAATCCATTTAATGTGGCATTTTAGGTCCACATTACCATTGGTGTTAGATATTTACTTATGTAAAGTTTTTAGAGATTTGGGTTCATGTTTTATATATATATATATCCACAATTATTATGAATATATAAATTATAAATTACTAGAGGCCCAGTGCACAAAATTCGAGCATGGGGGAGGGAGGTTGTCCCTCAGCCCAGCCTGCACCCTCTCCAACCTGGGACCCCTTGAGGGATGTCGAGCCACCCAGTGGGATCTGGCCTAAATAGGAGGCTGGACATCCCTCTCACAATCCAGGACTGCTGGCTCCCAACTGCTCGCCTGCCTTCCTGATTGCCCCTAACCACTCCCCTGCCAGCCTGACCAACACCTAACTGCTCCCTGGCCAGCCCAATTTCTCCTAACTTCCCTCCCCTACAGGCCTGGGTTCCCCTCAACTATCCTCCACTGCAGATCAGGTTCTCCCCTCTCCCTCACAACTGCCCTCCCCTGCAGGCCTGGCACCCCACAACTGCCCTCCCCTGCAGGCCTGGGTTCCCCCAACTTCTCTCCCCTACAAGCCTGGTCCCTTCCAACTACCCTCCCCTGCTCTCCTGGTTCCCCCCAATTGCCCTCCCCTGCAGGCCTGGTCCCCCTCAACTCTCCTTCACTGCAGGCTTGGTCCCCCAACTGCCCTCCCCTGCAGGCCTGGTCCTCCACAACTGTTCTCCCTTGCTGGCCTGGTCCCTCCCAACTGCCCTCCCCTGCTGGCCATCTTGTGGCAGCCATCTTGTGTCCACATGGGAGCAGCCATCTTTGACCACATGGGGGTAGGTATCTTGTGTCTTGGAGAGTTAGTCAATTTGCATATTACTCTTTTATTAGATAGGATTACCACTTGTTTAGAAAGATTTAGTGATGATTTCCAGTTTCCTAATGTGATAATTTTTCTTCGTTGTGCTATTAATTTTATCAGGACGCTTAGTCTTTTAATTAGTCTATGAGTTTCTGTGTCTCTGTTGTTTTGCTCATGAGAAAAAGCCGGCTGAGATACTGGTCCTTGAGTGATGACTTTAGCCCCTGTCCAACGGCACTAACTCTGCTTGTAAGGTCACGTGGCACAGAGCTAACGCTTGCTTCCTTTCAGTCCCTTCGTCCGTAACAAACGGGCTCTGGGCCCGTTGGGTTTCTTTGTTGTTGTTTTGATGGTGAAAGAATATTCCCTTTGCCTTTGCCTTTCACAAATGTTGCGTATGTGTTGGTCCTAGACCAGTTCATTTTGCCACCACACTTCTGCTCAGGTGGCAGCTACACTCCAGCGTCCCACGTTCCCGATGGCTCTCTTCCCTGGTCCTGAGGTTTAGGCTGAGGTGGTGAAGAGCTGTATGTAGGTCTCCAGGAAAATGTTTTCACCAGATGGACCCTCAGCTGCCTGATCCCTGCATCTTCCATTCACGCGGTGGCATGTAGGAAAGGCTCGCTTGGTTCCAGGCCGAGGAGTCTGCAGCACCCACAGGACATTGTGGGAGCATCGTGGAGGAGCAGGAGGGCTGGAAGGAAGACAGAAAGTGGAGCAGAACCGTGACTGCGGGCAAAACCAGGGTAGAGGGAGGAATCTGGGATCTGGCAGTGAAAGAAGGGGGATTTGGAGGGAGCATGGGAGACCTGGCCCCCACTCTGTGTCATCCGTTTGGCTTAAATAATCTTATACAAATTAAAAAAAATCCCACAAAAAAGGGGGTTCTGAGAGGCACATGAGTCTGAGTCAGAACTCCAAGAAGGAATCCATCTAAGACAAAACCATAGCCACACACCAAATTGCATGTTTACGTCCGACCTCCGTTTTTCAGGGTCCTCGCTGCTGGGAGAAATTGGATCCTCAATCTTCTTCCCTCCCCTTCCACCAATTTTACCTTTCTTATATTTTAAAATATTTTGCCTTATTTTTTTTTAATATTTTGCCATAATGGAGTGTTTACTTCCATTATTTGTAACTATCAAGGAATCAAATCTTAATTAGCATTGTCATCTTACGGTGGGTGGTCAGTGCCTTGAATGGTCAATAAAGAACATTTTTCCGTGGGAATTGAAAGACATTTGTAAGACATTCCACAGTTGTTCCAGTGCGTCTTAACCTCTCCTTCCGCACCTAACTTGTGAGCGTGTCTTTCGTTAAACCTGTAATGGAGTCGGAGCAGCTGAAGACCAAAGCGTGACTTCATTTTCACTGACTTTTCCATTTCTTTTTCAAAGACCCGTGGCTTTCTTCCTTCCTGGGGTCTGTGTGCCCGCAAGGGCCATGGATATCAGGACGGGAACTTGATCTCCCAGGCCAAACATAAAGAGAGAGAACTGAGCACATACATGATTCTCAGCTTACAAGCGTGAAGAAACCATCATTTATGGACCCAAATTACAGGCCCCGGTGCAATCCTCTCTGCCCACAGGGACAGAGTGACTCAGACTCTTCCTCTGGCCCAGAGAGGGGCGGGCTGGCTGCTCCAGGGACTGACTCGGGAACTTTCCCAGCCATTTGATTGTCTAAAGGCTCAGCCAGGGAGGCAGGGAGCGTTCCCATCCGCCTCCGATCCTGCGGGGCTGAGAGTTCCAAGCCAGAATGCAGAGCCCTTCCTGTGTGAGAATTATCTCTCACTTAAGAATGTTCCCTTCCTCCTCATTTCTTCATTGGAGCTGGGGAAAACCCACAGAGCGTTGGGAAATGTCTTATCTGTAGATGCCAACAGGGAAATAAAAGAGACATGGAAGGGTTCTCTCCCCTGAGGAAATGTCTCCTATGGATTAAAGTGATAGCCTGGATGCTTCTTCTTGCACTTCACATGCATCTAACCCATCAGTCTGCCCTCCACACACTAGAGCAGTGGTTCTCAACCTTCCTAAGGCCGCGACCCTTTAAGACAGCTCCTCATGGGGTGGTGACCCAACCATAACATGATTTCCGTGGCTACTTCATCACTGTCATTTTGCTACCATGATGAACTGTCATGTAAATATCTGATAGGCAGGATGTATTTTCGTTGTTACAAATGGAACATCATGAAAGCATAGGGATTCATCACAAAAACAATATGTCATTATAGATTGTGAAATATTTATTTCTAATGACAAATAAATGAAGTTTTGTCTTGAATCATGGTGTAGCATGGGCAACAGTCTTCCTAGGACAACAGTAAACGACATGGCTACACGTTGCTGCACCGAGGAGCGGTGTGTTGGTTCCTAAGACCATGGGAAATAGGTGTTTTCCGCTGGTCTTAGGCGACCCCTGTGAAAGGGTCGTTCGACCCCCAAAGGGGTCGCCACCCACAGGATGAGAACTGCTGCACTAGAGCCTCCGGAGAGAGGTCTGCTCTACAGACTGGCTGCACAGAAAGTCTGTCATCAGCCTCTACCGTCCACAAAGCCTCTCATTCATAAACTAGAGGCCTGATGCACGAAAATCATGCCTGGGTACGGTCCCTGGGCCTGGCCGGAGATCACGGCATCTGTGGGGTGAATGCCGGGGTGATCAGGGGACCCGTCCCCCCGCTGGCACCCACCTTGGCCAGCCTGGCACTGCCCGCTCACTGGCCCCACCCCCTGCCTCCTCTGGTCGCCTCCCTCTGCAGTGCAACTGACAGGGTGACCCGGCCCCTGCCGGCATCGGCTTTGGCTGGCCTGGGGCCGGTGGGCTGGGCGCCGCTCCTGTGTGGAGTGGTGGCCCCTGGTGGTCAGTGCGCATCCTAGCGACCGGCTGTTCTGCCATTCAGTGGATGTGCTCATTCGGCTTTGATTATATAGGATGTCCATGAATGATCAAATACCATCAACTCCTTGAGATCAAGTAAGAGAAAGAAATCGGGGCTGAAACCTGTTTGGCTCAGTGGATAGAGTGTCGGCCTGCAGACTGAGGGGGTCCCAGGTTCAATTCCGGTCAAGGGCATGCACATACCTTGGTGGTAGGCACATCTACAGGAGGGGGCGTGCAGGAGGCAGCTGACCGATGTCTCTCTCTCATCGATGTTTCTAACTCTCTATCCCTCTCTCTTCATCTCTGTAAAAAAAATCAATAAAATATATTTTTTAAAAAAAGAAAGAAATCGGTAAGAAAAAATAAAATGGAGATCATTCAAGAAATAAAAACAGACATTCTAACCATAAATCGACATCCACAATGGAATCGAGGGAATATAACATTCGCCAAGCGGGACTGACCTGAACATAAATGCGAACAGCCGAGAGAATAAAACACGGGTACTCTGCACCTCGTGATAGTCTTTAACCAGGAAAATAAAATAATAGGATCCACACTGTTGAAGGGGCACTCAGCCACATGGAGGGAAAACTCAAAGAAATATCCCAGGATGCGCAGCAAAGTGACTCGAGACCAAGAAAGATGTCACCGAGAGAGCCGAGACGAGAGAGACGGGTGGTTCCCCAGGGAACAAGAGGGGCCTCTCTGTGTTATCAGGAGGACCCCCCCCTCCCTGCCACAGCACTCTTTGGGGGTGGGAGGGCTCATGAAACACAGTCTGAGCTCCAGTGAGGGGCGTTCTAGATTTCTTTGGGAAGTGGAAAGCGGGCCCCTTTGCTGCTGGCTTCCAGGGTGAAGGAAGAGGTCTGGCTGGTGCAGGCAGCTGTCTCTGTGGGTGCCTCTGAGCTTTTCTCTCCCCGCGTGTCAGTGCCACTCGGCACCACAGGCTCGGGGCCTTGAGCATCTTCCTAAAAAGCCTCGTCAGTGGCCTCGGCCCTCGGAGGTCTCGTGCTGCTCTCTGAGCTGGAGGCGTTTCCACGTTGAGTCTTTGCTCTGGCTTTCTGCATCTTGCAAACACCTGTGGGTGGGTGAGCTAAACTCACTTAAAAAACTGACAGACTGCCGAGACCGGTTTGGCTCAGTGGATAGAGCGTCGGCCTGGGGACTGAAAGGTTCCAGGTTCGATTCCGGTCGGGGGCACGTACCTTGGTGGCGGGCACATCCCCACTGTGGGGCGTGCAGGAGGCGGCTGACCGATGTCTCTCTCTCATCGATGTTTCTGACTTTCTACCTCTCTCCCTTTCTCTCTATAAAAAAATCAATAAAATATATAAAAACAAAAACAAAGAAACTCAGGGACTTACGCACAGCTGGGTGCATAGGAAAGGCCCCTGTGTATTTTACTGGTGGGCTCTGTTAACCTAAAAATGAGAGAATCAATTGTCTCCACCTTCTTCACCAGGCAGGTGATAGAATGTGTTGCAAACGATCCGCTTCTCATCTCCCAGCGCTATGGGTTCTCCACATTTCTTTTTTTTAAAACCAGGTTGGAGATTTGCTATCCACCTCCTAACCTTTAACATCGCTGCTCTCTCTGTTTGGTGGTGGTTTGTATGTTGTTTTTTGGTTGTTGTTAATCCTCACCCCGGAATATTTTTTTTCCCCTGGATTTTGTAGAGCAGAAGGGGAGTAGGGGAGAGAAAGAGAGAGAGAGAGAGAGAGAGAGAGAGAGAGAGAGAGAGAGAGAGAGAGAGAGAGAAACATCGATGTGAGAGAGACACAGCGATTGGTTGCCTCAAGCAGCACCCTGCCCCGGGTCAGTAGGAGGTACCCTGCCCCAGCCAGGGGACCAGCCGCCCAGGTCCGTGCCCTCGGCCGGAATGGAACCTGCCTGCCTCAGGGTGCAGGCTGACGCTCTAACCACTCAGGGGCATGGCCAGGGCCCTGCTATTTCTGAAATAAGTTAAAAAAAAAAGAGAGTGGAAGACAGAGCCGCTCGCCCACGGTCACGGTCAGAGGAGACTGTTTCCATGAAACCATTAAGTTTGATCGCATAATGAGACGGCGTTCCGCAGGCCTCTGAGTGCTCATTACCTCCTGGCTCCATCGCGGGCAGGGGAAAAGCCGCAGGGCTTTCAAAGGCGGCCGTAAACCTCCACGGAGGACTGTGACCCGCGAAACGCGGTATTAAAACGCGGAGGAGGAGAACATGCCTCCCGTTGTGTCAGCCACATAGACCGCGGGAAGCACGTCCTCAGACACCCACGGGCACGCTTCGTTTTTCTTCGTTTTTTTTCACTTAGAATACCGTGGACAGAGGACCGAGCCGGGTGAGGTCAACGATATTGTTCAAGTTACTCCCTCTGGCCGAAACCGGTGTGGCTCAGCGGATAGAGCGTCGGCCTGCGGACCGAGGGGTCCCGGGTTCGATTCCGGTCAAGGGCACGGACCTTGGTTGCAGAGCGTCCCTGGTGGGGGGCGTGCAGGAGGCGGCTGATCGATGTTTCTCTCTCTCATCGATGTTTCTGACTCTCTATCCCTCTCCCTTCTTCTCTCTGTAAAAACCATCAATAAAATATATTTAAAAAAAAAGTTCTTCCCTATGTGGAGCTGATATGACATCTGTCTCATTCAAGTACATTCTTATGCCGAGACCGGTGTGGCTCAGTGGATAGAGCATCGGCTTGCGGACTGAAAGGTCCCAGGTTCGATTCCGGTCGGGGGCATGTACCTTGCTTGAGGGCACATCTCCACAGTGGGGCGTGCAGGAGGCGGCTGATTGCTGTCTCTCTCTCTCTCATCAGTGTTTCTGACTGTCTATCCCTCTCCCTTCCTCTCTGTAAAAAATCAATAAAATATATTTAAAAAAAAACGTTCTCAGGTTCAGAACGCTCTAGATTCCATGCAACTGAGACCATTGCTCACACGGCCCGTCATGGAGGTGGAGTAGGAGGTACGGCCTGAAGCTAACGCACAGGAGCCGTCTGTCTGCCTGTCAGTCATCCCGAAAAACGTTCAAAAACACGGTCAGCACGAGAGCGCATCAGGACTCACGTGTTCAGCTCTCTGGCTGTGTATCTTTCCCACGTTTTTGTGCCTCAGGAGAAGTAATATCCCCAGGGGTTACTTTATTGGCCGCAGATAACATGGTCTAGACTCCCAATAAGAAAACCCCGTCTGTCGGATGCTCTATGATAAAACAACCACAATCATGAAACTTCATGCCTCCATCCAAATGTTTCTATCACATACATTATGTGCATAATCTCAGCTTTTTATTTAAGATGTTTTGGTCTGCTGAAACCGGTGTGGCTCAGTGGATAGAGCGTCGGCCTGTGGACTGAAAGGTCCTGGGTTCGATTCCGGTCAAGGGCATGGACCTTGGTGGCGGGCACATCCCCAGTTGGGGGTGTGCAGGAGGATGTCTCTCTCTCTCATCGATGGATGAGATGTCTCTCTCTCTCATCGATGTTTCTACCTCTCTATCCCTCTCCCTTCCTCTCTGTAAAAAATCAATAAAATATATTTGAAAATAAAATAAAATGTTTTGATCAGCCCTTGCGGGTTTGGCTCCGTGGACAGAGCTTCGGCCTGTGGACAAAAGGGTCCTGGGTTCGACGCCCCGTCAGGACACAAGCCCAGTTTTCAGGCTCGATCCCCAGGAGGGGGGTGTGCAGGAGGCAGCCAGTCAACGATTCTCTCTCATCACTGACGTTTCTCTCTCTCTCTTCCTCTCCCTTCCTCTCTGACATCAGTAACAATACATTTAATAAAATAAATAAAAAAGTTTTGGTTTTGCCTCGGCCAGGGGTCTCAGTGGTCAGAGCCTCGGCCGCCCACCGAATGGCAGCGGGTCCCATGCCGTCCCGGTTGGGACATGTGCCCCGCCCCTCTCCCCCCCCACCCCCCACTCCTCTCTCTAAAAGTCGATGGAAAAAACAGTAACAAGAAAATAAATACATGAATAAATAGGTAAAATTAAAAAA
>JAAGEH010000355.1:286194-320768 GCA_011751065.1 Lasiurus cinereus
ATGGGGGAATAAGGACACATAGGTGACCCCGTAAGCAATAAAGAAATTTAAATAACACAGAACCCGGAGCCGAAGCCGGTGTGGCTCAGTGGATAGAGCGTCGGCCTGCGGACTGAAGGGTCCCGGGTTCGATTCCGGTCAAGGGCATGGACCTTGGTGGCGGGCACATCCCCAGTGGGGGTCTTGCAGGAGGCGACTGATTGATGTCTCTTTCTCATCGATGTTCCTAACTCTCTATTCCTCTCCCTTCCTCTCTGTGAAAAATCAATAAAATATATTTAAAAAAAAACACAAAAAAAACAGAGCCCGGAAGCCATCTTCTCCCGCCTTCCCTGCCTCCGCGCCAGGAACAGGACTGAGGAGGCCGTTGGGCCGGGAGCCGGTGTGGAGGGTGGGCAGCTGCAGGCCCGGTGTGTGCCCAGTGCAGGCACCCAGTGGCGGGGTGAGGCCGGGCCTCAGGAGGACCGGAGACCGCCCGGGCTCGGAGCTGGGACGATGCTGGAGACCGGCTTCCTCCGGAGCCGCTGGAGCAGAGCCTCCTCCGTGCGTGAGCCGTGTCCCGGCCCAGCCCGGCGCGGAGATGCTCGGCGGGTGTCACTCGGGGAAGCCGGCGCGGACACCCAGACGCCTTTTCCCGTTTTAGTGCATAAAGCACGACGGGTTCTGATGCCGTTCTCCTCTCTCGTGTTCCCCATGAAGATCGACTGCAACATAACACGGTGTGGGTTTCTATTTTTTATTTTATTATTATTTTTTTATTAGGGTTATGGTTATGATTTAGTGTTAGAGTTTAGGGTTACGGTTAGGGGTTAGGGTTTAGGGTTAGGGGTTAGGGTTAGGGGTTAGGGTTAGGGTTAGGGGTTAGGGTTAGGGTTAAGGGGTTAGGGTTAGGGGGTTAGGGTTAGGGTTAAGGGGTTAGGGTTAGGGGTTAGGGTTTTAGGGTTGGGGTTAGGGTTAGGATTTAGGGTTAGAAGGTTAGGGTTAGGGTTTTAGGGTTAGAAGGTTAGGGTTAGGGTTTTAGGGTTTAGGGTTTAGGGTTAGGATTTAGGGTTAGAAGGTTAGGGTTAGGGGTTAGGGTTAGGGGTTAGGGTTAGGATTTAGGGTTAGAGTTTAAGGTTAAGATTCAGGGTTAGGGGTTTAAGGTTAGGGTTTTAGGGTTAGGGGTTCACAATGTGGGGTGTTAAAAGGTTTTTGTTTAAATATGTTTAATTGACTTCAGAGAGAGGGGGAGGGAGAGGGACAGAGCGAGAATGGAAGCATCAGTGAGAGAACAACATGGATGGGCCGCCTCCTGCCCGGCCTCTGACTGAGGACCCGGCCCACACCCCGCCACGTGCTCCGACCCCGAATGAAACAGCGACCTCTCAGTTCCTGGGTCAGTGCTAACCACTGAGACCACCGGCCAGGCGGTGAGAGGCAGCCTGCAAGGACCTCACCCTGGCCTCTCCCACGTGCCCTGAGGGCGGCGCCCGGATGCCCAGCGCTTCGTGCCTCCCTGCACCGCCCCCGCCCCCCGCCCTGACCGTGGGGGTCGGGACAGCGCCCGGGAGCCGGAGCAGGACCTGGGCCTGGAGCCGCCTGGGGACTCGCTGCGGTCTGCCCGAGCCTGCAGGGGTGAGGCTGCGAGGCCTGACGTGGTCCCCCATCAATCATAAATAGAAAGACCCTCCGACCCAGAGCGGTCAGTGCGACCTTCTCCTCCTCCCCCTTCCCTCCCTCCGCTGGGGCGGAGAGAGTGCGCCCAGCCTGCACGCCCAACATGTTTGCTCCCTTTTCCTCCTTCCCTTCCCTCCCCTCCCCTCCTCTCTGTCCTGAGGCAGGCCCAGGAGACAGGGCGGTCTGAGGCTGGCTCCCTTTGCAGCCTCCAGGGGTCTGACCGCCACCCTGAACCCTCAGGAAGGCGGGCGGGGGATGAGGGGGTAGCTTGGCTCCTCCCTGCGGCCCCTTCCCTGGGACCCCCTTCCTGCAGGGAGGGTGTCTCCCCCCGGAGTCACATGGATCGGGAGGGCGGGCCCATCGGCAGCCTCCCCTGCCCCCTCTGCCCCTCCTCCCCCCCAGCCCCCCGCAGCCTGGAGACCCCTGAGACATGGGGGGCAAAGGAACCTCCCCTGTCTGTCTTCGTGCCAGGCCGGCATGCCAGTCACCAGGCAGCTTCTCAACAGCACCCCAACGTTTCTTTTCTTTTTTTTTTTTTAATATATTTTATTGGTTTTTCACAGAGAGGAAGAGAGAGGGACAGAGAGTCAGAAACATCAATGAGAGAGAGACATCGATCAGCCGCCTCCTGCGCGCCCCCCACTGGGGACGTGCTTGCAACCAAGATACTTGCCCTTGACCGGAATCAAACCCGGGACCTTTCAGTCCGCAGGCCGACGCTCTATCCACTGAGTCAAACTGGTCTCGGCCCAACGTTTCTTTAACAAAGATCACTGCCTCGCGCCCATTCCCTCCTCACCTGCACCTGTGGCCCTCCCCCCACGCCCCGTGCCCGGCGCCAGGAACCTCACAGTAGGCAGGCCCTGCCTGTCCCAGGCCCTTCTGAGGCCGTGCCTGCAGCTGATCAGGGCGCATCCCTGGTTCCCTTGGGCCTCAGCCGGGACCTCTCTGACCCCCCTGCTCCCCCCCCCCCACACACACACCCCTCTCTCTATGCGCCCTCCCATACCCCCCTCTCTCTACCAGCCCCCCCCCCACCACACCCCGTGCTCTGCCCCGGCCAAGGGCCCTGAGCCCCAGTGACCGTTGGCCAGCAGACACCTGGCCCCGCCCAGAGCTTCCTCCCCACCCTGTCCTCCTGGCACCCGGGCGGGAACAGCGGCCATAAACTGAGGCACATCCCCGCTGCGGGTCCGTCCCCGGGATTGGGATTGCTCTGTGGGTCCCCAGGGGATGCGAGATGTCAGCCCTGATTTCACGGTCACGGGCAGGCCCGCTCTGAGGCTCTCGGTGCCTTCCCCGTGGGACAAGCGTCTCCCGTTCCGTGGCCCGCGGGCAGCCGCCCAGCATCTCGGCCTCCGTGGACACAGCCTGTCTTCCCTCGGGTCCCCGCTCCAGCTGACCCAGCTGCAGCAGGCCGGAGTTGGGGGCTCCCATAGCGTCAAAGCTTGAGGTCCCTGAGACGAAAGCCCCCCTTCCCTTCCCCTCTGTCCCGGGAGGCAACGTGGACGGCCCGGCCAGGAGGCAGCAACAGCGACGTCCACAGCAAACCCAGGACACAGGGGCGTGTCTTCTGTGCGGACGGAGCCGGCCTGTGCCCGGAGGGCGCCGGTCAGCGGGTGCTGGACTGTGACCGGTTAACGGGGAGTCTGCGTGAGGGAGCGTCCCCGAGTCCTCGCAATGGAGCGCTTTGGGGGTGACTCTCAGTCTGCACAGTCTTTACCTTCCGCTGTGAAGGAGCTGACACTTTATATGTATGCAGGGTGGGGGGGCTCCCAGTTGTCCGATGGGAAATATTGCAGCATCTGACAAACAGAGATAGAGGAGTGGACGGCTGCGTGGACTCGTGCTGTAACCGAGTCTGCCGCCCGCACAGACCCGTCTGGGTGGAGACAGAGAACCCAGGTGCCATACTGTCCACCCCCCACCCAAGACTCACTAGACCAGCGGTTCTCAACCTGTGGGCCGTGACCTGTTTTCTGAGGGTCTGAGGCTCTACAGCAGCGACCCACAGGCTGAGAACCACGAGCAGGGTCGCCTGAGACCCTCAGAAAACACAGATATTCACATGACGATTCACCACCACACGAGGAACTGTATTAAATGGTCGCGGCATTAAGAAGGTCGAGAACCACTGCACTAGACAACGGTCCAGAGCGGTGAGCAGGGGTGCGATGAGGGGTGCAGGGCACACAGTAGGGCCATTCTCTGGGCCCCAGGAGTGGGGGGTGGGGGTACGTCTCGTGTCTCGGGATGGGAGCTGGTCTCGGTGACGTCCCAGGAGCCGACCAGGGCTGGCAGGAGGGACTGAGCAGCGCCACACGGACTCCGCCTCCAAGAGCGAGCTGGCGCCCAGCACACAACCCGTGAACCCCCCTGGGACCTGGCCTTGGCCTCGGCCCGGAGCAACGCGCTGGACGACATCTTAACCCGAGGGACGTGCTTTCGTGGTGGTTGTTTGACTTTGTGGTCAATCAGACCTAAACTCAGGAACCTTGCCCCTGAGACCTATAGAATTTCATTAGCCAATGTCATCCCAATGAGTTCAATAATAATAATTGAAAGGAGATGAACTCCCCTCCATCTTGTCCTCTAGGGCTGGGCCCCCTGCCTAAATCCTCTCCCTTTTCTGGGGGGGTCACAGGGGTGCCAGCCATGGCCTAGCTTCCCCGACCCCCGCCCGAATGGACCAATGAAGTCCCAGCACACGAGGGTCCTAATGATGCTGAACCACAGAAAGACCCCAATTCAAGTGACCCATCTCTGTCACCCTCATCACTTCCCTAAGCTCTCCCAATATCCTACCCCATGTAACTCATTGTTCCTGCCCGGCTCGCTCTCTCGCCTCGCTGCTGCGCCAGAAAGAGGCTGAGAGCCAAACCCGGGTTTGAATAAAGACTCTTAGCTTTTGCATCGGAAAAGGCTCCTCGGTGGTTGATTATTGGGGACCCCGAACTCTGGGCATAACAGCATGAAGAATAGAGGGGTGCTTCATGGCATGAAACATAAATGATAAAATACAGAAGAAAAAATACCAACAAACTCAGCCTGTGACGGTGTGAACAGGCGGCGGTGACATGGAGGAGGAGAATCAGCACAAACACCAGCGATGAGGCTGCGGGCGCCCGCAGGCTGCTTCCGGGAAAGGGCAGGCTGGGGTGGGGGTGAGGGGGGTGCTGCGAGGGAGGGAGGCTCCTCCTGGGCCTTAGGCCGCCCTTTCATGTCAGAAGTCGGGGAGCAGAGCTGAGCCAGCCAGGCATGGGCACCTCCCAGCGGCCCCGCGAGCCAGCCGCTCCGGAAACAGGCCGCTCCCGAGCTCCCCGCCGTCTACCGTCCGGGGCTGGCGCTGTCCGCAGGAGGCGGCTGATCGGTGTCCCCCTCTCATTGATGTTTCTGACTTTCTATACCTCTCCCTCCCTCTCTGTAAAAAAAAAAAATCAATAAAATATATTTTTAAAAATAATGGAGCAGAGACTGGTGTGGCTCAGTGGATAGAGCGTCAGCCTGCAGACTGGGGGGGTCCCGGGTTCGATCCTGGTCAAGAGCATGTATCCTGGTGGCAGGCACATCCCCAGTGGGGGGAGTGCAGGAGGCAGCTGATCGGTGTCTCTCTCTCATCGATGTTTCTGACTCTCTATCTCTCTCCCTTCCTCTCTGTAAAAAACCAATAAAATATATATTTTTAAAAGATAATGGAGCCGAGACCGGTGTGGCTCAGTGGCTAGAGTGTCGGCCTGCGGACTGGGGGGTCCCGGGTTCGATCCCGGTCAAGGGCACGTATCCTGGTGGCGGGCACATCCCCAGTGGGGGGCGTGCAGGAGGCGGCTGATCGGTGTCTCTCTCTCATCGATGTTTCTGGCTCTCTGTCCCTCTCCCTCCCTCTCTGTGAAAAACCAATAAAATATATATCTTTAAAAGATGATGGGGAATGAGGCAAGCTGGGCATCATGCACACCGAACACCCCGATGCTGGAAGGACAGGCCTGCGGGGAGCACGTGCTGACTCTGCGTCCGGTCCCGGCCCTCGTGTCCGAGGAGGCCAAGCGGCAGACGCCGCATCAGCAGCCTTCGCCCCGTGTCCGGGCTGCGGAGCCTCCTTTCCTGAGGGTCCCGCCAGCCGGGTTTGGGGTGCAACCTCCTGGGACCCGTGTCAAACCGCAGGAGCAGCTCGTGGCTTTGGGCTTACCAGAGGGCAGCGGCTTGTGGCTGTGGGGCTGCTGGTACTGGGGCCGCTCGGCATCAAGGCGCCGGCTCCCACAGGCTGTCTCCCCCCACCACCCTGAAGGCTGTGCCAGCCTCTCTGCAGGCCGGGCCCAGCCTGCCCTCCTGGCCTCACCGGCTATGTCCTGGTTTGGGCCATCCCGTCCCGGAAAGACCGAATCCTCCTTCCATCCAAGGCATCACCTGGAGCCCTGACCGGTGTGGCTCAGCGGATGGAGCGTCGGCCTGCGGACTGAAAGGCCCCAGGTTCGATTCCGGTCAAGGGCATGCACCTGGGCTGCAGGCACAACCCCAGTAGGGGTCATGCAGGAGGCAGCTGATGGATGTTTCTCTCTCATTGATGTGTCTTTTTTTAAATATATTTTATTGATTTTTTTTTTACAAAGAGTCAGGGAGAAGGAGAGAGAGAAATATCTATGAAAGAGAGAGACATCGATCAGCTGCTTCCTGCACACCCCCCACTGGGGATGAGCCCGCCACCAAGGTCCATGCCCTTGACTGGAATCGAACCTGGGACCCTTCAGTCCGCAGGCCGACGCTTTATCGGCTGAGCCACACCAGTCAGGGCACCATCGATGTTTCTACCTCTCTATCTCTCTCCCTTCCTCTCTGTGAAAACATCCATAAAATATATTTTGGAGCAACACAGCAGCTCAGCGCTGCAGAACGTGTCCTGGGGCAGACAAACTCTGAAAAAAATATAGAGTGGTACCTCGAGATACGAGTGCCCTCACCTACGAGATTTTTGAGATACGAGCCGTCGAGCGAGCGATGTTTGCTTTGAAACACGAGCAACAGTTGAGACAGGAGTCATCGCGCGGATCGGCCGGCTGCACACGACCCACCCGTTTACCGCGACGCGACGCGAGCGTCTCATCGTTTCCCACGCCTCAAGGTGACGGAACGAATGAAACTCGTATCTCGAGGCGCCGCTGTACCTCCCAACAACACCGTGAAGTAATTCCACGATGTAACACCAGTGAAAGGAACCGCAGGTGACGCTTTTTCACTTCCTGAGTGCCTGAGGATGGTGGCTCGGGCCTTGCTGAGTCAGAAGGATCTCATTGCTCCTCCTTCACGTGGAACTCGTACCAGTAGCCACATTTATCGAGTTCCTCTCTCGCTTCAGACGCTTTCCATCCTGACTTTCCTCCTGCCCTTGGCTCCAGGACTAGACACGGTGCACCTTTTGCGGGCAAGGAGACGGAGGCTCAGAGAGGAGGCGAGTTTCCTGGGTCTCAGTGTTATCCGGTAATAGAGGCGTTTCATCATCTGCCTCCTGGATGCTTCCAGCGCTCGAGGTGTCTTCCCTCCTCGTACTTCTCATCCCACGTCCCTGTTCTGGGCGGCTGATGGGGGGGCTTGACCCTTTTTGTGCTCGGGCCCATGCAAGGATGTGAGTTCCCTCCTCAGCAGAAGTGGTGCCTGCAACTGCCGGGAACGTGCTGAGTCAGCCGGTGAGTCAGCACGCCTCCCTTCGCCTGACCACAAGACCTATGATGCCCCATTAGAGTGGTGTTGGTTCTGCATGGAATGTATGGGGCGACTTTGGTTAATAAAATTACACAGGTTTCAGGGGCGCCGCTTCGTAAGGCACCGTCTGGGTGTTTACCACGCCCGCAGAGACTATGTCTTTAGCCTGGAGTAAGTGATGGACAGGGAGGGCGGGGGAGAAATACACCGTGTTCCGTGCCGTGGATGGACTGGCTGACACATTACATACGGGGAGGGTCCCTCAATAGAGTTAGTAACCGGCGAGCCCCCTGAACCTTACCAGCAGGCTCTCCGTGATGATGCGGGAATCCTCTGTAGCTGTCCCAGCACACGCCTCTGACAGCTCAGACTTGATTCTGATCCTTTTGAAGGCAGATCTGTGTCATGCTTACATTTTCAAACATTGCTCTACTAGCAGAGATGGGTTTGGCTCAGTGGATAGAGCGTCGGCCTGCAGACTGAAAGGTCCCGGGTTCCATTCTGGTCAAGGGCATGTACCTTGCTTGCAGGAACATCTCCACTGTGGGGTGTGCAGGAGGCGGCTGATGGATGTCTCTCTCTCATCGATGTTTCTGACTCTCTATCCCTCTCCCTTCCTCTCTGTGAAAAATCAATAAAATATATTTTAAAAAATTGCTCTACTCAAAGCATCTGGGTGGTGTCTGCTGCAAACCAATAAGAGGACATGCATTTACTTCCACTGGTTGTACGTTTCACTTTTTTAAAAAAAATATATGTTTATTGACTCCAGACAGGAAGGGAGAGGGAGAGATAGAAATATCAATGATGAGTGAGATTGATCATTGATCAGCTGCCTCCTGCACACCTGGGGAATGCAACCATGACCTCCTGGTTCCTGGTTCGGCACTCAACCACTGAGCTACCCCAGCCCAGCTATTTTATACACTTTTCATCTGTGACCACACGACAGTCATGATCTTAAGTATAGTAAGTGCCTACTTTTTCATCTCTTAAGGTGGCTTTATTTACCACGGGCAGACAATGACTCTGGAGACAAAGTAAGCAGGACCTTTGAAATTACATTTGAAAATGCCAATACAGTGGTACCTCGAGATACGAGTTTAATTCGTTCCGTCACCTGGAGGCGTGGGAAACGATGAGACGCTCGAGTCGCGGTAAACGGGTGGGTCGTGTGCAGCCGGCCGATCCGCGCGATGACTCCTATCTCAAATGTTGCTCTTATTTCAAAGCAAAAATCGCTCGCTCCACGGCTCGTATCTCAAAAATCTCGTATGTTAGGGCACTCGTATCTTGAGGTACCACTGTATTCACCGTCGCCTCAGCTCCGATTCATATGGATTGACAGCTGTTATGAAGCGCCCAGTAACCAAGTCATGAACACACCTGAATAAATATGCCCTTTTTAAAAAATATATATTTTTATTGATTTTTTAAAGAGAGGAAGGGAGAGGGATAGAGAGTTAGAAACATCGATGAGAAAGAGACACGGATCAGCCGCCTCCTGCACGCCCCCTACTGGGGTTTGCTCGCCACCAAGGTCCATGCCCTTGACCGTAATCAAACCTGGGACGCTTCAGTCCGCAGGCCGACGCTCTATCCACTGAGCCACACCAGTTTCAGCTGAATAAAATGTCCTTTAAAATGAGGATAAAATGTTCCCACGTGGTGACCTCTATACCATACAGACCCCCACTGTCCGTGCTTCCTGTGGCAGGATTAACAGATCGGGATGCAAGCCCTGGCTTCCTGGGTGGGTATCCGCCCTCTGTGTGGGCCCTGGTGCCAAGGAAAGTCCTTCTCAGCGAGGGCCTGCTGGTCGGTCCGGCCTGCTGGGCGCCGGGGCCACCTCCCCGTCTGCTGGCTCCCCATCCTGTGCCGATGGGACACCCCTTTAACGTCCGTGCAACCCAGGGCGCTGGCCGGGTGCCCGGGGTGACCGCTTTCTCCCGGGAAAGCTGGCTCCCTGATGAGCGGTTGGACTGCGCGTTCCCACTGCTGGCTTGTGGCTGCCCGCGCCGTTCCTTCATGATGAGTCCTCGCGGGGAGCCGGCTCCCCCACAGGGACACTTGGGGCCACCCACACACCACAGTCAGTGCCCGCAGGCACCGCCAGAGACCATACCGCCCTGGCCAGTGGCACCCGGTATTTATTTGCCAGCGGGCCGCTTCCTGCTGAGGCTGCAGCCCTTACAGAATTGGGGGTGGGGTGGGGGAAAGTGAGGTCCCCCCATGTGTCCAGACTTCTCCCTGGAGACCTCCAGCTACTTCACCAACGGGCTCAGGCCAGAGTCCGAGGCACATCTCCAGGAACTTCAGGTCTGTACGTAGGCTTTTTAAATTAAACAAAACAACAAAACAGCCCAAACCGGTGTGGCTCAGTGGATAGAGCGTCGGCCTGCGGACTGAAAGGTCCCGGGTTCCATTCTGGTCAAGGGCACGGACCGGCTGATCGATGTCTCTCTCTCATCGATGTTTCTGACTTTCTATCTCTCTCCCTTCCTCTCTGTAAAAAATCAGTAAAATATATTTAAGAAACAAAAAAATTAAACAAAACAACAAAACAGCCGAAACCGGTGTGGCTCAGTGGATGGAGCATCAGCCTGCAGACTGAAAGGTCCCGGGTTCGATTCCGGTCAAGGGCAGGGACGTGGGTGGCGGGCACATTCCCAGTGGGGGGTGTGCAGGAGGCGGCTGATGGATGTCTCTCTCTCATCGATGTTTCTAACTCTCTTTCCCTTCCTCTCTGTAAAAAATCAATAAAATATATTACAAAAACACACACAAAAACACACAAAGACTTCTCTCGCCGGGAGGGGGGCCGAGCGAGGCAGAAGCAGCCGGCGGGGGATCCCTACTGTTCCTTCAAGAATGTGAGGGGCTCGGCGCAGACAATGGCCCGCTTTCCTCCAGCCTGCACCCACCGGGAGCAGGACGGAGGCTTCAGCCTTCTAACACAAGGCGTCTGTCTTCGGACCGAAATCGCGGCTCCAGCTTTCCTCTTAAATACCGCCCCTCGGCCTTCGCAAACAGCGGCCGCTCCTCCCGGCCTGACGTGGCTCCTCCTCCCCAAGGACAATGGTCAATCACCGCATTTCTTTCTTCTTTTTTTAAATATATTTTATTGATTTTTTTACAGAGAGGAAGGGAGAAGGACAGAGAGTTAGAAACATCGATGAGAGAGAGACATCGATCAGCCGCCTCCTGCACGCCCCCCACTGGGGATGTGCCTGCAACCAAGGTCCATGCCCGTGACCAGAATGGAACTTGGGACCCTTCAGGTTCTGTCCACTGAGCCACACCGGTCTCGGCAATTACCGCGGTTCTTTTCCCCTCGCTCGGCCTCTCGCGAGAGCAAGCACTTTGCACACGGCTCGGCGGTTCTCACGCCCCCTCCCAGCGTCTCCCTCCACACCCCAGCCAGGAGCGTGCTGTCTGCCCGGTGCCCCTGGTCCTGGTAAACGGAAAAGCTGAGCCGGCATGACATGCCCGTCAGCATTGAGCCTCCGGGGCAACGAAGACCCTCGGGCCTGGCCTTCGACGTAGAAAATTCAACGTGGTGAAGCGTGGTCTGGCCGAAACCGGTGTGGCTCAGTGGACAGAGTGCGGGCCTGCGGACTGAAAGGTCCCAGGTTTGATTCTGGTCAAGGGCATGTACCTTAGTGGCGGGCACATCCCCAGTAGGGGGCGTGCAGGAGGCGGCTGATCGATGTCTCTCTCATCGATGTTTCTAACTCTCTATCCCTCTCCCTTCCTCTCTGTAAAAAAATCAATAAAATATATTTTAAAAAAAAGAAGCTGGGTCTTCCTCTCCTCTCCCGCTGATGGTGTTTTGTCCGTTGTTTGACAGTCTCCGTGCATTGCTCTGGGGACGTTTTGGTCCGATTTTCCCTGGCATCCTGATAGCCGTTCGGAAAAGAATCTGGTTTTGATGGAATCCCAGATCCTTCCATGTGTGTGTGTGTGTGTGTGTGTGTGTGTGTGTGTGCGAGCTCCAAACCAACTCCACTGGCCGTGACTCATGGGCTCTCCATGGCCTCAGGGATGGTTTTCCGTGAGAAAACAGTCTTCAGGGTCGTCAGGGTCTCGTGCTGACCGGGAAAGAGGGGACCTGCGACCTTTTGAGGCCTGCACTGTCCATGTCCACGTCACCCTGAGAACGTGGCCAGTTGGCAGCATTTCTTTGAGGGAGGAGGAGGACAAGGAGGAGGAAGAGGAGGAGGAAGAGGAGGAGGAGGAAAAGGAGGAGGAGAAAGACAGAGATAGAGATAGAGATAGAGAGAGAGAGAGAGAGAGAGATCCATGATGAGAGAGAATCATGGATCTGCTGCCTCCTGCACACCCCCACTGGGGATCGAGCCCACAACCGGGCCTGTGCCCTTGACCGGGAATTGAACTGTGCCCTCCTGGTTCACAGGTCGACGCTCAACCCCTGAGCCCCGCGGGCCGGGCAAGCCACTGACGCTTTCGAAGAGACCCAGCCGCTGCTCGGTGTGCTGTGCTGGCGGCCTCCCCGCCCGGGACAGACGGCTCCAGGCCCGCTCCCGTGCGGCTTCTGGGAAGGTGGGGGATGATGATCCCGCGCTGGGCGGCTGTCCCGTCCCAGGACCGGCGCCAGCCCCTGCCCTGCACACCTGGGGGCCGCGACCGTGTGTATGTATAGCGACGAGGTAAATACAAGAGGACCTCGGCCGGTGCCACAACAGCTTTTGAAATCTGTGGCTCATTTTTAAAAAAATATATTTTATTGATATTTTTACAGAGAAGAAGGGCGAGAAATAGAGTCAGAAACATCGATGAGAGAGAGACATCGATCAGCTGCCGCCTGCACGCCCCCCACTGGGGATGTGCCCGCAACCAAGGTCCATGCCCTTGACCGGAATGGAACCCAGGACCTTTCAGTCCACAGGCCGATGCTCTATCCACTGAGCCACACCAGTTTCGGCAAAATCTGTGGCTGGTTTGGAGGCCGTTCTTGCCTGTGACGCCAAGAACAGCTAACGGGCCTGAACTCCGGGACCCCACAGCGCGGCCTTCCCGGCCGGAGGTCGCCGGGCGCTGGACCGCGAGGGGCCGGCCGAGCACAAAGCTTGGGTCTGAGGTCAGGGCTGCCCGTCTGCGCAGAGGCCCGAGAGCCGGGCTTCATCGTGGGGATCTCTCTGGAAATGGCTGAGGGGTTCCAGGGAGGGTCTGGTCTGGGGACGGGCCCGCTTCGGCGACTGCGGACAGGAGGGCTCGCTGTCCGCGTCCCCAGGGGTCGGCGTCCGGAGCCACGTGGCCGCTTCCCTGGTCCACTCCTTCCCCGGAGGATGGACGCGGGGGGCACGATCAGAGAACGAGGGGAACGGCAGGCATCGGGGTCCCCACAGCTTTGGAGGGCACTGCTTCGCCCCCAGCCTTCGGAGCTGACCTGTCCACGCCGCGGGACAGATGGGCCGGCCGTGTCCCTCACAGCCAGCGGCCCAGGGCGGGGTCGCCGACCCTCCGGTTCTCGGGCTCCCTCTTCCCTGCACCCCTAAGCTGAGTGGATGTTTTCCAAGCAGAGGAGGCAGCAAGAAAGAAATCCGTGCAGCACCGCCTGGCTGGAGGAGGCGTGTGGGTGAGAAATGAACACAGGCTGACTTTGTTCAGATCGCTCGGCATCCGCGTCTTACATATTTTTTAAAAATATATTTTATTGATTTTTTACAGAGAGGAAGGAAGAGGGATAGAAAGTCAGAAACATCGATGAGAGAGAGACATTGATCAGCCGCCTCCTGCACGCCCCCTACTGGAGTTGTGCCTGCAAGCAAGGTCCATGCCCTTGACCGGAATCGAACCTGGGACCTTTCAGTCCACAGGCCGACACTCTATCCACTGAGCCGAACTGGTCTGGGCGTTTCATATTTTTTTAAATATATTTTACTGATTTTTTACAGAGAGGAAGGGAGAGAGAGAGAGAGAGCTAGAAACATCGATGAGGAGAGACATCCATCAGCCGCCTCCTGCGCATCCCCAACTGGGGATGTGCCCGCCACCAAGGTACATGTCCTTGACCGGAATCGAACCTGGGACCCTTCAGTCCGCAGGCCGACGCTCTGTCCACCGAGCCACACCGGTTTCGGCCACGTCTTCCATGTGCTTAGCCATGTAATGCCGACGGTTTATTGTTGTGGGGACAGCTGACTGTGTCCACACGGGCTGGGGGAAGTGTCCGGGGCCCAGCCGGACACAGAGTGCCGGGAAACAGCCACCCCTCTGCGTGGGTCCCAGTATGACATGCGTGTTGTTCAGCTCTCGGGGGACGGAGCCACGGAGTCGTTCCGTTCCTTCCTCCTTTCCCCGGGCGGCCACAGCGCCAACCTCTCTCTCTGCTTTCTTTGCAGCAAGACCAGCGCTGGGTCCCGTCCAGGGCCTGCCGACGGCTCTTCCAGCTGGAACCAGTGACCCCGGGAGCAGACTGGAGCCCAGCGGCCTGGCCAGACGGCGAAGGGAGGAGCCCGCTGGGAAGCGCCCAGCCTGTTCTTGTAAAATGTCACGGGAAGCAAGAGGACAAGGAAACGTTCGGGACAAGCAAAGGAGCTTCAACGCCTTGAACACCAACGGAGCCCAAACCGGTGTGGCTCAGTGGATAGAGCGTCGGCCTGCGGACTGAAAGGTCCCGGGTTCGATTCCGGTCAAGGGCATGTACCTTGGTGGCGGGCACACCTCCAGTGGGGGTGTGCAGGAGGCGGCTGATGGATGTCTCTCTCTCATCGATGCTTCTAACTCTCTATTCCTCTCCCTTACTCTCTGTAAAAAAAAAATTATATATATATATATGTGTATATATATATGAGTATCCCAGCATGTCAATCAAGGACACCCTTCTCTCAAGATTTTTGGATAATAAATAGAAAGGTTTTTTTTTAAAAAAAAACATATTTTATTGATTTTTTACAGAGAGGAAGGGAGAGAGACAGAAAGTCAGAAACATCGATGAGAGAGAGACATCGATCAGCCGCCTCCTGCACGCCCCACAGTGGAGATGTGCCTGCAAGCAAGGTACATGCCTCCGACCAAAATCGAACCTGGAACCCTTCAGTCCGCAAGCCAACGCTCTATCCACTGAGCCAAACCGGTCTCGGCAATAGAAAGGTTTTTAAAAAAAGACATTAAGACATTTTGAAAGATGTTGACAAGGCCGTATTTTATGGATTTTTGCAAAACACGTGGCTAAGTTGGTAGTGTCAGGAGATTAAGACAGCTCCCAGCCAGCATCCCTTTAAGGAAGGCCTCGTGCACGGTCCCTGGTGCCGACAGAGGGACCGCTTGCCAACGGGACCAGCGTGGCCCGTGAGTTCTGAGCGTGTGGCTGAACGAAAGCCCAGGATGTGGCTGAGGTGAGGAAGGCAAGTGTCTGCACGTTTTCGGTTGCGCAGTTAGGACCAGGACCCCAGCGTGGGTGAGATAGAAACAGGAAACTCGGCTATTTCAGTTTGGACCTCAGGGGCAGAGAAATTCGGAGTGGGCCTTTACGCTCACCCGCCTCGTAAGCAGACCGTCTTTTGCCCGTTCTGTGACTGTGACCTTGAAGGGGCGTGTCCATGAATTCACGAACTAGAATGAAGAGAAACGAGCCCAGAGAATGGGGATTCTTCTGCTGCTTACGTAATAAACCTTCGCTGGAGAGCGAGGAACTAGAACACCATCCTACCTCCTAAAAGAGGAATATGCAACACCCAAGATGGCTGCCCCCATGTGGTCACAAGATGGCCACCACACGAAGGCCTGCAAAGGAGGACAGTTGGGGGTGATCAAGCCTGCAGGGGAGGCCAGTTAGGGGAGACCAGGCTGGCAGAGGAGGGAGGTTGGGGATGACCCGGCCTTAAGGGAAGAGCAGTTGGGAGGGACTCAGGCCTGCAGGAGAGGGCAGTTGGGGGGTGGGGAGACCAGGCCTGCAGGGGAAGTCAGTTAGGGGCAAATAGACTGGCAGGGGAGCAGTAAGGCATCAATCAGGCTGGCAGGGGAGTGGTTAGGGCAGTGGTTCTCAACCTTCCTCAGGCCGCGGCCCTTGCATACAGTTCCTCATGGGGTGGTGACCCCCAACCATGAAATGTTGCTACTGTGATGCATCGTGATGTC
Source organism: Lasiurus cinereus (assembly GCA_011751065.1). Lineage (NCBI taxonomy): Eukaryota > Metazoa > Chordata > Mammalia > Chiroptera > Vespertilionidae > Lasiurus > Lasiurus cinereus. The sequence continues at coordinate 301,648 of JAAGEH010000355.1, forward strand.
AATATCTGCATTTTCCGAGGGTCTTAGGCGACCCCTGTGAAAGGGTCGTTCGATCCCCAAAGGGGTCGGAACCCACAGGTTGAGAATTGCTGGGTTAGGGGGTGATCAGGCTGGCAGTCAGAAGCGGTTAGGAGCAGTCAGGAAGGCAGGCAGGCGAGCAGTTGGGAGCCAGCAGTTCTGGATTGTGAGAGGGATGTCCGACTGCCCATTTAGGCCCATCACAAGGGTGAGGAACAAAGGAAGACCCTGACTGGCAGCTGGCAGTCATGGAAGGATGCCCCGGCCAGTAGCCAGAAGGCCCCCCAATCTGCCCTGATCGCTGGCCAGGCCTAGGGACCCTACCCAGGCATGAATTTCGTGCACCGGGCCTCTCGTCCTTAATAATGACACAAGAATGAACTCTGTGTCTCGAGTATACCCACCTGTAAACGCACTTCTGCCCCACCCTGCGTCACTCACGCCCATCTCCACAGCGTGTCCGTGGCTTAGAAAGGGTGCCCGTTAGGTGGAGTCTGAGATTTAGTTGTCAAAACGGAGTCCAAGATTCTCCAAGTAATTTACCAGAGGCTGAAACCCAAAATCATGAATAAATATTGCATTTGGAAGTGTCTCTGGAAACACTGGGACAGAGCAATATTAACAGCCAGTTTGTTCACGGCCATGCGAAGGAACAGCTAAATGGGTAGGAAAAGTCAGTGTTTAGAAATGTAACAACATGAAATCTTCCAGAAATTCTATCTGGACACGAATTACCGTAATGTGACTGAGACTTAGGAAAAAAATGAAAATAAATGTGAAAAATACCAGAATACAAGAAGAGATGGAGACCACGGTTGTCACTGGCTGGCCGAAGAAGCTTCCACTGGACACCCAGCGTGAGACACTGGCCCGTGCTGGGTCCCCGAATGCAACGCAGTTAAATATACATATTCCCAGGGGGAGTTTTGGGTGCGCAGAGCCCCTTAATACATATTGGTTTGCATTTATTAACTCATGCATTTGCTTCACTTTTCCTCTCTGGCCATAAACTAACTGAAGGGAGGGGCCATCTCATCTCCCATTTCACAACGTCTGTTAGCAAAATTGCTAGACGCTTCCTTACCCACGTAATCGCCTTACCCACCTAAAGCGAGGAATGCGTGAATATTATGGAATGGCTTGAGGATTATTCATCGGCGTGCAAAGGCAGTGGAGGCCAGTCCTGCGTGTCTTTCAAATACTGAACATCATGTTTCCATAGGTTCAAAACCTCTTCATGGTATTCCATTGGCCACAGCCGCTCAGATTCTGTTATCAAGCCCACCTTTTTAAGACGATCATCAGCCAAGTCACACTTGGCATTATTACTAGGCTAACAAGACACTTATTTTGGAAAATAGATATGTTTTTCACAGGGCAGTTATTTGCACCAGGTGCTTCTGGTAGAAGGAAGCAGACTATTGAGGAGTGAGATGGGATCAGGCAGCTTAGGGTCAGGGCTGCCGGGAGGGAAGATGGCAGGTAAAGCGGGAAGGAGCCAGATGGTCAGGGTGTGAGCAGGATGGACCGAATGGACCGGTCTCCGGCAGACCTGCCCTTCCTTCCGAACCCACGAGTGGGAGCGGAGAGCAGGGAGAGGAGGGCAAAGGAGATGGGCTGCCGCTAGTTTTGAAAAGCCAATCGGAGGCCAGAGCAGGAAACATGAACCCCTCGGCCACGGAGCGTTGGCAGCAACCCATTTTGGAACGCTTGTGTGTGGAGAGCTTTGCTAATTTTGCTGTGATAACCTTCCCTTCCCTTCGCTTCCCCCTCATGGTCCGTGAATTCGTTCGTCCACTTCTCAGGACAACGAACCCAACAGCTCAGGGCTCTGGGTGATTCTGGTTGTTGATGGGAAGGAAGTCAACTTCCTCTGGACGCCATGAGAGGTGTCTCGGACAACCTGTAACTAGGTCATGCTCCCAGCCTCTCTGCGGTGACTGGGGTGATTTCCTCTTCTCATCTGCCTTCCTGATCCTGCCAGAAAGACTGACCCCCTTCCCCCACCCCTTCTGGGGTGAGATATATTAGCTCAACTGGGTACTACAGTACATATGGCCCCAGAGCAGGCATGATGCCAGCCCCTGATGGGAACTGAGATCAACCCAGAAGAATTGAACCATGACCTCCTGGTTCGTAAGTGGATGCTCAACCATGAGCCACACCAGCCAGGAGGGAAGGACATTTTTGACCCCCCATTGGACTCCCTATGAAATAGCATAAGGAGATCGACCGGCTTCTGTCCACCTCCCCTCAGAGGGAGCCGTGACACATTGCCCAGGTCACCAGAGGAGCAGATTAGGTCACGGAAGGAAGCAGACCAGCTGACCTGGCCGCTGAGGCAGCAGCCGGAGCAGGACCCTAAGTCCTTGGACTCCTTAGCCTGTGGAGATCGGATGACCGTGTGGCCCTTGATTACCTCTCAGCAGAACGAGGAGGGGTCTGTGCCGCGATACCATACTTGCTGCACTGATGTCAGTAATTCCGGCCTCACGGAGACGAACATGAGGAAACTGTATGAACAAGCGGTCTGGCTGTATAAGTACAACCAATGGGCCCAGACGTTGGGTGGTCTCCCTCTCCCTGGCTGCCTAGCACACCTGGACTCCTGCCCTCCCAGGCTCCCTGATCTCTGAGGTGCTCTTCCTAATTTTAGCTGCGTTTTTAACAGTTTGGCCAAATTTGTGCTTTCTCGCCTTAGAATCCTTCCAATTACCGATGATTATGGAAATGGAACCCCCACATGGATAACCCGGTTTTCTGTGGCCTCTCTTGACAGAAACCCTGCCTGTCAGCTCCTCACAACGCCCCTAACTCAGCAGGAAGCAGCCAGAGTGATCGTCATCCCAAATCCCTTATGGTAGTTAGGTTACAGCATTGGAAGGGGGACACGAGGACTCAGAAGAACTGGGGAGGGAATATGGTAAATCAGGAGGAGATTAGCCAAATGGTCAGGATTAAGGTAAACTGAATGGTTAAAACCGGTGTGGCTCAGTGGATAGAGCGTCGGCCTGCAGACTGAAAGGTCCCAGGTTCCAGGTTCAATTTCGGTCAAGGGCATGTATCTTGGTGGTGGGCACATCCCCAGTGGGGGGCATGCAAGAGGCAGCTGATCAATGTCTCTCTCTCATCAATGTTTCTAACTTTCTATCCCTCTCCCTTTCTCTCTGTAAAAAATCAATAATATATATATAAAGATGAGAGTGGGAACTAAGGAAAGATGATGTCAAAAGGAGATGGGCTGGTGTTATTTTTGAAAGAGCCAATAGGAAGCAAGAGCAGGAAATATAAACCCCTAGACGAGTGAGCTTGTGGGAACCCTATTCAGGACCCCTCTTAGCCTGCTGAGAGCTTTGCTAACTTTCCCTGTAACAAACTTCATTCCTTTCCCTTTGCCCGCGAATTCATTTGTCGGCTTCTTGCGATAAAGAACCCACGCCAAAGCAACAGCTCAGACTCAAGTCTCTCCGTGCCCTCTCTCACCAGCAGGACCCAATCCTTTGCTTTCACAACGGGATATTTGCTCATACGGCTTGCAATGCTCTTTCAGGAAACATGCCAAATGCTTTCTCAGGGAACATGAGATGGAAGGATGTCTACATGTTTAGTAACGTAATGTACTGAAGAAATGAGGTTAAACCCTTTCTCTCTCGCTGCCTGTCTCTGTCTTCAACCTGTGACCGGAAAAATCCGGCGTGAAATTCAAAATGTGCCTTAATTAGGGATTATTAATGATCAAGTGATACAGATTAATTAAAATCATTTATTCTCAGTAAAATCAAACATAGCATTGAGTTTACATAGAAATACAATTTTCAACGGGATCTTCATAAAAATGCACTGGTGAAGCAAATTTTCGTAATTAATGGACCAATTATGGACTATTTAACCATGCCAGTAGCAGAATCGATTACCTGATTACCATTAAAAAATTGGTAATGTATCTTAAATGTGCAAATACCACCTTAAGTATTTTTATTATGTTACCATTGATAATAAATGGCCACTAAATATATACCTATTACATAAAGCTTTTTAAAGTACAATAAAAATACAAATTCTATCTGGTAAAAAAAAAGCCATCGGTATGGCTTCTAAACGTCCTCATTGTACAAATCCCAAAATACTATATGACGAACAAAATTATAAAGACCTTTCTTTACGAAACACGTACTACCTTCTAATTGAGGTTCAACCTAACGGATACCAGCAGACAACCGAGAAGGCTTACGTATATCATAGAACCTTATGGAGATACATACAAGTAAGGATATTGCATAAGCGATTCGATTCCATTTCCTAGTGAACATGTACCTTCAGCACTTGAAGAAAACTTTCAAGAGTAGAAGAAAAGGAGAATCCGCTTTGGACTTCCACCAGCCACGTAGCCTCATTCATTGTTCTTACGTTGGGATGAACCCAATGACGAGTTCTGAGCCTAAATTTTGGTTGCACTGAGGAACAATCATTGTTCAAGTTCAAGAAACACTGAGCAGCAACTTGATTTTTTTGTGTGTGCGTGTGTGTGAGGAAAAAAAAAATGAGATTCTAACGTCAACAACCAAAAATTTGCTCAATAATAGTGATGCTTCATGAAGCGTGGTTTCTATAGATTTTACGGCATCAGAACTAATGAGCCATCACCCTATTTTGAGACGAAAATATATATTTGGTAAAATAAATACGAGGAACAAGACAGTGCAGCTATCGACGGCAAACAGGCCAAATGCTTTTTTTTTCAGGAAACATGAGATCGAAGGATGTCTACCTGTTGAGCAACGTAACTTGATCTCGTTAGAACTTAAACTGGTGTTTGCTAAAAAAGGAAATTTAAAATTTTCCCCACGATATTTACTCATGAAATAGAGTATTCAGAGCATAAACTGACGATAATGGCTAACGTGTATCACCTCGCACGTACTAACGCTCTAAACATATTTGGTTTAATGATAGCAGGCATGTAATAGGTTTGTTATCTCACCTACCGAAAGGCATAATATTCAAAGTTTACGTTTTCTCAAAGATAGGAAACAACAACACTTCATACACATAAAATGACATCGGGCGACGTGGTTCTTAGCGTGGATATGGCATTCCGTTTGGCGTTGGTGTATCTCGTTGGGACTTTCCAAGGTTCCATGAAGGTATGGCTTTTGGGGAATCCGCCCTTCACGAGCAGCCTGGAGTATGAATACAACAGCGTAGGACAGGGACCTCCAGCACAAGAGAGATATTTGGATCGCTCGTCCCTTGATTACAAATCCTTTTTACCACAGAAACAGAGAGGAATGTAAAGGAAGACGTTACAGTGAGTTGTTTTTTAAAATAAAAGGTGACAGGTCCACCGTGAAGGGATGAGGACATCTTACTGAAATAATTTTCCAGACAGTGGCGATATTAAAAAAATATATGGCACACAGGGGTAAGACAGGTCATAAGGTCACCACAGACATGTATGTGCAGAGCAAACAAACTCCACGTGAACCAGGCACCCTCTTCCTGCCATTAGCACTTGCTGTCCACGGGGTCCAGGCAGAACACCGTGCCTTCCAGAGTCAGTCCCATTTTGAACCCCTCCTGGAACACAGGGGAAAGGCCATTCAGGTAGGAAAGCACGTGGCAGTAAATAAACAAACAAGCACAATCAGTAAATCACAGAGACTATGAGCAGAAGTTGAGATCTGCAGCCGAAACCGGTGTGGCTCAGTGGATAGACTGTCAGTCTGCAGACTGAAAGGTCCCAGGTTCGAATTCCGGTCAAGGGCATGTATCCTGGTTGCGGGCACATCCCCAGTAGGGGACGTGCAGGAGGTGGCTGATGGATGTCTCTCTCTCAGCGATGTTTCTGACTCTCTATCCCTCTCCCTTCCTCTCTGTAAAAAATCAATAAAAATATATTTTAAAAAAAAAGTTGAAATCTTCAGACTGGCCCTAGCCGGCTTGGCTCAGTGGATAGAGTGTCAGGTGGCAGACTGAGGGGTCCCAGGTTCGATTCTGGCCAAGGGCACAGGCCTGGGTTGCAGGCTCAATCCCCAGTGGAGGGGTGGGCGGGGCCTGTGTGTGTGCCAGAGGCAGCCAATCCGGGATTCTCTCTCGTCATGGATGTTTCTCTCTCTCTCCTTCTCCCTTCCTCTCTGAAATCAATAAATATATATATGTTTATATATATAAATCTTCAGCTATGAGCAACTGGGAAATAATTCAATGTCAAAATGTTGTCCAATTTTCAGGTGGGTGTACACCCCAGGCAGAGCTTCACACCCATGAGCAGAACCAACTCCCTTTACTGCGACCCCATTACATTAACTGAATGGCTAGGTAACATCCTATGATGTTCTAATGTGATTTCACTGTTTCTAGTACCCTTCAGTTTCTAAGATGTCCCAAATTATTTTTCCTAATTTTCACACTTAGGATCATTTTCTCCTCAGAACAGATTGCATGAACGTGAAGAATAGAAACATAAGTATTAGTAGCAAAGTGCCCTCCAAAGGCATGCTGGGACTGACCCTGTTCGCAGTGATTTGGCACTCGCTTTGTCACTGGCACTAGTGCTGATGATCAGTAAGAAAATCTTATCCGATCAAGAGGGGATATGCAAATTGACCGTCACACCATCACAAAGGTGGCAGTGCCCACAGCGGAGGCAGTGGGGGGAGGAGGGAGGTTCAGTAACACAAGATGGCTACACCCACAGCAGAGGCTGAGTTCCCCTAATGAGCCTTAATGAGCAATCAGCAAGGATCTGAGGCTGCATGCCCCCACCCAGCAGGGTTTGATGGGGGACTCAGGCCACACCCCCACCCCAGCCCTGGGCCAGGAGACCTCAGACCGTGCCCCTGCCTGGCAGGGCTTGACAGGGGACCGTAGGCCATGCCTCCTGCCCCAGTGATGGGCCAAAGGACCTCAGGCTGCTCCCCCTGCCACAAGCCGGGGGACCTCAGGCCACACTCCCCACCCCAGGGACCTGAGGCTGCACCCCACACCCAGTGGGACTTGATGGGGGACCTGAGGCTGTGTCTCCTGCCTGGTGGGGCTTGACGGGGATTTCAGACCGCACCCCCACTGGCGGGGCTTGATGGAGATCTCAGGCCACACCCCCCCGCCCAGCAAGGCTTGACAGGGGATTGCATGAACGTGGTGAAGAATACAAACGTGAGTATTAGTAACAAAGCGCCCTCCAAAGGCACGCTGGGACTGACCCTGTTTGCAGTGAGGTAGCGCTCGCTTTGTCCCTGGCACTCGTGCTGATGATCAGTAAGAAAATCTTATCCAATCAAGAGGGGATATGCAAATTGACCATCACACCATCACAAAGGTGGCAGTGCCCACAGCGGAGGCAGGGGGTGGGGAGGAGTGAGGTTCTGTCACACAAGATGGCTGCACCCACAGCAGAGGCTGAGTCTCCCTAACGAGCCTTAACGAGCAATCAGCAGGGATCTGAGGCTGCCTGCCTCCACCCAGTGGGGCTTGACAGGGGATCTCAAACCACATCCCCCACCCAGTAGGGCTTGACAGGGGACCTCAAGGCACGTGCCCCACGCTGGCACCAGACCAGGGGACTTGAGGCTGCACCCTCCGCCTGGTGGGGCTTGACAAGAGTGGGGCCAGCAGGGTCTGGGTCTTGCCCAGTGGGGATGGGGCCGGCTGGGTCTGGGTCTGGTACAATTCTGAAACACTCCAGGTGGGTGGGGACTTGACTCTGGGTTCCACGGTGCGCCCCAGACACTGACAGGAGGAAGATTTTCATCTGCATTTTACCGATTTTCTTTCACCTCTGATACTTGAGAAAAATACTTTAAATACGGGCTATAAGACCCCTTTAAACACAATTAATAATCAGATACATCCCTACGAAACTGCTGTTCGGATATTTCTTAAATAAAGCATGCAAGTGTTATATTTTTAGCTTTAAACAATGGCAAGCTGTTTTAAAATGACGATGAAAATCATATACCAACCATCTCTGGCGCTGCCCACCACGAAAGCAGAAAAAGAATGAACAAGACATTAAGAAAATATTAGCAACGGCAACAACGGAAGTTAACAGCAAAAATACCACAGCTGAACGTTCTTTGACTAGCACCTCATGCAATCATTCCAGTACAGTGTTTCTACAAAGATCTAAAGTTGCAGGCGTATCTTCAAAAATGTATCGAAAAATTTTCAACTATATGAAATTCTAAAAAGAATTAATAAAAATGTACTCTTTATATAAGGTTTGTATAAACTTGAGAACTAGTACTATCACATCAGTGTGTGTCTGTCCTTTCAAAAGCACAGCAATGGACTCCATGTAACAGAAATAAAGCATTCCTGGCAAATTATCATGCGCTACTTGGGTGGAAGTTTCACGGAATTTGGAAGAAAGCAAAGAGACGGGGACACGAAGATAAACAGAAATTTTTGATATTGGTGATTTCAGTTCCAGCTACATAACATCATTTGTCTTGTGATATCAAAGTTCTTAACTGGGATTTTATTAGGTGGTGTAATTTTTTAAAATTTAATTATGATTTTTGAATTAATATGTGTCCGAGAGCTTCAAGGATACGTCTTTGATAAAAACTGGCATATAATAACTTCACCAAAACAGAGAGAGAGAATATAAACAAGTATGTAGTGTTTATAAGAACATGGATTAATCATGGACCATTCTGGAGAGCTCTGAAAACCAGTTATCTCCAAACTTCCAGAACAATTCAGAACTGGAAAATGAAAGGGAGAGAAGGAACAAAAACCCAACTGAACCGCAATCCTAAAAAGCTTGTGTTGGGGTGTCTGCCTTTCCACCGAGAGCCCAGAAGTCATAAACGGCCCCACAATGCTCCTTTCAGGAGACGGCTGCTAGCCTCACAAAGATGTCCCTTCATCGGCCATTCACAGTCTTGAAATTCGTAACTGTTAAGACTGAGATGGAATCTTATAAAATCTAATGACCTTTTAATTCCTGGGTTCCAAAATAATGAGCCGTTAGAATCCATGCCATTTTGCACGAGAACATGAGCCATTGTATTGCCATTGCCAGTGGCACCATTAAGAACCAAACCGAGCCCAAACCGGTGTGGCTCAGTGGACTAAAGGGTCCCAGATTCGATTCCGGTCAAGGGCATGTACCTTGGTTGCGGGCACATCTCTGGTGTGGGGCGTGCAGGAGGCAGCTGATCGATGTCTCTCTCTCATCAATGTTTCTGACTCTCTATTTCTCTCCCTTCCTCTTTGTGAAAAATCAATAAAATGTATTAAAAAAAAAAAGAAAAGAACCAAACCAAGCCCAAATCGGTGTCGCTCAGTGGATAGAGCGTCGGCCTGCGGACGGAAAGGTCCCAGGTTCGATTCCGGTCAAGGGCATGTGCCTGGGTGGTGGGCGCATCCCCAGTGGGGGGCGTGCAGGAGGCGGCTGATCGATGTCTCTCTCTCATCGATGTTTCTAACTCTCTATACCTCTCCCTTCTTCTCTGTAAAAAAATCAATGAAATATATTAAAAAAAAAAAAAGGAACCAAACCAAACCAAGCCTCATCCTTAGCATCTGCAGGAGTGTTTATAGAACAAAATGCATATTAGTATTGTAAAGCCATTTACGTAAGTCTGTATAGTGACAGTAACTCCAGGAGAGGGTAATGCGGGCGCAGAGAATCACATTAATTAAAGAGCGAACACCAGGCAGATGCCAACCTGCCGGACAGTCACCTGCATTTCGTCCAGTTTCGATTGGATGTCTGGAGGGAAGTCGCCCGCTGCGCAGCTGAACGGGTCAAAGGGCTCGGCTCCGAACAGGTCTCGCTCTAGACACAGAAGACAGCGACGCGGTTTGTGAACGAGGAGGCAGACGGGTAAAGAGATCCCGCGTGACAAGTAACCATCACCCTCAGAGCCGGCTTCGCCGAGCTGTTTGGCCTGACAGATTCACCGTAGGAGGGGTCTCTACCCGGGGCTCCCTCATACCAACCCTCCGAACACGTGGTAACCAGTGCGTTCCGTGTTGTTACAGTGAGTGTGCTCCTCGCCGAGACGGCCCCGTCCACCCACGGACCCCCGTGTGCGTGCCGTGCGCAGGACGGACAGGCCGGGAGGCGGTTTTACTCAGAGTCCACGTGTGAGTGAATCTCAGAAAACGTTTAAGGCCGTGGTTCTCAACCTTCCTAATGCCGTGACCCTTTAATACAGTTCCTCGCGTTGTGGTGACCCCCAACCATAACATTTTCGTTACTACAGTGGTACCTCGAGATACGAGTTTAATTCGTTCCGTCACCTTGAGGCGTGGGAAACTAGGAGACGCTCGCGTCGAGGTAAACGGGTGGGTCGTGTGCAGCCGGCCGATCCTCGCGATGACTCCCATCTCAACTGTTGCTCGTATTTCAAAGCAAAAACCGCTCGCTCCACGGCTCGTATCTCAAAAATCTCGTATGTTAGGGCACTCGTATCTCGAGGTACCACTGTATTTCATAACTGTAATTTCGCTACTGTTAATGGACCGTAATGTACATATCCGTGTTTTGCGATGGTCTTAGGCTCTCCAGTAGCAGTTCTCAACCTGTGGGTCGCGACGCACAAGTTGAGCCTCGCTAGCAAGGTCTCCTGAGATCGTTGTAAAACACAGATATTTATATGTCGATTCATAACTGTAGAAAAATTACAGTGATGAAGTAGCAACAAAAATAATTTTACGGTTGGGGAGTCACCACCACACGAGGAGCTGTATTAAAGGGCCGCAGCTTTAGAAAGGTGGGGAACCACTGGTTTTAAGGGAGAGCATCGCACTGGGGCGCCATGATTTCCTGTCTCCTTCCCAGAAAACCCTTCGTCCTGGTATCATCCCAGCATCAAAACGCTCTCCGTCCCTAGATTTTAAACTTCTCCTTGATCACAAAAGAAGCCTCCACGTTAAAACGGATGGCTGTGTACAGCAGTACCTCGAGATACGAGTGCCCTAACATACGAGATTTTTGAGATCCGAGCCGTCGAGCGAGCTATTTTTGCTTTGAAATATGAGCAACATTTGAGATAGGAGTAATTGCACGGATCAGCCAGCTGCACACGATCCACCCGCGACTCGAGCGTCTCATCGTTTCCCACGCCTCAAGGTGACGGAACGAATTAAACTCGTATCTCGAGGTACCGCTGTATAGCCCAGTAACTACCCGAAAAGGGATTTTTTAAGGGTTGTGAACTTTCTCTCCTTGGAATCAATTCGCATAAAACCCCGGCAGACCGTAAAGGAATGTGGAGTGAGAGAGGGGCCTGGGGGATGTGTAATGGAATCAGACGTGCGTTTTTCAGGAAACCGTAACCGCCTTCTGAAGGCCGTCCCGTGTGAGAAACACCACTCAGGCGGCTGTATCCTCGACAGCGCTCCTCCCCTCCCATGATTCCTGCTTCTCCAGTTATGACTTGCGGGGAGGGGAGAGCCAGATTCAGATATGAAATAAGTTAACAAATGAGCCCGCCACCCGGGCCTGTGCCCAGACCGGGAACCAAACCGTGACCTCCTGGTTCCTAGGTCGATGCTCAGCCACTGAGCCACACCGGCCGGGCTCATTCAATTTTTTAATTACCAAAGTAATTGTCACTCGTGGGAGACCTCTCCCTCTTCAGACAGATGCTTAGAAGTCCTCCGTTCTGGAAAGGATTGGATCGTATACACGTAAGAGGGGCATGTCACTTATCACCCAAACAAAGACACTCTGAAGAGGGAGAGGTCTCCCACGAGCGACAATCACTTTGGTAATTAAAAAATTGAATGAGCCCGGCCGGCGTGGCTCAAGGGTGGAGCATCGACCTAGGAACCAGGAGGTCAGGGTTCGATTCCTCGTCAGGGCACAGGCCCCGGTTGTGGGCTCGATCCCCACACAGGAGGCAGCTGATCCGCGATTCTCTCTCATCATGGATGTTTCTCTTTGTCCCTTCCTCTCTGCAATCAACTAAGAAATATGTCAACAGAACATTTTAACGAGGTTTTTAAGAAATGCAGTTTTGCGTGAAGCAGTCGGCGGCCATCACAGGTTCACAGCGCAGCAAGGCCTGTGGTCCGCCTGGCACTCACTGGTCTCGGCGGCTCTGCCGGGCACCGGGGGCGGCTGCGTGCCGTTGGGCGTGGGCGCCGGGGGCGGGTGGGAGGCGGGAGAGAAGGGCACCATGTCGAAGATGTCCGTGGAGGGCGACCGGGGCGACACGCTGCCAGCCTGCAGGGACAGGAGAGGGTAAGTTAGGGCCAAGGTGCCTGTAGACCAGCGGTTCTCAACCTGTGGGTCGCGACCCCTTTGGAGCTGGAACGACCCCCTCAGACTATTGGAAAACACCTATTTCCCATGGTCTTAGGAACCAACACACCGCTCCTCGGCGTAGCAACGTGTAGCCATGTCGTTGACTGTTGTCCTAGGAAGACTGTTGCCCATGCTACACCACGATTCAAGACAACATTGCATTTATTTGTCATGGGAAATAAATCTTTCACAGTATATAATCACATATTGTTTTTTGTGATGAATCCCTATGCTTTAATGATGTTCCATTTGTAACAACGAAAATACATCCTGCCTATCAGATATTTACATGACAGTTCATAGCAGTAGCAAAATGACAGTGATGAAGTAGCCACGGGAATAATTTTATGGTTGGGGGGAGGCGTGGGAAACGATGAGACGCTCGAGTCGCGGTAAACGGGTGGGTTGTGTGCAGCCGGCCGATCCACGCGATGACTCCTATCTCAACTGTTGCTCGTATTTCAAAGCAAAAATCGCTCGCTCGATGGCTCGTATCTCAAAAATCCCGTATGTTAGGGCACTCGTATCTCGAGGTACCACTGTATATATTAACAGCCCTGACCGGTGTGGCTCAGTGGATAGAGCGTCGGCCTGCGGACTAGAGGGTCCCAGGTTCCATTCCGGTCAAGGGCACATACCTTGGTTGCGGGCACATCCCCAGTGGGGGGCTGTGCCCGGAACCCACCCAGCTGGGGACCCGGAGGTGTCGGCCGCCAGGAAGCCCTCCTCCCCTCCCCGAAGGCGCGCACTGGCGCTGCGTACTCACCCGAGAGGCCGGCTCCTGGCTGGTGCGCAGCTGGTGCTCCAGATCCTGGACCTTGTTTCTAAGCTCCACGTTCTCGGTCTCCAAGTCTTGAATCTAAAAGGCAAAGGGTCCCTGAGCAGACCTGCCCACACGCCCGCCGGCCCGGGCAGTGTCAGCGGCTCTGGTCCCAGCGGCGGCCGCGGAGGGGGGGCTCCTGGTCATGGAAAACACTGCCACGCGCTGGCTCGTCCGACGTGGGAAAAGCTCGGGGCTCACGGAGCGCCGGGTCCCCGGGCGTCAGACCCATGACGTCTGGCATGTTTGTATACGTGTGTGCGTGCACCAGGCATGTTCCTTGCTCCCCGCGGGCAGGGCGGTCGCACCCGCGACCTGGCAGAGTCACCGCAGGCCAGGAAGGCGCTCACGGTGGCGCTGAGGAGTGCAGAGGGGTGTCACTGGCTCGGACCCGGGTCTGCGCGGGAAGCCACTTACCCAGCCTCCGCCGCCGCTGCTGCTCTGATCCCCGCGAGGAGAAGCATCGGGAGTGAAGCAAAGTCACATGAGAACGCTACACTCTTGCGGGAATCCAACACGACAGGGTTAACACCAACCGCGGGCCGGGGGCCGGGGGCCGGGTGCGGGGGGAACGCGGGGACCCAGTGTGGGGTGTAGGGAGGATGGCGGCTGCTACTCTGTCTGCTGGTACACGGTCCCCGGTGCTGAGGGTACACGGTTCCCCGGTGCTGAGGGTACACGCGACACCGCCCGCCCGGGGTACTCACTCTCTTCTGGAGCCCGGCGATCTGCTTCCTGGTCTCCACGTCCTTGCCCCCGGATTCCAGAAACTTCCGGTACGCCAGGTTGAAGGCTTGGCCGATGGTTAGGGTGATCTCCTCTGCCTTCACACGGAGAAAGCAAAGGCCATGAGCGGGCGGCAGCCACGTCGTGTCCGACTGGGCTCCGGCTCCAGAACAGCCTTCCCCTGGGGTCCCTCCCACGGGCAGCGGCGGGGGGCAGAGGAGGGGGATGAGCAAAGGTCTCACTGCCAAGGTAACAACCCAATGGCCCCGCCCCCAGGCTCGATGTGAAAACCAACGTGCCCGGCGTGGCTCAGTGTCCACCTAGGAGCCAGGAGGTCACGGTTCCGTTCCTGGTCGGGACACATACCCGGGGGGTGGGCTCGATCCCCAGTGTGGGGGCGTGCAGGAGGCAGCCGATGCATGATTCTCTCTCATCACCGATGTTTCTCTCTCTCTCTCCCTCTCCCTTCCTCTCTGGGATCAATAAAAATAGATTTTTTAAAAATAAGACACGCCCTAGCCGGCTTGGCTCACTGGATAGAGCATCAGCCTATGGATGGAAGGGTCCCGGGTTTGATTTCTGCCAAGGGCACATGCCTGCGTTGTGGGCTCGATCCCCAGAGGGGGGTGTGCAAGAGGCAGCTGATCAATGATTCTCTCTCATCATTGGTATTTCTATTTCTCTCTCCTTCTCCCTTCCTCTCTGAAATCAATAAAGAAATGTATTTTTAAAATTAAAATTAAAAATAAGACAAACACATCTATTTGTAATAGTAACATGAAACTGGGTAAAGTCATTAATTGAATGCTTCACAAACGTCACACCCATGAAACCATCTAGGCCCGGGAATTTCTCTTTTAATAAGTATTAAATTACAAATTCAGTTCCCTTTATATTGATAGGTATAGGCTGAGCAAATTAATATAATGAGAGCAAACGGAACCTTGAGGTAAGAATAAGAGAATGGCCGAAACCGGTGTGGCTCAGTGGATAGAGCATCGGCCTGCGGACTGAAAGGTCCCAGGTTGGATTCCGGGCAAGGGCATGTACCTTGGTGGCGGGCACATCCCCAGTGGGGGGCGTGCAGGAGGCAGCTGATGGATGTCTCTCTCTCATCGATGTTCCTAACTCTCTATCCTTCTCCCTTCCTCTCTGTAAAAAATCAATAAAATATATTTTTTTAAAAAAAAGAATAAGAGAATGGGATTTGGAGGTTGATGGGGCTGGCAGGGGAGCAGTTAGGCATCGACCAGGTTGTCAGGGGAGCAGTGAGGGGCTATCAGTCCCCTTTGAGCCCATTCATGAAAGTGATGCTAATTTGAGGCGGAAGGGGACCTCGGACCCTTGCTCTTCGAAGCCGAGACTCCATCACCGGCCGCAGAATCACGAGGCGAACGTGCTGCACGTGATCCTCTGAGCTCCGGCCCCATCAACACGGAACTGTGTTTGAATAGAAGCCAAAGAGCTCTGCTCTGACAGGCCCCCTTCTCTGAGTGCTGAGCCCCAAACGGTGTGAGCCAGCACTGCAGGCCCCACACTCTCAGCCGTCCGAAAACAAAATCCTCACACGCTGTCCTCCAAGAGAATAACACACGCCTCGAGGAATTAAAATCACAAAAGTCAGGGGCAAGCAATGATGACCAGGTAGCAATAAAGTCCACACTGTGAAACTTTATGGACTTTAAAGGGATTCTGGCAAGCTTATCCTATAAAAACAAAGAGGTAATTCACCCACCCACCCTCACACATGATGGCCGCCCCCATCGGGTCAAAGATGGCCGCCACAAGATGGCCGCAGGAGAGGGTAGTTGTGGGCGATCAGGCCAGCAGGGGAGGGCAGTTGGGGGCGACCAGGCTGGCAGGGGAGGGCAGTTGGGGGTGACCAGGCTGGCAGGGGAGGGCAGTTGGGGGCAACCAGGCTGGCAGGGGAGGGCAGTTGGGGGCAACCAGGCTGGCAGGGGGGGCAGTTGGGAGAGACCAGGCTGGCAGGGGAGGGCAGTTGGGGGTGGCCAGGCCTGCAGGGGAAGTCAGTTGGGGGTTGATCGAGCTGGCAGGGGAGCAGTTAGGCATTGATCAGGTTGGCAGGGGAGTGGCTAGGGGCCATCAGGCAGGCAGGCAGGCGATCAGTTGGGAGCCAGCAGTTCCAGATTGTGAGAGGGATGTCCGACTGGGCCTAAACCAGCAGTCAGACACCCCCCGCCCCCGAGGGGTCCCAGATTGGAAAGGGTGCAGGCTGGGCTGAGGGACACTTCCGCCCCACCCCCGACCAGTGCACAAATTTCATACACCGGGCCTCCAGTGTTTAAATGATCACGTGACCAACTGGATGGGGATCAAATACAGAAAGGCACCGACACCAAGCCATAAGGAGGCTCACATGCACAGCGATCTCTCCTGAGTATTATTAATATTTCACAAGACCCGGAGGAGGAGGCTCGTTTCCCCGCGTAAGGCCAGAAAGGCAGCCGAGCGTATAAAAGGCCCGTGTGTGTCTCACACACAGAAGGGGGCGGCGTCAGCCCTCGCCGCGCACAGAGAGAAACATCTGCAAGCAGTCGTGGTTAGCTGGGGACATTAAATATAACGCGTTTGCTCAGTGGGATACGTTTCAAAAACCACCGGGGCTCCACAGAAAACCCCTTACTGTGCACACAGCATCCCTCAGCTGGGTCAGCATATTTTCATCCAATTCCCCAAAGATATGTTTATGCCAATTAGGTTAGCGCATGAGTTTGCCTTTTTAAAGAGCGCCATAGTCTAGAGCGGCGGTTCTCAACCTTCCTCACGTTTTGACCCTTAAATACAGTCCCTCGTGTGGTGGTGACCCCCAACCATCACATTGTTGTCGTCGCTACGTCATCGCTGCCATGTTGCATCATGTAAAGATCTGTGTTTTCCGATGGTCTTAGGAGACCCTGTTAGCGGTTCTTAACCTGTGGGTTGAGAAACGGCTGCTGTAGAGCCTAAGACCATCAGAAAACACAGATCTTTACATGGCGATTCATTAACAGCAGCAAAAGGACAGTAAGGAAGTGGCATCGACCATAATATCGATGGAGGTCACCACCCCATGAAGTGACCTGTTTTAAAATGGCCCCAGAATTAAAAAGGTTGAGAACCACTGGGACTCTACAAGATAGAGATGTTAACAATCGAGACCCGGGGTTTTCCTTCCGATCCCGGATGAATCATCGCGGAACTTCGCTTGAGAATTCCCTGGGTGCCCTCACCTGCTGAGAACTCCAGGTTACACTCATAGGGCCCACTCTCCCCCGTGTGCAGGCACACACACGTGTGCGCACACCTTCCACCACTCCATCCATCGCCTTTCGCTGTGGTACGTTTCCCGGATCAGGAAAATTAAGAACCACGCTTCCGACGAAACCTGTTTGGCTCAGTGGATAGAGCGTCGGCCTGCGGACTGAAGGGTCCCAGGTTCCATTCCGGTCAAGGGCATATATCCTGGCTGCAGGCACATCCCCAGTGGGGGGCGTGCAGGAGGCGGCTGATCGATGACTCTCTTATCCATGTTTCTAACTCTCTGTCCCTCTCCCTTCCTCTCTGTAAAAAAATCAATAAAATATATTACAAGAAAAAAAAAAGAACCACGCTCCCAAAGTGTTGGCGACCTTTAAAGACGCCGCCGTCCAGGTATCATTTCCTAGAGTTCAACCTGTGCCCTTGCATGGGTCCAGGAACGTTCCGGAAAAAAGGAACCGTGGTGACCGTGTCACTCTATGTCAGGTGCACGTCCCTAGGTCACATGTGAGATATAATCACAAACCGGTGATGTGACTGTGAGATAGACCAACGCACGCAGCGCGAGCAGCAGGCCTGGCGTCCCGAGAGGCAGTGGGCACGGCGCCCGTGAGCCTGGCATGGGGTTCGGTGAGGAGGGAGCCCCCCTCGTCCTCGTCCGGGCAGGACGGTCCCTGAGCGAGTCCCAGGCCCGGCGAACGCGGGACACAGGCCGCTCGGGCCCCGCCCACTTACACACTTCTCGCTGTCGAACACGTAGCACAGGTGCTTGTTGGACTCGGAGTCCTTGCAGATGAAGGTGAAGATGCGCTTGTCCGTCTTGTCGTCGGCGCAGAACGATATCCGGTGCAGCTGGCAGTTGTGCTGGACTTCCTGCGGACGGACACGCACACACACACATGTGAGGGGCTGGGCTTCCTGCGGACGGACACGCACACACACACACATGTGAGGCCGGTGCATTCCCTGACACCAGCTGGGGCTGAGCTTCCTGTGGACACACACACACACACGAGGGGCTGGGCTTCCTGCGGACACGCACACACACACACACACACACACACACATATGATGAGACTGGTCCTTCCCTGACACCAGTTGGGGCTGGGCTTCCTGCGGACACGCACACACACACACAAGGGCCCGGTCCTTCCCTTACACCAGCATGGGTGACATGTGGGGGTGGGTGACATGTGGGGGTGGGTGCCGTGGGGGTGGGTGCCGTGGGGTGGGTCCCGTGTGCAGAGGAGCCACTGGCTGTCGGGCACGGGTCGTGGGCTCGGACAGCAGCTGGTGGGTGACACCCGGCCACACCAGGCCGTAGCGCCAGGACTCTCTCAGGACAGCGCAGCCTCGACCTCCCCCTGCTCGCACACCCCTCCGCCCACCTCCCCCAGAGCGGGGAGCACCCCTCAGAGGCCCGTGCTGCTCCCACACTCAGCACAGCACACGGCGAGGTCAGGCCTGCGGGCACGTGTCACTGACAGAGGGCGGGCTCCGGCCCGTCACACGCTCACGTTTACAACACGGGCTCCGGTCACAGGGAGGCTCCGGGGGCGGACACGCACGCCCGCCTCACCTTGGTTTTGGGCTCCAAAATCTTCACCCCGTAGATGGAAATCTGCAGCTCCACCTTGGGGATTTTCTGGCCTTCGGACTTCTTGATGTGCCTCGCAAACTGCCGGTGAAACATCAGTCACACACTGTAACAGTCCCCATGAAGAATGAACACGCACACATACATACACAGTGGTGCCTCGAGATACGAGTTTAATGCGTTCCGTCACCTGGAGGCGTGGGAAACTATGAGACGCTCGCGTCGCGGTAAACGGGTGGGTCGTGTGCAGCCGGCCGATCTGCGGGATGACTTCTATCTCAACTGTTGCTCGTATTTCAAAGCAAAAATCGCTCGCTCGACGGCTCGTATCTCAAAAATCTCGTCTGTTAGGGCACTCGTATCTCGAGGTACCACTGTGTATATATATGTTATATATATATATAAATTTGTGTTGAACTTTTCATTAAATCGTTGCC
>JAAGEH010000356.1:0-26041 GCA_011751065.1 Lasiurus cinereus
GCAGACAGGAAGTGGTTTCTCCGCCCCTGTGGCTTCGCAGTCACGCCGTCGCCGGGTCCCGAGGTTGTGAGTAGCCTGCGATGAAGAGCCGTGCACGGTCGCACATTAAAGAGCCGGTGTGTGTCGCTCCACCGGGGCCCGCCGGCTCTGCGAGGAAGTGGAACTTCTCTTTGAGGACGGTTTTTTAAAAAAATATTTTATTGATTTTTCATAGAGAGGAAGGGAGAGGGACAGAGAGCCAGAAACATCGATGAGAGAGAGACATCGATCAGCCGCCTCCTGCACGCCCCCCACTGGGGACGCGCCCACAACCAGGATACATGCCCTTGACCGGAATCGAACCTGGGACCCCTCAGTCCGCAGGCCGACGCTCTATCCACTGAGCCACACGGGTCTCGGCTGAGCACGGTTTTAAAGGCAGAGGGTGGGCAGTTCAGAGACCCTGCCTCCACCGCTTGCCTCCCTGGGTTAGGCCCGTTCAGTCCTTCCTGTTCTGTGGACACGTGTCAGTGTCACTGCCGAGCTAGCGTTTTCCTAGAAGGACTGATTCCTAGTGGATAAGGACGTTTCCCTGGGAGAGGGGGGGTGTCTTTTTTTAATATATTTTTATTGATTTTTTTAGAGAGAGGAAGGGAGAGGGATAGAGAGCTAGAAACATCGATGAGAGAGAGACATCCATCAGCGGCCTCCTGCACGCCCCCCTCCTCACTGGGGATGAGCCCACCACCAAGATACATGCCCTTGACCGGAATCGAACCCGGGACCTTTCAATCCGAAGGCCGACGCTCTATCCACTGAGCCAAACTGGTTTCGGCGGGAGGGGGGCGGGTCTTTGATGTGGATGTTTGTTAACATAGATTTAGGGGGACTTTGGAGGAGCCGATGGCCGAGCTGTGCTGTGCAGCCCGGCAGGGTCCAGGCCCAGGACACAGGGCGGGGACACAATGCCGACCTCGGAAGGAGGGAGGGCAGGGTTTCGGGTCCGGATGTTGCTGCTGTGCTTCTTGCTCCCAGGGCGTGTGTCCCGCAGGCGAAGGGGATGGGAGCCCTCACGCTGGCAGCTGGGGCAGGGCTGTCACAGCGAAGGGCCTGGGGCTCCTGATACCCAGGAGGAGATAGGAGCTGTGGAGAGATGCAGCCGCCCCTGCCCTCATCTGGGCACCGGACCTCGCTGGCACCGATCCTGCCACCGTGGGGTGGATGGCACGGCCTCCACCACTGCAGGCTTTTGGGCCGGGTGCTGCTGTGCTGGGGGGCTGCAGGATGCTCAGCGCGCCCTGCTTCACCCGCCAGATGCCAGCAGTGTGGCCTCAGGTCTCCAGACCTGGCCCCATGTGCCCTGGGGAAGGAATCACCCCATGGGAACCAGGGACCCATCTGGCTTCAGAGGAACTGGTTTTCATGTTCCTAGAAGGGTTGTGGGGGGAGGGGGAGAGGGAGTGCAGCCTCGAGCTCTGGCCCTGGCTGTGTCCTTACCCTGGAGGGCCCTTGGGTGTCGGGTGTAGGTCATGGCCCTCAGGCCTCCACGGGCGGACAGGGCAGAAACTTGGGTGCCTAGCCCAGGATCTTGAGCTAGTTTTATTTTTGATAGTTTTTTCTTTTTCTTAAAAAAAAATACATATATTTATTTAAAAAATATATATATATATTTAAAAATATATATATATTTTTTTTTTACAGAGAGGAAGGGAGAGGCAGAGAGAGAGAGAGTTAGAAACATCGATGAGAAAGAGACATCGATCAGCTGCCTCCTGCACACCTTCTACTGGGGATGTGCCTGCAACCAAGGTACATGCCCTTGACCGGAATCGAACCTGGGACCCTTCAGTTCGCAGGCCGACGCCCTAACCACTGAGCCACACCGGTTTTGGCTGATAGTTATTTCTGATTACAAAAGTAACTAATGTTTATTCTCCAAACTATTCTGCTAATCACCCCATTAATATTTTGGCATGTTTTGTTTCTTCCCTTCAAATAGTTGACGTCAAATAGTATCTTAGAGACCTTCTTTATTACTATTACCCAAACTGGGCAGTCGACACCGCCCCCGAGAAGGGGCCTGGCGTGGCCTCCGGGCCACCTGGCTCTCTGAGTCATGGCTCCTCGCGTCTCACCTGGACCCACCTCCGTCCTCACCTGGAGCTCATCTCAGCAACCCATCTCAGCCCCCAGCCGTCCCCTCCTCACGGGCGCAGGCTGGGGAGCGCGGGTCTGTAGAGGACCTCTCTCCCGGAGTGTGTAAATCGTGCTTTTAATCTGTGACCGTCTGTGGACCAAGTACTGCGCTGCAGTTCCAAAGCCTGGTCTGTTCTTGTCACAGAATCCGGGGGACAGCTCTGTGCCTAAGGTGGTAGCTTGCAGGCAGCTGTCCCAGCCTGGCCGGGGCTGGATTGGGGGTTTGTGGTCTCTAGTTGGAGAAACACCCGTGAGCATGGAGTGTGGGCATAAGAGACACACGGATGGGGGGAGGTTTTGCTGCTGGTGTGTGTGTGTGTGGGGGGTCCTGGGTGGTGGCCTAGCTGGTCTTCACTTCCTCCTCCTGTAGGACTCTTTACTTACAGAGCTGGGCGCTTCTCCCTCAAAGGATGGCCGCCCTTCGGGGCAGACGGCTGCTCTCCGGCCCACGGCCCCTGAAGGCAATTCCCTTCCTCTCCTGGCCGCCAGCCTGTCCGACCTCACGGCTCCTCCCCGCCAGCATGGCCCACACCTCCTTTTCCTCCAGACCCGCAGGTCAGGTCAGAGGGCAGGTGAAACGCCGCCTTCTCGGAGGAGCTGAGCTGAGCCTGCCGCTGCGGCCTCTCCCTCCACCTTCCGCACTTTGCCCGGAGGGTGACCACAGGCGTCTGCCCTGGCGAGCCTGGGCCTTCCTGGGTGTGCAGGCTGCCCGGAGGCCGCCCTCTCGCTGCAGGTGGCCGTGCTTAGTATTTTCCTCAAACAAGGCCACGCCAGGAGAGGAAGGGCTCTCTGATGCCCAGCTCTCGGTGCGGGCCAGCTCAGCTGGGGTCAGTGCTAGCCCCCGGCGGGCAGGTGGCCGCAGCGTTACCCATAACACGCCCAGACGGGTTCTGCTTCTCGGGGCCTTTGTCACAGTGCGGGCCAGGGAGGCAGAGGGCGGGCTGGGCTCCAGGCACAGGCCTCACCCAGGCTCCTCTGCAGCTTTGAGCGTGGACACTGGGGGGGCAGGGTGCCTGAGTGAGTCCCTGTGCTGGGGTGGCTCCCGGTGGTGGGAGGGAGGCACTGGACGCGTGGACAGTACCTTTCAGAGCTTTTATTGACTAGGACAGTGGTCGGCAAACTGCGGCTCTGTTGACTAATGAGTTTGCCGACCGCTGGACTAGGATGAAGGCGAGGCAGGTGTGGGGCGGTGGGAGGGCTGGGCAGTGGCGGGGGGTGCGGTGGGGGGTGGGTGGCTGTGGCTTCTGTTTGGGGAGGACTTGTGGCTGGTTCTACCCCGTGGGCGCTCCGCCCGTGGGGCATCGTGACTCAGGACGCCCCAGAGCACAGAGGTGCTGACTGGAGGGCCACCGGGTGCAGGCAGCAGGGGAGCAGCCAGGGGGACAGGCGCCCCAGAGCGAAGCGGGTGGCTCTGGCGAGAGCCCTCAGCTTCCCTGTGAGGGGCTTCGGGCGGAGCAGTGCCCTGAGGCCCAGAGGACTGGGGGGGGGGGGTGTCAGGTGCACCGTGCGCTGGAGTCTTCCTACCCGGAGACCGTTGCTTTGAAAACCTGTGAAAAACAGAATGCTCTGCTGTTTCAACAGCTGCAAACTCACAGCTAACAACTGAGCATGGGCAGGGACGGCCAGAGGGGTCAGTGGGAGAAGAAGGGGACGTATGTAGTGCTTTCAGCAGTGGAGGTTTAGAAGGACATCCTGAGGAGCGTGCACCCTTCAGCCTGGAGAAGGGCACCAGCTGCGCTGATGGTCTGGCCGCCGTCCAGAGGCCCACGGGCTCTCGGTGGTGCTCGGCGCCCGCTTGCGCCTCCACCCTCAGCGCACGGCCTCCCCACCCCGTCCCCGCCCCACACGACCTGGTGGCGAGCTGCCCTCCCGTCAGCTTGTGCCTACTGCTGCAGCCCTTGGTTCTCTCCGCTGCCTCAGTTTCCCCCTGGCGGCTCTGATGGTCCCTTCCTGAGCCTGTTCTCCAGCTGCTGGTCCTCTCTGCCCTCCATCCTGTCTCTGGGTGCTCTGGTCTTCCTGGGGTTGGAACCGGATAGCAGTGTCCCCAGGCCCTCCTGCTTTCCCTTCCCTGTCCCCTCCCTCCCCTCCTCTGCTGCCCTGGGACTGAGCCACCGAGGCCTTCCTGCCCAGAACCCTCCCCCACATGCCACACGGCGAGTCGCTCGCCTGCTCTTTGCCCAGGGTCCCTTCCCACAGGTCACCCACTTACACTGGAGAACCCACTGTCTCCTGCATTTGCTTCTTGGTCCCTCTAACCGGGCCTTAAAGCTGGGGCGGGCAGAGAAGGAGTAACTCTTCAGTTAAAAAGTAGACTGTTTGGTATTACTTGGGCAATTCTGTCCAAAGCAGTAAGAAGCGAAGCAGAAGCAAAGGTCACTGTGAGGACGGAGGAGACATCTACGTGTGTCTACCGGGAAACACAAGCCAGCCAGCTGGGAGAATGGCGGTGACTAAGGGGTCGGCACGGTAACCGGCACAGGATGGGTGCACCGAGCCGACGTTCACCGCACCTCGCAGAGCCTCGCTGCAGGCCGCGGCGTCCCCAGGAGCCGTGACAGAGGCTGCCTGTCCGTCCGCAGGCGCAGGGCAGCTGTGCAGGGCCCGCCTGGGTGCGCTGGTCAGAACGCCGTCCCTGCGACAAGGAGCGGCAGCGAGGGCCGGACCTGCCTGAGCCGGAGTGGGGTGTGGAGCGCTGCAAGGAACAACCTCGGCGGAAAGCGGCTGCCTTCCCTTTTATGTAAAAGCAGCCCTCGCAGTGTGCTCAGCGGTTAGAGCCTCGGTCCGTGCCCCGAAGGCCCCATTCCCCTGCAAGTCTAGGCTTCGGGTTGGCTCCCCAGCCTGGTGGGCGGGGGCAGCAGGCAGCAGGCGGTGTGTCTCTCACATCGCTGTTTCTCTCTCCCCGCCCTTTCACTCTGAAAGCAATGGATTAATCCCCCCAAAACCAACCAACCAACAAACAACAGTAGCTAGAAAGCCAGGAAGTGCCCTGGCCCGTGGGTCTCGGTTGGTTGGTCATGCCCTGTGCGCCGAGAGGTCGCAGTGTGATTCCAGCCGGGGCACAGGCCTGGGTGGCAGGCTTGATCCCCCGTAGGGGGCGTGTGGGAGGCAGGCGGTCAGAGGTTCTCTCCCCTCGATGTTCCTCTCCCTTCCTGTTTCTGACATTTCTTTAACGTGAGGACGTAAGCTGTGCTGGTGTTACTTGTGCCACTTGACATGGGTGCCCATGGGGTGTGTGTTGGATTTGGTGAGTGAGCCGTCCTGGGTGGGGGCGCTGGACTGCTGGAGGGGGCGTGGCCCTGCCCGCGGCGGCAGTGGTGGGCGCCGTGCACGCCCACCGGCTCGGACGGTGCGGCCCGTGTGGTTTGGCTTCAGGGCCCTTTCTGAAAAGGGCCGGCGGCTCGGCAAGGCCCCTGCGGGTGACCAGCGGGCGGTGCCAGGACGACGCACAAGCACCGAGGAGAGGGAGGTGCTGGCCGCTCTGCCTTCCGAGCTGGTCTCTTCACACCCGCTGGACGCTGGCCAGAAGCCTGCCGTCTCTCCAGGACCTGAACCGCTGCTGTCCCTGTGAGCCTCCCTCGGGGAGTGTGCCGTGCTGGGAAGGTCAGCTCAGGACAGACCAGCCACGGGCTGGAGGCCGTCCCAGCACACACCAGCTCCAGGGCGTCGGGCGCATACTGCCTGCGGGCCCACGCCAGCACCTGGGAGGTGTTTCTGGCTTTGTGGTAGACGTTTAGAAGCCTTTTCTGAGCTTTCTCAGTCGGAAGATAAAAGCCTCCTGCCATTGGGGAAGTCCTTCCTTCCTGTGCTGGTGGAGACGGCGGAAGGCACTGAGAGGACGAGGAAATGCCTTTCTTTGTCAGCAAAGACCACCCGACAGAAGCCGCGAGCTGGGCACCCTGGAGCGAACCACCCCGTGGAGGGGCGGGCGGCGGGGTGGGAGCACAGATGTTTTGTGCAGGTCCCGGCCGCACACTGCCAGGACCCGGTCAGCTCTGAAAACAGGAAGCGTTTTTCTGAGAGCCGCTGGGGTGGGGGAGGGAGGAGGGAGGAAAGCTGGAGAGACAGATCGCTGGCTGGAGAAGCCCTGGTCTCAAAAGCTGAAACGCCACCACTTACTGAGGAAAAACAGCAGATCTGAGTCAGGCAGACTTCAGTCTCCGGTTGAGCAGATAAGGTAGTGTCAGAATTTAAAAGCAAATAACAAACTTTAAAAACCCACCAAATATGAACTAGAAAGAGCTGGTTCAAATTGGGAGGAAGATCCAAGGTAACATTTGAAGAGACTCACAGGAAACTGCCTGAAGAGAAGCCCAGGACCCAGTGGCTTCACGGTGAATTCTGATGCTTAAAGGGTCACTTTGGGTCCTCAACCCACCCTTCCAGAAACAGGAAGGAATGCTTGTTCTGTGGAGTCAGTGTCAGCCTGACACCAGAACCAGACACAGCTCACGAACGCTGTGGCCATCGTTCAACGTGAACCAGCATAGTGCCAGTCGCCGCCCACCAAACGCTAGGAAATCGACCTGGCCTGGGAGGGACAGGAGTGCTGGCTTCTCCTGACCACAGGAATGCAAGGGTGGTGCAACAGCAGGCGTCTCACCATGCCCAGGCAGAGCCTCTGTCTTCACCGCGGTGACGGGCAGACGGACTGGCAGAACTCGGCACCTTCCCGTGATGGAAACCCTCCCCAAACCAGGAGCTTCCTCAGCCGGCCAGTCGGTGCCCGCTCTGCCTGCCATCAGCCACCGCCGGGGTCCCTCTCGCCGCGGCGGCGCAGCATCCTGAGGGCTGGGCAGGCAGGAGAACAACGAGGCGGGCGGGTCGTAAAGGAACCGCAGAGCTATTCGCAGGTGAAATGCTCTTGTAGGTGGAAACTTCTCAGGAGTGCACGCCGGGTAGAACTAAGAAGCAGGATACAGAGTCCGTATAGAGGCATTTCTGTACCTTAGAAATGAATATCAAAACGGACACCGAGAATGAAATATTTAGGAATCAGACTTACTATTACAATAGCAATACTTTCCAAATTGACCTGCAGACTCAGCACAGGCCATGAGAAAACTAGCTGGTTCCTTTGCAGAAATTGACAAGCCAGTCCTGAAACTCTTAGGGAGATGCAAGGACCCAGAGTAGCCAAAACAGCTCAGGCGTGAGCAGCTCAGGCTGTGGTCGCCACCAGAGACAGACAGAGGCTGGGGCTGCAAGTCCCAGGTCGGGGGCAGCACGGCTGGCTCTGGGGAGGCTGCTTCCTTCCAGTCGCAGACGGCCGGCTGGCCGAGAGGGAGCGCCCTGGTGACTAACCACCTCCCAGAGCCCCCTCTTGTGGGGCTAGGATTTCCATTTGAATTTCGGGGGGCATAGTGGGTCCATGGCACCACTGAACAACAGCTCCCCAACCCTGCACGGCCCGGCACCCGCCGTCTCCCTTTCCGTCTGGATGGGACTAGCTCCAGGACCTCGTGGCAGCGGCTGGCTGCCCAGGCTGAGCTTGTGGCGCCATGGTCCCGGGTCGCCGTGTTGCACTCTGACGGGGTCCTGCCTGTTAGGGTCTAGGCCGTGTTGTCTTTTGTTGCTGTTAATCCTCACCGGCGGATGGTTTCCATCGCTGATTTTCAGATCGGGGAAGGGAGGGAAGGAAGTGGGCAAGAAACATCCATGCGAGAGACATCCTGACTGGTTGGCTCCTGCACATGCCCCCCAGGGCGGGGAGCGAGCCTGCAGCCCATGTACATGCCCTTGACTGGGACTCCAGCCCCAGACCCTTCGGTCCGAGGGCCAGCGCTCTAACCACTGAGCAGCCGGCCAGGCCAGACCAGACCACATTTTCTTGAGCCCTTTGTCTGTAGCTGGACACTCGGGCTCCTCCACCCTCAGCTCTGGGGCAGGGGCTGCAGAGGTCTCTGTGGGGGCACAGGGACGCTCCAGCAGCCCCCTGTGGCCTGCACAGTGCACTCACTGGGAGTGCTTCCGTAAAGGCACAGCTGGCCTTCGGTGTCCCTGCGTGTCCCGTCCACTGTTTGACCGACGGCCACTGGAAACGGTCTTGGCTCTGAGGTTGGGGGTCCGCATATGTGGAGGGCAGGCTTACTAGTACGTCCAGGCGGGCGTTCCCTGTTCTGGCCCCTGCGAGTGGGAGGGCTGCTCACCCCGGTCCCTCAGCCGCTGCACCATCGCAGCCGCCACCGCGTGCAGGGTCCCGTTCTGTTGGTGGCTGTCCTCGCGGGTGTGGACTGGTCTCCGGATTCAGCACCCTCCCTGGCGTGAGGCTGAGCGCCTCTCACGTGCCGCCTGGCGGCTGGCGTGTCGTGGAGGCCTCTGCCCGGGGTTTCCTCGCGCCATAGGAGTTCTCTGTGTCGCCTGGGCTGCGTCCCTCTCGGCAGCTTCAGTCGAGGGGGTCCCATTGGCTGCTTCGGCTTGTGCTGCCTGTGCTTGTAGGGGCACGTTTTTATTTACTTTTAGGTTGAATTCTTCCAGGGTCTGTTCGTTTCCAGCCACGTCGCCCACATTTATTTAGGCGGCACGTTCTCCTGTTTGGCCAGCCGCGCTCTCCAGCCTGGGCTCTCTCATTGGTTTCTTTCTTCACGGCTGTCCGCAGTCCCGCTGTCTTACCTCGCTGGCTGTTGGTTGCTTGGCTGCGGCCTTCCTCTGAGTCATGTCTCCGGGGTTGGTGGGTGCGAACTCTGGGTCCCTGAGCGGCTGAGACCGCCCTCCGGTCCCTCGTTCTCTCGTTCTCGGGGATAGTTTGCTGTGGTTGGAATCTTCAGCGTCTCTGGAATCCCATTGTTTCCTCTGGCCAGAGCCTGTGGGAGGAGGAGCCGGAAGGAGCTGCTGGGCCACGGCAGGGTGGCTGTGGGAAGGGCAGGAGCGGCTGGGCTGGGTGCCCTGGGCGGAGGCTGAGCAGCAGCTGGCAGGAGCGGCTGCCACGTAGCTCAGCACCCACACAGCCGGGAGGCCAGCTCTAGGAGCTCCTGGGGGGCGGGGCCAGCCACACCCCCGACCTTAGACACACCCAAGGTCCTGGGCTCTGGCCGGACTGGTGGGAGGGTGGGTGGTAGAAGGCCAGTGCAGGCCAGTCCGTGCCTGGGAGGCGGGGGAGGGGCAGGAAGTACGGGTCAGGGCCACTCGGAGGTGAGTAGAGGTGTAGGGGCTGGCTCAGCCCAGAGGAGGGCGCTGAGGTGGAGTGTTGGCAGCTGTAGGAGCGGGAGGTGCCGTCACCCCGGGGCGGGCCAGCGCTGTACCGTGGACACTGGGCCTCAGGCCCACCGCGGTTCTGTGCCGCAAAGGGTGCCTCACCCCGACATGCACCAGATCCCCAGTGATTCTCTCATCAGAAGGTAAACAAACGGGTGAATTGACTCTAACCTTAGGGTAAAATCGCGGGACTGGGTGCTGCAAGGGACGGCAGGTGAGATCACAGCGTCTCCTGCTTCCTTTCTGGGTCGGCTGTGGCATCCCTCTTTCTGTCGGCTCTGGGTGTGGCGGCGGTTTGCTTTTTAAGTTTTATCCTCACCCAAGGATATGGTTTACTGAACTTAGAGAGGAAGAGAGAGAGGAGAAGGATTAATCTGTTGCCTCCCATATGCACCTTGACTGGGGCTTGAACTTGCGACCTTCTGGCAACGGGATGCCGCTCCCGGCCGGGACGGTGTGCGTGTGTGCGTTGGTCTCTGCGCTCAGAAGCGCAGGGACCCCCGTTCGCGCCGTCGTCCCCGCCATTCGGGTCTCGGCTTGCAGAACCAGAGCCGGAGGCGGTGCCCTGGCTCCGGCGGCTCAGCACCCCTCTCCTCCAGGTGCCTTACGAAACGCTGAACAAACGCTTCCGAGCCGCGCAGAAAAACATCGACCGCGAGACCAGCCACGTCACCATGGTGGTGGCCGAGCTGGAGAAGACCCTGAGCAGCTGCCCCGCCGTGGACTCCGTGGTCAGCCTTCTGGATGGCGTGGTGGAGAAGCTCAGCGTCCTCAAGAGGAAGGTGGGTGCCGGGCCGGCCCCCGCCCCCGCGGCCGGGAGGGTGGGGTACGGCCGGAGTGAGTCAGACCGCCCGCAGGACCCTGCGGAGCCGTGCTGAGCGGCCCTCCCCACCGCCGCCGCCGCCAGCTCGGAGCCTCCGGCGGCTCCAGTCCCTTTTCCTCCGGCGGCTGTCCCGGCTCCAGCGCCCGAGCTCCCGCCGGCTGGACGGGCGGGGGAGGTGTTTGGAACTTCACCTAGAACAGCACCTGGCGTTTTGTTCCTGGGGACGGTGGGTAGGGTGTTGGCACTGGTATGCCCACTGAGACGACCCAAAGATGGTGTGTGATACTTGAAAACGTCAAAGAGCTCCTGAGAAGAAGGGTCCCCGGGAGGACAGGGGCCGTGGGGAGCAGGGCCTGTCAGACAGTGACCCGGGGCCCTGGGCACTGCCCCTGGAGGGGGCCTAGGAGCGGATGCCCCGACAAGGCATTGCAGCCCTTCCGCAGGGGCGCCCGGCAGAGTAAACGCAGGTGTGAGGTGTGGTCCCGGCCTCCACGTGCTGGGCCGGCACCCCGCGGACAGGACCCGGGGCCTCGCGGACAGGCAGGAGACAGGCAGAGGCCCCACGGACAGGCAGGAGACAGGCAGGGGCCCCTCGGACAGGCAGGAGACAGGCAGGGGCCCCGCGGACAGGCAGGAGACAGGCAGAGGCCCCACGGACAGGCAGGGCACTGCGGACAGGACCCGGGCACCACGGACAGGCAGGGCACTGCGGACAGGACCTGGGCACCACAGGCAGGAGACAGGCAGAGGCTGCGTGGCTAAGCGTGAAGTCTGAGGGCCGCACCGACTTCAGACTGAGCCGCTATCAGAGACGCTGGTTCGCCGTGATTCAGTTTCACAAGAACCAGATAAAACTTAAAGAAATGAGAAAAACCCACAAGTGACATGAAGAACTCAAGCGTTTGCTTCTGACACATTCGAGCATTGAGCCTCCGACGGGACGGCTGCCGTGACAACTAGTGGGCGGGCGGAGAGCTGTGGGCCCGGCGGCAGCGCGGGGTGCAGAGCCCGGAAATGGGCGTAGGTAGCTGCCGGGCGGTGGGCAGACACACAGCAGGGCCAGTTCCCACCCCCAGTGAGACCCGGAGACGGACCTTACAAGCAGAGAGAGACAGAGAGAGGGAGGGGAGGGAGGACCACTTGTAAAGAGCCGCAGCTGGCCGCCCGGAGCGGGACTGTGGGAAGGGGTGCCGGACTCGCCTGCCACGCTTCGGGCTGGCGGCTGTGTGGACGGCTTGGCCGGACATTGCCGAGCAACTGTGTTCGTGTGAACAAAACTGACTGTCAGGAAGAGGGTCTGCACAAGGTCAGAGCCAGTTTGCGGTGATAAAAGGCTGGTTAGGAAGCCGTAACATTGAGTTCTATGTGGTGACAGTACCTGAGCAATGCCTGCAGAACACCTAAGCCAGGGGTCGGCAAACCACGGCTCACAGGCGGCTCTTTGGCCCCTGGAGTGTGGCTCTTCCACAAAACACCACACCTGGGCGAGTCTGTTTTGAAGAAGGGCGTTTAAGTTTAAAAAATGTGGCTCTCCGAAGGAATGTCAGTCGTCGTCCTGTGGGTATTGGCTCTGCTGACCGATGCGTGTGGCGACCACTGCCCTAAGCCAACAGGCAGGAGAGGTGCAGGTCCCCGGGGGGGGGGGGGGGGGGGGGCGGCCCAGCCCCGGCCCCACGGGAGGGCGCACGCTGAGCCCGGCCCGTCGCAGGCGGTGGAGTCCATCCAGGCCGAGGATGAGAGCGCCAAGCTGTGCAAGCGCCGGATCGAGCACCTCAAGGAGCACAGCAGCGACCAGCCGGCGGCCGCCGGCCTGTGGAAGCGGAGGCGCATGGACCGCATGATGGTGGAGCACCTTCTGCGCTGCGGCTACTACAACACGGCCGTGAAGCTGGCGCGGCAGAGCGGCATCGAGGTGGGCGCCGGCGGCCGTCCCTGAACGGGGCCTGTCTGGGGAAGGGCGCGCGGCCTTCGCGGTGGGGTCTTTCTCCGGGGCGGGGCTGGCTCTCCGCCATCGGCCTTCCAGTGGCTGCCGTGGGACAGGGGCCAAGCCCGGGCGGGTGCCTGCCTGCCTGTGACCCACTCTGCTCAGCGGCACGTTTTGAACTGCGGAGAGCAGTGCTTCACCTGTGTGTCCTGGTGGAGCCCCTCGGTGCCGCTCTGCCCTCTGCAGGGCGCTCTGGGCCCCGCCCTTCGGGGCGCCCCTTCCCCTCAGCCCACCAGGACCCTCCTCCCGAGCTTCAGCCCTGACAGCCCCTCCCCTGTCGGGCTGGGCCTGGGCCCCGGGGTCCCGTGCAGGACCAGCGGCGCTCCGAGCTGGTTCTCCCGAGCCCAGGGCCTTCTTGTGGGACGTCCCGCAGCCCGTCCGGTGGAGGGGCGTGTACCGCTAAGTGTCCGTTTCCCTCCAGGGGCACCTTTCTGACGTCCGAGCTTGGGTGCGCAGCCTGGGCCCCAGGAGCCCTCGGCCTGCCTGGTGCCGGTCCTGCCAGCTGGCGCTGCTGGGCTCTCCCAGAACCGCGGCTGCGGCCCGCCACCATCCCCTCTGGCCGCCCTTTAGAGAACCTCCAGTTTCGTCCCAAGGGCAGCAGCACAGAGGGAGGGGAGGGGCTGCTGGGTTTGCGGCTGGTGAAGGTGGGGTGGGCCGGCCTCAGCTCCTTCCTTTCGAAGGGCTTGCTGGGCGCGGGGCTCGCCTGTGGCCCGGCCCCGGGCAGACCCCTGCGCAGCCTGGGAGGGCCTGGCAAGGTGCGTGTGCGCCATCAGGGTCCTGGCCGGACGGTGCGGGACCCCGGGAGAGGGTCCGGGTGCAGGGGTCCGTGCTCAGAGCGTGCACCACTGCCCCCCCCCAAGGACCTGGTGAACATCGAGATGTTCCTGACGGCCAAAGAGGTGGAGGAGTCCCTGGAGAGGCGCGAGACGGCCACCTGCCTGGCCTGGTGCCACGACAATAAGTCCCGGCTGCGCAAGATGAAGGTGCTTGGGGCTCCCGGAGGGCGGGGCTTCGGGGCGGGGCTTCGGGGGCGGGGCTGAGGTGGTGCCGCCCGCACCTGCTGGGTCTGAGTTTTAGTTACCGACACCTGCAGGGCTGCTGGGTTTGATGTGGGGTTCTGCTATTTCGGGTGGCGCACCCGCTCTGCATTGGGGTTTGGACCGGTGTTCTGAGCATGAGGCTCTGAGGAGCCAGTGGCGGCCATGTGTAAGCAGCATGGGCGCCGCCCGCCCGCATCCTCGGGGTCAAGGGCGCCTGCAGGAAGCTGTGTCCGCCTGCAGGGTGCAGAGCTCCAGGCGGGACGTCCGCGAATGCAGCTTCCTTTGAGACCCACAGCCGCTTGTGAACGGCCCCCCGGGCAGTCGCAGTTAGAGGTGCTAGGAGAGGGGCTTCCGTGGGCGCCAGGAGCGGGCAGCCTGCTAACCTCCGCCTCGTAGAAAGCCTGTCTCTGTCTAACCCGAGCGCCTCCCCGCCCGTGTGAGCTTGTCGTGTGCACGTGGTGACCAGCCAGGGTGACACTCTCTGCCACTCAGGGCCGCCAGGGCGAGCATGAAGCGAAGCCGGGACGGAAAAGTAGAGTGGCCAGTGGCTCCCCTAAGGAGAGTGAGGATCTTGGTATGGAAACCATAAGAGGAAAGCCAGAATTGGTACGTAACACCCGCCCGCCCCGCCCCCGCCTCCCCACAGCCGTGCTGCCCGCAGAGCGGGGACCGGGTCGGCAGGAAACGGGCTTCCGTCTGGACAGGTTGTCCCTGTGGGCCCGTTCCTCCCAGACCCACGGCTGCTTGGCGAGGGCGCCCCTCCGTGCTCTCAGAGGGCCTCGCAGCCAGTGGCGAGCGGGCCAGGCTGAGCCCGGCGGCCGGTGCACTTGGCAGAGCAGTCACACAAAGCATGCTGGGAAGACGCCCTCACGTCCTAGCAACACGCTCACAGATCAGGGCACCCGACTGCCTCTACACGTGTCATGTGTGCACGCAGGCGGGAGGGTCACACAGGCCAGCGGGGCTGCAGTCAGGCAGGAGGCTGGAGGCGGGCAGGCGCTCGGAGGGGCCAGGGCAGTGCCCGGTGCGGGGACCGGCGTCTCCAGGCACGGGGCCGTGTGCGCAGAGCCTGGCGCTGCTCGTCTGGAGCCACGCGGTCCAGGCGTGGCCAGGTCGGTGCTCGCCCGAGGCGTCTCGGGTCTGGCGGTGGGACCAGTGCTCACCGTGATTGGTGCGTAGAGAGCCGCTCCTGGCCCTCACCGCATCCCCATAGATGGGGTGTCAGGAGCTGTGTTTCAAAGGGAGCCTCAGAGCAAAGCGCCTCGACTCTCCCTGGCACCCCCAGCCCCGTGGGGGGCCTCCGGGGCTCCAGCCTGAGAGGCTGGGAGCGGGCGTTCCCCCCGGGGTCCCTGCCGCACCTGCCTCTCGCAGGCGGTCAGGTAGGGGGGTGGGAACAGCCCACTGTGCGCACGGGGAGGGGCGAGAGCAGGGAGCCTGCCTGGAGTGGCATGTGGGCGCCAGGTAAGTGGCTCTCGCATCTTCGCCCGCTGGCCCCAGGTCTGGGCAGCGCGTCCGTGGTGCGCCACACAGTCCGTGGCCCACGGATGGGGCTTGAGTCACTGCTGAGCTGGGGCTGCCTGCAGCCAGCAGGCTCGGGCGGGAGAGCACGGGTGAGCGGTGAACAGATTTGGGCGTGGTTGCTGACCTGACCTGACCTGAGCTGCTGTGGGCAGTCTGCACTCAGGCCACCGTGGGGTCTGGGCGTGGGGAAACGCGAAGGAGGAGGGAGAGGAGGCTTTGCCTCCTGCTCCGTTCCCAGGACTCCGCAGCGCGAGTTCTCTGAAATGGCGAGACGTCGCCGCCAGCTGCACCTTAGGGGGCACAAGGCATCTTGCTCCTCTCCCTCCACAGGCTGGGTGTCACTGAGAGCTCAGCATTATTGTCGGGGTGTCTGTACCAGGACCCTGCTGGTGGGGTGCTAGTGCCTCCAGAATTTCAGCTGTGGGCTGGCACCTGTCAGACAGGCAGCCGGCCTCGGCCAGTCCTGGGGCTCCTGACTCCCTCACACGCTGTCTAGGCCAGGCCCCTCCCCCGGGTCTGTGCCCTCTCCCCTGCAGCCCTGGTGTGGGACAGCCTGGCAGTCAGGGTGGGTGTGGCTTTGGTCCTGTGACTGAGCTGGCAGCTGGGCGGAGGAGCGGTTAGGAGAGGGGCTCAGTGCAGAGGGAGGTGGCACCTGCTTCACCAGCACGTTTGTCCCCCACTCCGACCCCTGGCACTCCTGTGGGTGGGGTCCACCCCGCCGTCCCCAGGGCCTAGGCCGGGGTGGCAGTGCTGCTCGCAGTGCTTGGCGGAGGCTGCGCCCGGAGAGGCGGGCCCTGAACCGCAGACCCTGGAGCCATGGGCTATGGGCGGGTCGGGGCCGGGCGGCAGGCCTACCGGGTGCTGGGTGCACAGCCCCAGGCTGGTCGTGGGGTTGGCCGGGCGACAGGGCTCCGTGGCCACCGGTTCAGCCTTTTCCTGTCTTGGCCCTCAGAGCTGCCTGGAGTTCAGCCTCAGGATTCAGGAGTTCATTGAGCTCATCCGGCAGAACAAGAGACTGGACGCCGTGCGGTACGCAGCGCGATGGGCGCCTGGGGTCCGGACGGGCAGCCACGCACGGGAGGGCTGACCGTCCTGTCCCCCGGGTCTGGGTCAGCGTGGGTCTTGGGGTTCGGGTTTGTGTAGACCAGGATCCCAGAAGGGCTCGGGCCGGGGGCTGTGTAACGGTCTCCGGTGTCTCTGGGGGACCCACTGGAGCATCTCACACTGTCCCCTCCGGTCCCTCGAGTGGCTTCCCGCCGACCCCGGCACAGGTCACCGAGTGTCGCCAGAGCTCAGGCTCCAGAGGGCCAGTGCAAACTGAGAAAAGCAAACCGTTGTCTTGTAGGCACGCACGGAAACACTTCAGCCAGGCCGAGGGGAGTCAGCTGGACGAGGTCCGGCAGGTCATGGGCATGCTGGCCTTCCCGCCAGACACGCACATCTCCCCATACAAGGTAACGCGCCGCGAGCCCCAGCCTTTCCCGTCTGCCTTTGCACCGTGGTCTGCAGGCCGAGGCTCCCCTTCCTTGAGCCCTTCCCGCCTCCACTGTGCGGCTGCCCCTGTCTGCAGTGTCCCTCGCCGTCCTGGAGGCTGCGGTGGGGATGGGGGTGGGGGTGGGCACTGCTCGTCAGGACGGGGCCACGAGCTCTGAGCCCTCCCCACGGCCCACGGCCTCCCGCCCTGCCCTTTCCCTGGGACCCACGTGACTTCCTTCCTTGGGCTGAACCAGCCCTGCTTCTGGGCCTGGAAACTGCTGCACCCAGCACTTCCCCTGCAGCCTCTCCCATCCCCGGCGGGGCCACACCCAGGGGCCAGCCAGCCTCTGGCGGCCCCACCCGCTGCCGGGCATCGGTAAGCTTCCCGGACGAACTCCCTGTCCGAGTCCGGGCGCTCCGGTGGTGAGCCCACTCGCAGTCCGGACCACGCACAGCCCTGCTCTAGAGGAAGCTCGTAGGCAAGGAGGCCCCCCTGCCCTGGGGGCAGGCTTCCAGCGCTGGGGCCTGTGCCTTCCTCCCTGCGGGGCCTGTGGGGGCGCTGCCGGCGGCCCACGGGGAACCCTGGCTCGGGAAGCGTGGAGCTGAGGCTGCAGAGTCCCGGAGACCGGGGGGCTTGGAGGACTGAGCGCATGCCGTGTGCAGCTGCCTGGCCTGGTGGGCGTCCTGCCATGTGGTGGCCACACGAGAGGCCGGCCGAGGCCTGAGCAGAGGGCCGGGGGGAGGCACAGAGCTGCCCTCTCCAGCCTGAGCCTGGCCGCGGGCCCCACCTCCAGGCCCTGTGCTGGGATGGGCAGGGAGGGCGCCAGGTGGCCGCGGGGCTCGGGGTGTCACACACCTGACTGAGGCCTCTCGGGGTGATAGTAGGGATTTCCCTTTTCGTCCGTGTGCCCCGCCCTCCCACACACATGCCCGCCTTTGAGTGTGAGCTCGGTCACGAGGGACAGGCACGGGCCAGGCTTCGCCGCTATTTCCTGGAGGGGGGGGTTTCCGTGCACTCGGTGCCCCAGCAGGAGGCTCCAGACTTGCTCAGCCGCTGTGCTGCCGGCTCACGGAGACCTGTCTGTCCCGAGGCCGCGGGACCCCACCCTCTGAGCGCCCAGGGGCTGGAGGGCCCCGTCCGGTGGCCCAGCTTTGCCTGCCTTCCAGGACCTGCTGGACCCGGCCCGGTGGAGGATGCTGATCCAGCAGTTCCGGTACGACAACTACCGGCTGCACCAGCTGGGGAACAACTCGGTGTTCACCCTCACCCTGCAGGCCGGCCTCTCGGCCATAAAGACGCCGTATCCTTCCGGGCTGCGCGGGAGCCCTGTGCCACGCGCCTCTGCCCCGTCACGCGTGCAGTCCCTGTGCGGGCCCCTCCCGGTGGTGCCGGCCGTCATACAAGCCGGCCTCACGTACCCACCGAGAGCAGGCGTGCGTGTCCTCTGGCAGCCGGGGCTGGGCCATTCAGAATAGTTCTCCGTGGTTCCGGGCCTGCGGTGTCTGTCCCACTGGGCATGTTCCCCAGAGCCTCCCTGGGCCAGAGAGCTGACCCAGGCCCCGTGCTGGTCTGTGGGTCCCAGTGCCCGGGGGTCCCCTTCAGGACCCGTCAGGGCTGTGCGCCTCTTGCTTGCCATCCGACGCCGGCACGGCGGGCAGGCCCTGCCTGTGGAGACGGGTGGCCCGCTCCCCGGGGCTCTGGCCTTGGCGGAGAATGCTGCTGCTGCTGCCTGCAGGGCCTGCGTGCCGGGGGCCCGGCCCCGTGACCCTTCCTTAACCCTCGCACAGCCAGTGCTACAAGGAGGACGGCAGCTCCAGGAGCCCCGACTGCCCCGTGTGCAGCCGCTCCCTCAACAAGCTGGCGCAGCCCCTGCCCATGGCCCACTGCGCCAACTCCCGCCTGGTCTGCAAGATCTCGGGCGACGTGATGAACGAGAACAACCCGCCCATGATGCTGCCCAACGGCTACGTCTATGGCTACAACGTGAGCCGGGGCGGCGGGGGGCGGGTGGAGGGCACCTCCTGCAGGAAGGAG
Source organism: Lasiurus cinereus (assembly GCA_011751065.1). Lineage (NCBI taxonomy): Eukaryota > Metazoa > Chordata > Mammalia > Chiroptera > Vespertilionidae > Lasiurus > Lasiurus cinereus. Next base: position 18,246 of record JAAGEH010000356.1, read on the forward strand.
CGGGGAGCGGTGGCTCAGGCCTGGGTCACCGTGTGGCCCGTCCTCATGGTCCGTCTTCCCTCGCAGTCTCTGCTCTCCATCCGTCAAGACGACAAGGTCGTCTGCCCGAGAACCAAAGAGGTCTTCCACTTCTCCCAGGCCGAGAAGGTGTACATCATGTAGGCCCCGCCTGCCTCTCCGTGCCTGTTTCTTGCGACCAAAGACCCGTGAGCAACAGCAGACGCTTAGGAGCAGAGGAGAGGGGCAGCCGTTCTGGGAGCCACTTGATCGTAGGACTGGGTAACGGGAGTCGGCTAGCCGATGCTTCCGGGGAGGGCCGGCGCCTTCCGGCCCCTTCCCGAGACTCGAGACCACTGGACACCGGAGACCCGAGGACGTTTCCGGAACAGTCTCCTCCCTGTGCTCGGACCAGCCCTGGGAGCAGGCGGGTCCTGCGTGGTGGCGCCTCGCGTGGACGGCTCCCGCCTCCGGCCTGCGTGGCGGTGACCCTCAGCCCCGAACGCTGTTGTCACAGACACACGTCCAGCTGAGTGACCACACGACTGGGACCCAGGGAACCGAGTAGCCGACGCCGCTGTCCGTAGGTTTGTGCTTAGTGCTCAGTTGCATGTGGATGTTGCTTAGCTAATAAACTGTACATGTAACCATGTCAATAAAAGGGTTTCTATTTCTCGTTTCCGTGTGAGTGGAAGCTGCTCTGCCTTCCTGACGCCTCGGCCTGTCTGCTGTCCCCATGCCCACCCTGTTGGTCAGCAGCTCGGAGGCCCCACCTCGGGTCCCTGGGTCTCGGGCCCCAGAAGAAGGGGGTCCCCTGCTGAGCAGAGCACTGTCCAGGGCGGGGCCACCAGCAGCGCCTTCCCTCCCCCGTCCTCCAGGCGACCGCTGAATTTGGGAGCAGGCAGCGGCGCCCCACCCCCACAGCTGGCGAGGCCTCACTGGAGCCGTGCCCCCCTGAGACGGTGCTGGGCAGGGACTGGCGCTGGGTCACGCACACGCCAGGGGCCGGGGCACGGGGCTGGGCTGCACGCAGCCTCAGGCAGCTCTCCCTTTGCGGAGGGCCCTGGCCTCTGCTGGCCCCAGAGCTGCCAGCTTGCTTTGGCCAGTTCCTCCTCGTGGTGTAGCTTCTGTCACTGGCCAAAGTGGGGCTCAGACGCAGCCGGACCATCCGCCCAGCACCTGACCCTGACATGCTTGGTGGGTTAACCTGCACTCCCATTGCTCCTTGGAAGCCTGCTGAGGCCACGGGGGTCCTCCACAGCCCTTACAGCCCCCCCCCTCCGGCCTGCTCCCCATCTGGGCTGCACCCACCGCCCTTGGCTGCTTCCTGGCCCCTGCCTGCTGCACCCTCCCCCGACCCCCACCCTTGGGTGCTGGTTGTCCTGCCCCCAACCTGTGCCTGGGTCGCTGTGCTCTGCTTCAGACCTCGTGGTCTGCGGTCGCCCGCCTGCTCTGCCTGCCTGTCCACCCGCATCCAGGCCACGCGGGGGCAGCTGTGAGCAGGGTCCTCCATCCCCCCCCCCAGCCTGTCCCTGGCCTCGTCCCTCCTCGAAGGGAAGATGGGTACACAGCCTGCCGTCACCCAGAGCAGGCTGCCCCCCGCCCGAGCAGCGCGGCCAGGTCTTAGCCCTCACGGACACCCGCTGGCCGTGTGGCTCCTGACAGCAGGCCGGGTAAGCTGGGCCTGGTCCTCGCTGCTGCTGCTGGGCAGTGCCCATCCGACCCGAGGACACACGGGTTATCCTGTGTGTGGGCAGTGGGCGTCGGGATGCAGCAGGGCACCGGGCTGGCCACCCAAGTGCAGAAGCACCCATGGCACGGCCGCACCGGCTGGGCACCCGCCTCTGAGTTCACACAGCCTGTTGGTTGTCAGCTCACCGTGGGTTTTTTTTTTTTTTAATATATTTTATTAATTTCTTACAGAGAGGAAGGGAGAGGGATAGAGAATTAGAAACATCGATGAGAGAGAGAGACATCCATCAGCCGCCTCCTGCATGCCCCACACTGGAGATGTGCCCGCAAGCAAGGTCCATGCCCCCGACCGGAATCGAACCTGGGACCTTTCAGTCCGCAGGCCGACGTTCTATCCATTGAGCCACACCGGTTTGGGCTGACAATTTTTTTTTAATATATTTTATTGATGTTTTACAGAGAGGAAGGGAGAGGGACAGAGAGCTAGAAACATCGATGAGAGAGAGACATCGATCAGCCGCCTCCTGCACGACCCCCACTGGGGATGTGCCCACCACCAAGGTCCGTGCCCTTGACTGGAATCGAACTTAGGACCTTTCAGTCTGCAGGCAGACACTCTATCCACTGAGCCACACCGGTTTCGGCTCGATGTCTCTTTCTTATCGATGTTTCTAACTATCACACTCTCTCTGTAAAAAAAAAAAAATAATAATAATAATATATTAAAAAAAAAAAAAGGCAGATGTGTTCTCCGCATTGACTCTTACCTTTGCCCAGGTTGGGGGCGGGGGGGTTTGATCTGTAAATCCAGTCAAGCACCTGGAATGAATAGGACTCGGGCCCCCTCAAGAATGCAAATAATCCCCTTTGTCTTGCCTTTTGGTGAAACTTCCTGGCAGGTGGGGGTATAAAATAAACACGCTGCATCATCAGCTCCGGGTCCCTGTCTCTCCCTCAGTGGAGAGGTCCCGCCCGGTCCCAGCTTTTTCCGTCCAGTTGGTGTCTAGTCTCTTTGATTTCCCAATCTCCAGCCCCCCTCTCTCTCCTCAAAGAACCGGGTCATCTCTCTTTCCGGGCTGAGGGACGCAGGGAAGCGAGCCCCCTGCCTGACATAGGACCTTCAGAGCCTTCATCTCAGGTAGAAACTGCTGTGTGACCTGGAAGCTCCCATCAATTCCTCCCACGTCACCAAGGTTACTCTCCTGGGCCTGAGGACCAGAACCCTCAGAGATGGGTCCCTATGGGCTCAGTGGCTCCAGGAGTGGAGACTGAGGACGACCTTTCGAGATGATGAACTCGGCTCAGTTTTACCATCTGCTTTCACAAGATAGGTCCACCTTCCAACGTCTAGCAGGGAGTGGTGGGGAGATAAGGAGCAGTCCACAGGCACCATTGCGGCCCACTGACACCCACCGACCCCTCCACGGCTGTTTGCGGATTTAGAGCAGCGGTTCTCAACCTGTGGGTCGCGACCCCTTTGGGGGGTCGAGCAACACTTTCACAGGGGTCGCCTAAGACCATTGGAAAACACAGATACGATTCATAGCAGTTGCAAAATTACAGTGATGAGGTAGCAACAAAAATAATTTTATGGTTGGGGGTCACCACCCCGTGAGGAACTGGATTAAAGGGTCGCGGCATTAGATAGGTTGAGAACCGCCGAAACCAGTGTGGCTCAGTGGATAGAGCATCGGCCTGCGGACTGGGGGGTCCCGGGTTCGATTCTGGTCGGGGGCATGTATCCTGGTTGTGGGCACGTCCCCAGTGGGGGGTGTGCAGGAGGCGGGCTGGTCGATGTCTCTCATCGATGTTTCTAGCTCTCTGTCCCTCTCCCTTCCTCTCTGTAAAAAATCAATAAAATATATTTAAAAAAAAAAAAAGAAGAAAGGTTGAGAACCACTGATTTAGAACAAGGAAAAAAAATGTGGTTTGGATCTTTAAAAGGGGCTGCCTACCCCTGAGACAGGCAGTCGTGAGTGTGTGGACTCCACCTGTGTGTGGTGCCCTCGTGGCTGTCGCTGGCCAGCTCAGTAAATCCTTGCTGGCTCATTACCAACTTAGCAGCCTCCGTGGTCATTGGCAACTGGTGGTGGAAGTCGCCCCACAATGCCGCCAGAGCCATGCAGGGGTGCAAAGGCGTTTTCCTGACGCCCTTTGGAGGCAGCATGGATGTGCTGACCACCTACTCCGTCTCCGGCCCGTTCTTACTGGGTTACCTGTTGGTTCTTGCAGGAACCTTTTTCCTTTCTTCGGTCAGGAGAGGCCGAGGCTATTCTTTGTGACCCCAGGATACGGACGATCTGGGACGATGGTGAGCACAGTCTCAGGGAAGGTCCCAGCCATGCTTTCAGCGGGAGGGAAGGAGAGGTTCCCTTCCCTGAGCATCGCCCTGGCCGTGCGCTCAGCTCCTCGCGGGTCTCTGAGCAGCAGCTGAGTATCCAGGACCTGAAGGACCTGGGCCAGTTCTGCAGCTCAGTCTGGGGTCCAGGCCTTCGGTCTGGGGGCCCTTGGCACCTGGAGTGGCCGACGCTGGACCGTTTTGCTGCCAGAACCCATTTCCTGCCCTGGTTTCCTTTGGACAAAGTCTGAGTTGCAGACACGAGGACCGAGGGGGAGGGAGGGTGCGTCCTGGAGCCAAAGTGTCAGGAGAGGGCCACGATGCACCACCTGGGGGAGTCAGAACCCAGACACCTGCCCACTAACCTCCAGCGCCACACACGGAGGCAGGACCTGCCTCGTCTCTGGCTGGGAAGACTGACCGCACGCAGGTCCTTCTGGAAAGAGCTTCTGGAACCTGCCCTCGGCGGTGTTGTTGATGATGGTGATGTCGGCCACGCCTGCCTCGGGACCACCTGCACATTGTGCACCACTGCCCCGCCAGCGGCACACGGAGGGAGGGTCACCGCTGGCCTCCCGTGGCTCTCTGCACGGCCGCCTCCAGCTCAGCCTTCGGCTCCTCCAGGCCCAGCCTGTGGAGGGCAGACACGGCCAGGGCTCGCAGCCCCCGTGGGCAGTACCCGGTCCACCTGGCGCGCCTCCCGCAGAGTCCCGCAGCGGCGCCGGTGGTCCAGGCCGTGCAGGGCAGCGAGCATGCTGGCCTCTGCAGCTCCGCCTCAGGGTGGCGCACGGCCCTCACGGTTAGGGTCACCTCGGAGGGGGCCACGTCCTGCCGGGTGGCGGAGGGCTCAGGGGTCCAGGGGGCGGCTGGGACAGGAAGCCAATGGTCCATGTAGATCAGCGGTTCTCAACCTTCCTAAGGCCGCGACCCTTTAAGACAGCTCCTCATGGGGTGGTGATCCCCAACCATAAAATTATTTCCGTTGCTACTTCATCACTGTCATCTTGCTATTGTTATGAACTGTAATGTCAATATCTGATAGGCAGGATGTATTTTCACTGTTACAAATTGAACATAATTAAAGCATAGGGATTCATCACAGAAACAATATGTAATTGTATATTGTGAAATATTCATTTCTAATGACAAATAAATGAAATTTTGTCTTGAATCGTGGTGTAGCATGGGCAACAGTCTTCCTAGGACAACAGTAAACTACATGGCTACACTTTGCGACACCGAGGAGCGATGTGTGGGTGCCTAAGACCATGGGAAATAGGTGTTTTCCGCTGGTCTTAGGCGACCCCTGTGAAAGGGTCGTTCCACCCCCAAAGGGGTCGCGACCCACAGGTTGAGAACCACTGATGTAGATGAAGGCCGTGCAGGACGGCAGGGTGTGATGTCAGGCTTTGCCAACAGCCAATCCCAGGGCTGCCTGGCGCTGTGGCCCATCGGAGCCTGGGTCAGCGTGGTCGTCCCCTAATGGACGTCCCCGAGCGCGGAAACCACCAGGAGCTCCCGCCCCCGCCCAGCGGCTGCCTCTGCGGCCGGAGTCTCTGCAGGGCCTGGAGGCTTTCCACCTCCTTTTCTGGCATCAGCAATCGCTGCACCTGCATGGACTGTGCTCCTGACCCCAGGAAGGAGCGTGAGTCACCGCCGTGTCTGTCCAATGGGCAGGGTCGCCCTTCATGCTGGACCCGCAGAAGGGGAGCTCGGCCAGGGCTGCCTGCAGCTGTGCCTCCTTGGTCCGCGCGTTGCAGTGGCGATGTGCAGGACCGCAGGGAGCCCGCCGGACACTGGGCCTCTGCTTGTCTTTTTTTAAAAATATATTTTTTCTTGATTTTTTTACAGAGAGGAAGGGAGAGGGATAGAAAGTTAGAAACATCGATGAGAGAGAGACATCGATAAGCCGCCTCCTGCACGCCCCCCACTGGAGATGTGTCCGCAAGCAAGGTATATGCCCCTGACCGGAATTGAACCCGGGACCTTTCAGTCCGCAAGCCGACGCTCTATCCACCGAGCCACACCGGTCTCGGCTGCTTGTCGTTTTTTAAAAAATATATATTTTATTGATTTTTCACAGAGAGGGAGGGAGAGAGATAGAAAGTCAGAAACATCGATGGAGAGAGAGGCATCGATCAGCCGCCCCCTGCACATCCCACACTGGAGATGTGCCCGCAACGAGGATACATGCCCTTGACCGGAATCGAACCTGGGACCTTTCAGTCCGCAGGCCGACGCTCCATCCACTGAGCCACACCGGTTTCAGCCTCTGCTTGTCTTGATCAGTCCAACCAGAAGCTCGTCCATCTTGTTATTTCAAACACCCACCCTCGGAGGTCAGGGAGGCCCTGTTCCCCGTGCAAAATGTGTTTTCTCTGGGATGGGAGCCCGTGTGTGGTGTGAAGGGGTCATGTGATCTGGCCTTAGGCCATCAGGCCCACTCTGGTGGCTGCAGGGCGAATGGACAGGGCGGGTCAGGAGGGCAGAAGTGGGGACCCGAGGAGGGGCGGGGACTGGGACCTGGTGGCAGGAGGTGGTGGAGGCGCTCCTCTGCGAAATGCTTTCTGAGAGAGGGCTCTCGGGTGCGGAGTGACCGGCGGGCGGACGTGGGCAGCCCGGGCGAGGGCTGGCAGAGGACAGGTCGCTCAGGCTCGTGTGCCCAGGAGAGCGAGCCACGCACGCCAGCGCCATGGGCCGCGGGACGGGGGATGCAGGTGCCGCGGAGAAAGGCCGCGAGGCTCTGGCCACGGAACAGCTCCCTCTAGGACAGCGGCTCTCAACCTGTGGGTCGCAACCTGTTTTCCGAAGGTCTCAGGCTCTGCAGCGGCGACCCACAGGTGGAGAACCACTAGCAGGGTCGCCTAAGACCATCAGAAAACACGGATACAGTGGTACCTCGAGATACGAGTGCCCTACCCTATGAGGTTTTTGAGATACGAGCCTTTGAGCGAGCGATGTTTGCTTTGAAACATGAGCAACATTTGAGATAGGAGTCATCGCGCGGATCGGCCGGCTGCACGCGACCCACCCGTTTACCGCGTCTCGAGCGTCTCCTAGTTCCCCACGCCTCAAGGTGACGGAACGAATTAAACGCGTATCTCGAGGCGCCCCTGTATTTGCATGACGATTCACCACAACACGAGGCGCTGTATTTAAACGGTCGCGGCATCAGCAAGGTGGAGAGCCACTGCGTCTAGGGACTTGGTGCAAAGGAGCCAGAGCAACAGGCCGGGGAGAGGAGAGAGAAGTGTTGCCTCAGCAGAGGGGAGCCGCCCCCCGGAGAAACCACAGGCCTGGGACGGGCACGGGGGCGGGGGGGCGGGGTGCCAGGCACGGGCCTGGTGGGCACCGAGCACGTCTCCTGTGAATAACCCCTTTCCAGGTGTGATCCGCACGCCAGAGAGCCTCTTTCAAAAACGCACAGCTCGGTGCTTCCGAATCGTAACCGGGTGCTGCAACCACCACCCCAAACTGCAGCCGCCTTCCTTTGTTCACCCCACGAGGGGCCCCGTGCCCATCGGCGGCCCCCGGAGCCCCGGTCTGCTACTGCATGCGTGGGCCTTTCCTGCCAGGGCAGTCACGAGGCCCGGCTCTCTCTTGATGTTTGAGGACCAGGCAGACGTGCGTCACCTGTCGGTGCACATCTGGCCGTTCTCACCTGTCGGCGCCCATCTGGCTATTCTCACCTGTTGGTGCCCATCTGGCTATCCTCACCTGTTGGTGCCCATCTGGCCGTCCTCACCTGTCGGTGAGGGCACATCTGGCT